>JAOTON010001584.1:215000-327704 GCA_034440635.1 Lepas anatifera | reverse complement strand
GACATTTCAGGGAGCGTCATCGACCTTGAGAGGCGTGTCTTTACAATTTCAGAGGGCGCCGATGGTCGATTGGGGGTTGGGGAGGGGGATGGGGGAGAAGGGTGAGGGGGCACCTAGCCTACTTATTCCCTGGATCCACCCATGGTCCAAAAACAGAAACATAATACCCTTATTGTAAACTCGGACTTTTACGGTACTCTAATTACTTGTGATGCATTATGGGTAGTATTGGGTACTTTTTACCAGACCATAAATAAACAGAAACGGCCGCGCCGGTCGCCGGCGCTGCCGCGGCGTGGACGCAGGCGTGACGCGTGGTGATTTGCTACAACGTTGCGTGGAGAAACGGCATGTTTGTAAAGGTAACTTGGTGTTTCATTGATATCTATGCAGATGGAATGTCGACATATGTCTCTTACCTAGCTGCATGCAAAATTTCATTTCCCTCCAATGACTCTAACCACCCTAAACCCCGGTGTGAAGCAAAAATGAACTGATAAAATTACCACTTTGAAATGTCCTTTACGGCTTATAGCGCGGAAGCCGTAAGAGATAAGTGGGGGGTAGGAGTGAGAAAAATGACGGCAACGAAGATTTCTATCCAGCCGTGTTAAGTTCAATACCGTAGCTATCATAGTCTGGAAACCAGGGGCTGAGAATAAAAATTTTAAAAACTTATATTTTATTTTTGCCTATAAAATAAAAAGTTTCAGTCTGAAAGTTTTTATCTCTAAATATATAATAAAGGAGGCTATTCTCTTTTATTATCTGAAATGGGAACTAATTTTTATCAATTAGATCGGAAGATATAAGGGTTTGAATGATATTTTGGGAAATGCAGACCTTCACGGAATGGGCCAAAAAGGACCCTTAAATTTCCGTTTTTGTTTTGTTTCTGTGTTTGTGCAGTACTGCACAAACCGGCCTTTAAGTTGATATTTGACTCAGAACCTGAACTGCTGTAGCTTCAGATATTTCGAGCCTGTAGTTTAGACCACGAGTTTTATGCCAAATTTAGGGTGCAAAGTTTAAAAGCTAATTTGGAGCACTAAATTTAAAGCTTTTTTCTTTCCAACTTTTTGTGTGAACTACAAATTTCCCTCATGTAAAAGGGTGCAAGTTTGATGAGTCTAGATGAATTAGCAAAAATAGAAAATAAAAGTAAAAAATCACATAATGCAAAATTCTGGGCAAAATTTTGAAAATTTTGAAAATTGACAACCGTGGTGCTTATTCATTTGGAAGTGCCTTCTATCCACAAAAGTTTTAGGTCTCTGATACCAGCGCTCAGAACAGACAACAACAGACGACGAGACCGGAAAACTGTCAGAATAGAAGCCGTTTCTTACTCGTTCGTCACCGGCTTCTGAGACGACGACGAGACCGGAAAAACTGTCAGAATAGAAGCCGTTTCTTACTTCGTTCGTCACCGGCTTCTGACGACGACGACGAGACCGGAAAAACTGTCAGAATAGAAGCCGTTTCTTACTTCGTTCGTCACCGGCTTCTGACAACGACGACGAGACCGGAAAAACTGTCAGAATAGAAGCCGTTTCTTACTTCGTTCGTCACCGGCTTCTGACAACAACAGACAACGACGAGACCGGAAAAACTGTCAGAATAGAAGCCGTTTCTTACTTCGTTCGTCACCGGCTTCTGACCATTCTCGCGCTAACATTGGCGTGTTGTGCCCCCTCCCCCAACTTGAAAATATTTCCTACCCCTATGCCCCTGGGTTCATAGAGAAAAATGACAAAAGGATGACCAGAGAATTCATACTACCGCATGGAGCCTAGAGTTTTTGTTTGCAATCGGCAGAGGATTCTCAAATCAGGCCACGCGTCTGGCATCACTACACTGCCCCCCGCGCGCCTTTTCGTCGCGATTCGGAAAAGAAGCACACAAATTCATTGATTGTGAATAGGGTGTATTCGATTGTTTTTCCAACAGTGGAATGTGGAGCCTGTTTTAGGTCGAAATGAAGAGGATTCAACCGGACATATCTAAGTTCTTCAAGAAAGCCAGGACTTCAGTGCCACAGAGGTGCGTGGCCTAGACCGCTGCCGTGACCATGGCCGCTGCAACCCGGCTGCAGGGACACGTGGTGGATGATAATTAACTCCCTTATGCGATACGGTATGGGGGGTCAGGGTCATTATTCTTCCATATGAGCGTTGATGCGGTTGGGTCATATACATATTGTTTGCTTATGATGTTTGTCCCGCAGGCAGTTTGATGGAAATATTCCATGACGAGAATGTTAATCTGTCCGAGCTCTGGATTTTGATCCAGGGCTTCCCCATTCATGACACTTTGGCGCGGCGCGGCATGGGCCGTACCAGTTTCTATTGACCAAAGTCAATGCGACCGAAACTGTATCGCTCGATCGGACCGCCATTCTTGCATGGAAACTGGATGCCAGATAAGTCACCCCAGGCGGCGGGGCTGGAAAGCCGCAAATGACATCCATATCACCGCCGGTTAGGCAAGGTAGGCTGTGTGTGTGTGTGTGGTGGGGGGGTGGGATAATGGGCGGCGAATTAAAGAAAGGGGTCGCACATACCGCCTATTTCTCGTCCCCTCCCCCGCCCACCTCCGCCGTGTAACGCCCTCTGACTTCTGACGCCCATGTGTAACGTTTAACCCTCATCCGGGTGGAGCGGGAGGGTGTTTTGAACGCCCCCATCCGGTTTTTTCGACGGTACCCACACACAGCGGCGCAAAGCGCCACCGTATTTGGAACACCTTATTCCTAATCAATCCCGCGGTTTCCTGGAGTTTTTAACTCGAAATTGATATGCATATTGAATATGTTAGGTTCGATGATGACATTGACTTGACCTTGGATCAATTTTTCTTATTTTAACCTAGCATAATTATGCCATGCATCATTCGATTTGTTGCAATTACGAAAGGAAGTGATTGGCGCCTAAAAATGGGTTCTAACTCAATTCACTCTGACGCTAGAGCCCCAAGGAATTATGATGTCATCACAGGTCACATTTCATTGACCTGTGATGACTTCAGTATTGGCTTGAGCCTAAAAACTGCCCCGTATAGTCAGGGCCGGATCCAGACCGACGGTTTGGGGGGGCAACGGGGCCTAAAATCGTGAAAAACGCGTTTTTTTATAAAGAAAACCGGCAAAAATGGGAGGGGGGCGGGGGTTCGGGGGCTAATTGCCTGGTTTGCCCCTTCCCCTGGATCCGCCAGTGCGTATGGTTTTGTCATCATTTTTTCATCGGCGTTCGCTTTTTCGCTATCCTGCATAGGAGCCGAGTTGGAGGGGTGGTGTTTGAAAAGACCCCCACACGGAGGCGAAGGTGGATCGGAGGCCCGCCCGGGCGAGTGTTAATAGCGCTGTGGCTGACTTCTCTACCCCCTGCCGTTACGTAACTTATGAACGGCCCTAAACCCCAAGACACACGACAGAGAATAACCAAAACCGAACAAAAAACATATTACTTCTTGTACGTATACATTCCTCATTCTGATTTTTGCCATGTTCCTTACAGCACAGCGAGTGCGGAGTCATCTTTGCCCATCCCATCCCTCAACTTATGCCCGGATAGAGCATCGGATCCTGCCCCTCAACCGTCCTCATCAGCGGGCAGAGACGGAGAATGCCCGGATGAAACAACAGATCCTGCCCCTCAACCGTCCTCATCAGCGGACAGAGACGGAGGTAAAGTAATGTTACATTCATATCTTCGAAAACCGAAGTTTTTATTATTATTTTTGGTCAAAGCAACCGAAAAGAATTTATAAGCCAGGTCTTTTAATACAATCTGGTAAGTGCCATCATAGCTTCCTGCACAAAAGTAGAAGTAAAAATCTTGCCCAGCAAGGTTGAACAAAATTGTTTAACATTGCCAGCTCAACAGTTTCGCCATTTTATCGGAAGGGTTTTAACCTTTCTTTCCTTGTGTAAGAAAGCCAGAAAAAACAAATTTATGATTAACTGCATTGTAGATATCCTACGGTAAGAGAGTAGTGATGATGTTCAGGTTTCGTCTTGACTCTCCACCTCTAAATCTTCGAGGTAAACTGTCGAAAAATTGTAAATCCTGCCTCTCATCAAGTTCGCTGATCAGCTTGAAATCAACGCAATCAGCTGACTTTTAACGTACGCCCACGTGACCCAGATTCTGTAAGCACTCGGGCTGGTCGATTCATTTTTTAATATTATAGTTGTTAGATTTTAAGATAAACCGTGGAGTCATTTTGCATCTTGCATTAACACGTAAAATAGGTTCTTATTAGTCAAGTGCAAAACATGACAAAATAGCCGAAAATTGAAAAACAAGTGTCGTAGGAACGGTGATGTCAAATTATCGATAGTGTAAGGACGCGATAAAGCCGTCTAGACATGTGGTCTTGGAGGCATTTTGAGGCCGACTTTACAAATACGAGCATAGGATTTCTGAAACAACTTGTTTGACTTTTCGATCTAGTCAATACAATTGTTTTTCGACAGTTCGCCTTTAACGTTACCTGCAGGGGCCTCCTCACCGGCAAGGCGAGGGGGGGGCGGCAGGGCTTAGGACCGCCCCACCCCACATTTTCGTCCGAAAAATTATTTTCTCAGCTCAATTGGGACGAAACCGGAAAAATTAAAACCAGTCGGTGTGGAAGGCAACGAGGAGATCAAATCCGAAAAGTTTTTGGTCATTGTGTGGAAAGTTTTAGTCAAAATCAAGATGAAGATTAGCTGCTCCCCCACACTTTTTTACTGGTGGCGACGCTTATGGTTACATGCAAAAGAACGAATGCCTGACTTAATTCGGAAAAGTATTGAAATCAGTTAAGTGAGGTGGAGGTTAAAGTCCAGAATTCGAATATAAGAAAAGCGACGCATTGAATACTGACAATTTGTTCCTTCTTCCAGAACCTCTTCCTGGATCAACGCAACGTCCAGTTTCTGCACGTTCCTCTGATACACCCACTCAGAATCCCGCTGCTCACCATCCTGCCCCAGACCAACCTGCCCAAGACCATCAGACTGGTAAAGGACAGTGGAAGTTTAGAGAAGCATGGAGGGAAAAATACCCCTGGATAAAGTATGACGCAAAGAAGGATTCAGTCACTTGTTCGGTATGTTGCAAGGCTATGGAAGAGGGGCTGCATGATACCCAAACCCGAATGGAGACAACTTTCTTCCAGGAAGGATTTAGTAACTGGAAAAAAGCGACCGAGAAGTTCAGTAAGCATCAGAATAGTGGCTGCCATTCCCATGCAGTGCTAAAACTTCACCTCAAACAGTCACGAGGTGTTGTAGAGGGCTTTGCTCTGCAAAACTCTCGCAGCCAGGCTACTGCTCAGAAGCTTCTGACTCTACTTTTTTCATCGGCATTGTATTTGGGAAAACAGGGGTTCCCGTTTCGTGGTCACGAACATGACGATGGGGCATTTCACAATATGGTGCTCGAGCGCGCAAAGGCGGACAACCTGCACGAAGTGGTGCAGTTTATAAAAAGAAAAGACAACTGGATGTCTTATTCAATACAAAATGAAATAATTGATATGTTTGGTCGCCAAGTTCTGGAAGAGATAATGCAGGAAGCACAAGAAGCGGACTTTGTAGGCTTGGTCGCGGATGGTACAACCGATATAGGAGGCAAGGAGCAGTTCAGCGTTTGCCTGCAGTACTTAGACCAGCAGATGACACCCACGACTTCTTCCGTCAGCTTCTATGACGCCCCAAGCAGCTCAGGTGAAACTCTCACGCTGATCATCCAGGACGTGCTGGTCCGATTGAACATCCCTGTGGTGATGCTGTCGGGGTTCTCTTTCGATAACGCGTCAAATATGAGCGGGGTCCACCAGGGGGTTCAGAGCCGGCTGAAAGCACTGAACAGCTCTGCCATCTACGTCCCATGCTCCAACCACAGTTTGGACCTCGTCCTTCAGGAGGCTGGCAGGGAGGTGATGCTGATAGCAGATTGCCTCTCGTTCGTCAAAGATGTGGCCAACGCCATCAACGAATCTGCCAAACGGAGCAACCTGTACAAGTCTCTGTTCAAAGAAGGGGAAATTGTTCAAAAGACCCTGGGGATATGTGCGACCAGATGGTGTGTCCGTGCCAAGGCGATGAAGAGAATGCTGGATCAATACGGACATGTGAGGGACGTGCTTCAAAGCCTGGAAGAAGATCACACAGTCCGCGGTGAGATGAGGGCCAAAATCGCAGGACTGTCTCGGAAAGCTGATGAAGCTCCGACGTACATCTCACTCACACTCAGCCTTGCCATCTTCCAGCCATGTGAGGTTGTGGCAAGGACGCTCCAGGGAAGCAGCAACACGGCACGGTCTGTACTGGAAACCATTCAGGCGTTGAAAAGTCGCCTGCAGTGCCTGCGGGATGGTGGACTGGTGGATGAGACGCGGGCGGCGGCGGCGAAGGCGAAACAGATGGACTTGACTACGCCACCACCAAGAAGGCGCAGGTACACTCCTGCTAAAGTACGTCACGACGAAAGGTCAGCTGAAGACCTCTCTGTGGCTCCTGTCGAGGGCGCTCGGCTCGCCTCATTGGAGGCCTTAGATCTTGTCATTGGCGGTCTGGAGACTCGCTTCGACTCCGACGGTCTCCAGGCCGCTGCGTCCAGGGAAAGGCTGGTTCTGGGTGGCTGCTCGAAGCAGTCGTCTGCAGAGTTCGATGCCCTGCAGCTTCCTGCATCCATCGACGAGGAGAGGCTGGAATGCCAGCTCAATGTGTTAACTGCCGGGTTCAAAAGCCCCCAAACCTCCCTCCAGGAGCTGTGCGAAAAGCTCTCATCTATGGACCCAAAGACAAAACCGTTGTTCAGTGAGGTGAGAAAACTGCTGGGCCTAATCATGAGCCTTCCATGCACGGTGGCATGCGCGGAAAGATCGTTTTCTATGCTGCGGCGGCTCAAAAACATATCTACGATCTACGACTGGCCAATCCCGACTGAACGGTCTGGCCCTGATGAACGCACGCGCACAAGAATCGCCTGGAAGGTGTCGACTTGGCGGTCCTAAAATCTCGCTTCGTGGAGCGGACTGCTGAGAGAATGTCCACGTTCGGACGCTGCTAAAATGGTGAGTACCTCTCATTGTTGGGATGTGTTCGAGGTAGGGCTGCGGATTCTACTAATATCACTGAATAAGCCACGCGGGAACGAAAAAGCGTTATTTGAAAGTCGTATTTTAAGCTGAGAAGACCCATCATCAGAGAATAACCACCATAAAGAGATGAAATTTGAAACGGTCGGGTCTTTGGGGATTCTACCTCATACGTCTTGAATTTGCATTAATGTACTGACTCAATTAAAACAAAACACGGTGTTTTAAACCCCATGGAACGAGAGCAGGTTAATCGACTAATCTTTCATAGATGGGGGACGTAATCCTTCCCTCTTGCCCTTGCCCCCAACTTGAAAAAAGTTCCTGCGCCTATAATTATGTGATGAGTTTCAAATGAATAGATTACCCCTGTTCTTGCTTATGCTTTCTTAAACATTTTTGGAGTTGAGGTCACTTGACCTGCACTGGTGACCTGACCTGAGATGAGCTGACCTCGTTTTGCTCGGTTTGGTTGAGTCGGGCGCAGTGATGGCTCTTTGAGCGCAGCGGAGGCGGGCCCGGGCGCATAAGCGAAGGTGGTTTATGGTCGTGGATGGTGAAAATCCTACTCTGTGAAGTGAGTGAATAGTGTGTGGAGACTTGGAGAATCAGTGACTTTTCCGAGAGTGAGAATACGAGTGCAGCTTTTTACACGACATGGAATCTGATACTGACGCTGGAGAAGAGGTGATTTTCACTGCTGATGGTGCTACTTCCGGCGAAGAAAGTGCAACAAACAGCCTCCATGCACGCAAAAAACAGCTAACTGTTACAGATTTTGTGCGTCGAGGGGAGGCCAGGAAGGCTAAACGCAACGCTCCGGGCGAATCCTTCAATTCGCCCCCAAACGAGATCCAACCAGATGCCAAACGGCGCTCCATGGCTCCTTCACCAGCAGCTCCAGTAGGCCTAAACGCGGAAACCATGGAGGCGATTAAGCAAATGGTAGAAGGTGCTACTGCAAAGGTAATTGTGGCATTCAATTCAAAATTCGAGGCCTTGGAAAGACGGGTGGAAATTGTTGAAGCCGAAAACATGGACAAAGCAGCCGAGATTGCGCAGCTGAAGACAAAGTTGCAAGAGGAGTCAGCCAAAGTCCAAAGCCTCCATGATCAGGTTGAAAGCATGGACATGAACCGAGACTGTCCTCATTGATAGTCTCATGTGCCGACTTCAAGCACCGTGATAACAATGAGGTTATGGAAGAAAGGGTGGTAGATACCCTGAACAAGAGAGTCCCAGAACTGAATTTAAGTGTGAGTGACGTAAACATAGCCCATAGACTGAGATCTGACGACCGTGTGATCGTTAAGTTCGTGAGGCGGAGCATCAGGGACAGAGTCTACGAGAGTAGATTCAGTCTACCGAGGGCCGATAGTGGTGTACCAAACGGCCGCAAGATGGCTCCGCTATACATAGCGGAATGTCTGACGACTTCAAACAACAACATCTTTCAAGAACTGCTGCGAGCCCGACGGCAGGAAAATGGAGCTGTAATTGCCTCTGTCTTCAGCCGTCGTGGCACTGTCTGGTGCAAAAGGGAGAAAGGCGGACCCAACATCAGGGTTCCTGATGAAGCCCATCTGGTTCGTGTGCTTAACGGCAAGCGGTTCCCGCCGGAAATTTCTCCCAAACCAGCAGCTTTCAGGACGAGACCAGCCGTCACCGCTAGTGCTGCAAAAGCAGCGACCACCCGATCGCATCCGAAGGCACCAACGGCCGGACATTTCGGTGATGTGCAGCTGATAGAGTGAACCGGTCTGACAGTCGGGAGTTCAGAGCATAGCGTTTCAGTGGTGTCACATGGCGGTGCAGCTGTGCTGGCATCGTCGACAGTGCAACTCGTACGCCACATGACCCGTGTTGTCGGTGCGCCCTTAAACACCAACCAGTGCAACTCGTAAAGTTAGGGAGGTGAAGATATAACATTCTTCGTTCATGTCAAGATAATACGGTGATCTGGCCAGGACTAACCAGCTAACGTCGGTAAGCGTACAAACGTGGTGTCATTGGGTGCGGTCACATCCTTTTGCACATTGCACCGTGCCCTAGTTATCGAGCAATGAAACCAGCACCCATCCCTCTCTCCGGCGAGGTGAGAACACCACTATATGTGATGAACTTCCTCAGACTATTAAATAAGTGTTCGACTGAGGATTTTTATTTGTTGTATTTTTCAGCGTTCTGATCCAAAGCATTTTGAGTCTCGGAATGATTTACACCGAAGGGGCCAGGTTTTTTGGTGTTTTCCGCATATAAGCCGTTCTGGCACTTTAGGAGTCTGCAATATTTTTTTGTTTATTATACCAACTGATGGCGCACGTATTGACATGTTTTGTTATGCCTAGTATCTGTTTGGATTAAAAACGGAGAACTGAAATCAAGCTCATGAAATAAGCAAGTAGAGTTTAGAACTGTAGAACATTTCTAAAACTATTTTAGTTGTAACAGGCAAACTGTGACGATAATCAGCGTTGCCATGACCGCTCAAACATGCATAATATGTGTTAGCAGTGTCCAGCTTATTGGTGACTCCGGCCGAGGTCGCTGGCGGGGCCGCGCGGCCCGGGCGGCGGCGGCAGCGACGGCGAGCCGCGCGGCTCTGCGATGCGCCGCTGCCGGGGCGCGGTGCCGACTGCGCGACTGCCGTCGGTTTGTTGTAACTATGTGGTGAGAGGTGCTTCATTGTTAACACTCGGTCACAATAAACATATAGGACATTCTCCAGTTGAGAGAACTGATGGCCTTCAGCTGCCTTTATGTTGAGACTCTGGTAAAGTTCAGTAAAGCGCTGGATATTGGTGGATATTGTGTGGAGTATAACACTGTTGAGTGTATGATAGAATTGATAGCTAAGGTGTTCTTTGTTTAAATAGCGAGAAGTACTGTTATCTCAAACGTCCCTGCGGATGCTTTTGCCAAACAACCAGACCGGAGATCTCTCAAGGAGTCAGTGTCTATATTCATGTAATGCGGTGCTCTTGTTGCGTTGTGTTTGAGTCCGTACTAACGCCCGACGATCATGGCAGGTCCATTCGTGGACTGCTGACTGATGTGCTGCCGCTGTCTGCTGGTGATCCGCGTCGTGGCTGGGCCTGCCGGCCGCGTGGCCTCGCCGACTCCAGCACAGCAGCGTCTCTCGGGGCTGCGCGGCCTGGTGGAGCGGGGCCGCGCTGCGGGTCGCCGGTGGTAGCAGGTATTTACTTTGATCCTTCGGTAGTGCGAACCTTTTTTAGTAACTGAAGCCTTAGGATATGCATTCCAAAAATTCGTTGAGGGTACACTATGATCTATACATGTAATGGTATGAACGACACAGCCCGCCTGTGGAGCGCAGTGGCGGCGACAGCGGCAGCTTGTCTTTGTTTTGTTTTTTCCCCAATGCTCTCTGGTTTTGGAAGCACGGACTTCTGTACTGCTAGAACGGATCACGCTTTTGTGGCTTTTGACTTTATGAGTTGTGATAATGCTCAAATATTCGTTTTGTCGTGAGCCCTCAAGCTATTTAGTTACCTCATTTTGTTTCTTTTTCGCGTCATGTTTTGTTTTGTGCGTCCGGGCCCGGTCTCTAGCGCCTGTGGAGATAGATGGCGGTAGGCTGGTACGCATACTTGGTGCTGCCAGATGGGCAGCATCCGTGTGCCAGGTTAGATATAGGTGGCGCTCGTCTAGTGACTGCAGGGAGCCCTGTGTCCAACACATCTAACACGCATCACACATCAAACACATTACATCATAATTCAGCTTGCGCAAACATTTCGACAGCACTACAAGCAGCAGTACAAAAAGACAAAACTTGTTACTTCAACCTTCGAGTACATTCTGGACTGGATTTTACAGAGTTAAAAAATGTCTGAATTGCGATTCATGACTATGAATTGTAGAGGGCTTGCCTCACAACAAAAAAGACGAGATGTTGTCGATTTTTAAAAAAAGTCTTCTTACGACGTAATCTTTTTACAAGATACTCACCTCACAAAACGATCAGTGCCGTACTTTGATCTTTTATGGAAAGGAAAATGTTATCATGCATGTAAGTCGAGCTTGAGTCGAGGTACTTCAATCCTTATCAAACATACATTGCCTCACGACATTTTATCGGAGACTGAAGGTACGAATGGGAACTTTAAGGCCATAAATTGTCAAATACGTGGAAACGTGTACTCCTTCATTAGTGTTTATGGACCAAATGAAGATAATCCGGATTTTTACGACGAATTGGAAGGATGCATGGAATCAATGGTACCTGAAAACCTAGTGATTGCAGGAGACTGGAATTTTGTTATGGACCTTCAGAGAGATTCGAATTATTTCCGAGAAGGTAACATAAATGCAAAACGCCGTTTCCTTCAAGTCATCGAGAGATATAATCTGATTGATTTATGGCGTAATAGACACCCGTGTGAATATCAGTTCACTTGGCGTAAACCCAATCCCTTAAAATTTGGTCGACTGGACATGGTATTTACCAACAACGAACTGGCTAGACGTATTGACCATTGTGAAATTGTTCCCGCATATAGAACTGATCACAGTAGCGTTACGTGGTCTATCAAGGAGCCAAATCTCGAAAGGGGCCCAGGACTTTGGAAGTTTAATGAAAGCCTCCTTGACGACCCTCAATACATAACATGTATTAAAGACTGCATAAATGAGCAAGTTAGCCAGTACGCACTTCCAATATATACTAACGAATTCCGATCGAACCCATTACATTTTTCTCAACTAGAATTTAGTATTGATATCAATCTTTTCTATGAAACTCTACTGATGATGATTAGGGGCCAAACAGTACAATATTCGAAGCGCAAAGCGCGGAGACAACGTAATGAAGAAACCAAAATTATGCAGGAAATTGAACGGTTAGAAAAGTTAGTTCCAAATGAATCTCCCGAAATTTACAACCATTTAGCAAGAGCAAAATACAGGCTGGAGGAAATACGAGCACCGAGAATTCAAGGCTTTATTACTCGATCCAGGGTAGCATGGCACGAAGAGGGGGAGAAGTGCTCGAAGTATTTTCTCAATCTTGAAAAAAGAAACTCGATACGAAAATCAATAAATTGCTTAAAGAAAGGAGACCAGCTTATCACTAATAATCGACTAATTTTAGAGGAGTTTACTAAACATTTTTCTAAAAAATACAAAGAAACCCATAATCTGTTAGAGGCTTCGGGCTTTCTACAAAATACAATTGAGAATAGATTAAGCCACCCTCAGCAAATAGAACTAGATAAGCCAGTCACTCTCATCGAGCTTACGCAGGCGTTGAACAGCATGAAAAAGGGCGTTCTCCAGGTGCTAATGGCTTTACAGCACCATTCTTTAAACAGTTCTGGACCTTCCTTGGTCCTTTCCTATCGAGAGTCCTCAACAACAGCATAATGCAAGGGCATATGTGTAATTCATTTCGGGAAGGAATTGTTACTCTCATTCCAAAATCGGGTCAGGCAGAAAATTCCCTGAAGGCATTTAGAGGCATATCCCTTTTGAACACAGATTTCAAAATTATTTCTACTGTCATTGCTAGCAGGCTTAAAAGCGTAATGGACACTCTTATCTCTCCGAGTCAGTCAGCATACATTAAAGGCCGATACCTAGGAGAAAATACGCGGCTGGTTTATGATGTCATTGATTACCTCAACAAGGAGGAACAATCTGGCCTCATTCTTGCAGCCGATTTTGAGGCGGCGTTCGAGTCCGTTTCTTGGAGGTTCTTGAAAAAGGCTTTAGTATCCTATTACTTTGGACCGCAATTTAGATCACTTATTAACTTATTGTACCTTAATTCAGGAAATTTTTCTAGAGTATTGCTGAATGGATTTCTAGGGGATAAAATATTTTTAAGTCAAGGTATTAGGCAGGGCGACCCAGCCAGCGGATATTTGTTCAACTTGGTAGTGGAACCTCTTGCTTCTCAGCTGAAAATGTCAACGCAATTCAGTGGAATCCAGATTGGAATCCGCAACGAATACGTTACCGAGATTCGCGTCTCCCAATACGCTGATGATCTGATCACGTTTGTCAAAGCCGACGAGAACTCTTTGACAACAGTTATCACGGAACTGACAAGGTTCTCACACTTTTCGAACCTCAGACTAAACGTAAGCAAAACGAAGTGCCCACCAATCGGACCAATAAATGCAACACTGTGCAATAATACATTAGGCATCACCTTCGTGGACGAATTAAAGGTTCTGGGTATTAAGTTCAATAAAACAAATGATTCAATAACTGAACATAACCTAAAAGAGAAAGTTGAGTCCATTCGTCACGAGATCACACAGTGGAGGAGACGAAATTTAACATTGATGGGTAAAGTAACTGTAATTAAATCATTGTTGATGTCTAAACTGGTACATATTTTTATATCATTAACAACTCCTTCCCCAAGCATGATTCAGCGACTCAACAAAATTTTTCATGATTTTCTTTGGAACAATAGAAGCGATCCAGTAAAACGTGCCAAATTATCACAAAGAACAATGCATGATGGCCTACACGTCACAGACTTGCCCTCATTCATTAAAAGCTTAAAAGTCGGGTGGGTAAAACGCTTATATACCTCGGAACAGACATGGACGCTTCTCATTCGACGTAATTTGCCACCAGTGCAACAACTGCTTACCTACGGCGACATAAAGTTAAGAAAAGTTGTTAAGACAATTCAAAATCCATTTTGGTTGAACGTTTTAGAATCATGGGCAGAGTTCATTCAACTTTACAAACCTCCAGATGAGGATGTTCTCACGAGTAAACTATGGTTTTCTAATTTTACAAAGTTTAAAACCACGATTGTGAAGGATTGGGATGCTAAGGGTCTTCGATTCATCGGCAATCTGGTAAATACTGATGCTGCAAGGCCCTTCACACATGCCGAGCTGCAACGTATTTATAATATACCAATGACTTTTCTGTGTTACCAGTCATTGATTCGCGGACTACCTAGAAATGTACAAAACTGTGCGAATAGTCTGAAATTCCCCCAGCCAACGTTGCCATATCAGATTGCGCTTATTAGCGAAAATACAAACACGAACAAATAGCCTACCGAGAATTTATTACCGATTTAAGAAAAAAATATGAGCATTCCCTACAACTATGGATAAATCGATGGAGACAAGATGGCATAGAATCACCCTATGTTGGGAGTATGTTTGCCATATGTTTAACAACGCAGAGTACGTATTTGCAATCGTTTCATTTCAAAGTAATGTCACGGATAACAGCTACAAATAGATACCTTCACTCTATGGGCAGAGCTGAATCTGCGTTATGCACCTTCTGTTGCGAATCCATTGAAACTATAGAGCACCTGTTTTGGTCATGCCCAAAGACCCAAATCTATATTAGAAATATTCAAAATCAGCTACGCGAGCAGTACAGTGTTACCTACCTTTTTCAGAAGCCAGACTGGTTTCTTCCCTCCCTTGAAAGCGTTAAACAAATTGATATTCTTATAGTGACGGTAGCCAAGTTGGTCATATTCAAAGCCCGGTTAACTAAACGAGAACCAGCAGCGGCACATTTTATGCAGTATTTACGGTCAGAAGCCGAAAAAGAGGTAAAAGTTGCGAGGAAGAAGGATAGAATCGGGAATTTTTACGAAAAATGGGGAGAGATGGGAAGATTGGCCCTCCACCAGTCATAGCTCTCTGATGGCCGCAAAATATCACTTGAAATTGAAAGTAGCGTCCGGAGTGTACTTTGTCTTTGCATTGTTGGAATGTAACTCACAAAGTGCATGCTGTCACATACATATACACATTACACAAGTACACAATTGCACACAAGCTGAAGCAATACGCGCATGCACGCACACACCATACTCACCCACACACACGTCACACTCCCAGTCCTGCACACAGTCCATACCCATAGTTACTCGTTCTTACCCATACCAACAACCAAACACACAAAATGTCACTCTCCAAATCACAGGCTCTCTCGCTCCTACGTAAGACGCGTGTAGCGATTCACTCAGGTGAAGTAAAGCGAGAGATGCTGACGTAGCGCTGGAAGAGTGTTTTTGAGATGAAACTTTGTATGGAAAATATATTGGAGAAAAAAGAGATGAGCTGACCTTTCAATTTTTGGAAAAGGTGCGAAATTAATCAAGGATAAGGTGTACCAATTACGGCGGCGTCTCGCACCGCCGGTTTTTATGGCGACGCCGGAAAAATTCGAGGGGGCGTTTATATACCCCCACCCCGACAAGTGTTTATGTACTCGTCAGAAGGCGTAGTACTATCAGATAATTTTGCATAAACATTCTTTGTACAAGTCGAATTTTTTTAAAGGTTTTGCGAGATTTTGTCTTTGAAATTATAATATCTATTTCCCCTTAATACCTTTGTGCTGCGCTTGGTTCTGCAGAGAAACTAGGTAAACATCTGCCCGTCCCCTGACATCCGCCCCTGCTAACGTCTCCTTCTCTTATTTGTCCGCTCCTGTCTTTTCTATGTCGTGTTTTTCGCCGCAGTGAAACTGTTGAAGTACAGCGCCGCCGGGTTTGAGCCCTTCCCTGAGTTTGTATAGGTGGCAGCACTTCGGTCTTAGCAGCTGTGTGTATTGGGGTTTATAGGGCGCTTTCAGCATCTAGGCTATATCGCGCCCACGGTCTTAGCAGCATCGGTGGTGCTGATTAGAAAGGCTGTGATACGGGATATAAAAAGCAGGGCTGTTGTTGATTTATATAGAAGGTTGATTTATATCTTTGAAGGTGCCCAGGTACCCTCAGTGAAAGGCAGACGTAGTTTTGAGCTAAATGCGACATACATTACCAGTGGCGGATCTATGTGACGGCAAAACAGGCAATTGCACCTACTCCAACGGAAAATGGGCAAGCAAACGTGTCTCCCCTAAAGGAGTGAAGAGAGCAGTTCTTCGCAAAACTAAAATTGTCATATAAGGTGATTTATAGTAGGATAGGGCCGTGTTCACGAAGAGAACAGAGTTATTATATACCCTTGCAAAAGGAGAGAACTAGGAGAGAGTTCCGATTTTTTTCAGGATGCGCGATGTATTGCATTGTTAATCGAATAGAAACGCTTGGGGCGAAGCTACCATTGCGCAAAGGCACAAACGTGCTCCAAATTATTATTTTGCGTTCTAGTTTTTGGATAGTATTGCTTGTTTTGATGACCTTTGAGCTCTACGAAGAAGCTCAAACAAGGGAGCTTGTGCAGTATTGTTAAGAAGCCAAGACGATCAGAAATGTGTGTGTTTTTACGGCACGCGAAGTCCCCAGGCATACCCAGCCGTCTGGGTCGGCACAGGGACACGGGAGGGGAGCTCAGCCGCCCACTGGTAGCTCTTGAGTACCTATCAGCACTGGCGGAGTCAGGGGGAACCTTAGGGCATACCCTCCTTTGGTACTACGGTTGTGACGAAGTCGCCGAGCTGCCGTGGTGGTGGATAGCGACAGTACCATGGAAGAGCGCTGGGGGAGGCCTTCAGAAGCCGTTGACGTTTTTTTTATTTTCCCACCCTTAGTTTAAACTGGCATGGTTCCCTTAACTGATTCCTGGCTACTCTAATACCCAGGAGAGCATCCCTTAAAGTTTAAAGCGGCCCGTAACTTGAAAGAACACCTCTAAAACTTCCAGGATTTTTAAACCGGACCCGCCAGCTAACAAGTCCCAAATTTCGATGAGTGGGGGGGGGGGGCATGCCACGACTCAACCTATCAATTACATTTTGCGGTCCGGTTTGGAAAAGGACCCCTAAAATTTTCAACAATGTTTCACGCCTGCCAATGCCTATAGCCTGGGCGTGGATTTAGGGAAGAGGGGGTTTGGGTAAGCTTACGGCCACCGATTTTTTAAATCAGGGAAGAAAACATTAGTGTAGGAAAGTGCGTCGATACGGATTTTTGAGCGGCAGATCGGAGCCAGGGGGTTATAGGAAAAATTTTCTTCAGCGCAAATGTTCGTTAGCACCAATAATGACACGCCTTATCCCGCGCCCCACCGCACGCTGGAGCAACCAGGCTTCAAAATGGGCCAAAACCTCGTAACAAAAAATTCTTTGATTAGATAGACTTGTTTGTGCTCAAATGAAAGCTGTTGCTCTGAACTTCATTCCTCAGCCATAAAACATTGGGTATTTTCATTTTCATTTTATATACTAGATCATCAACGGGGAAGTCCCCAATTACAGATGAAGTCAGGTTGTTAAGAATATATACAAATGCATACACAGTCGTCATGATAAGACAAAAATCAGGATTACAGAAATGAAAACACTGATAAATATTACATCGTAGTAAGTACACTAAAAAGATCAAAGTTGATATGCACGTAAATATGAAAGAGTAAAAAAGTAAATTGATAGGCCCTAAAAAGTGAATCACAGCGATGCCACATATACCCGAACCGACGAACGAAACGCATTAAATGAGTCGTGAAACAAATTGATCCCCTGGCATTGTCTTAAAAAGACATTCATAGCCGTTGGCAACCTCACAAACAAGCCCTCCTTCACAGTTCTCACCCTGACGAACGGAACATTGCATAGGCTGCGCTGCCTTGAGAGTCGGGCGGGTACATACAGATTAAAACAGTTGAGTAAAGCTGACGATTCTATCCTACCCCTAAAAACATTACGTAAGAACATTAAATCATACTGCATTCTTCGAGCCCTCAATGATGACATATTGAAATGGTTGAGCAGGTCATTGTACGCGAGCGATGCTGATTGATTATGGGAATGCACGTTGAGCCACATTAAAAATTTATGCTGAGTCCTCTCCAGCCTATCAGTGTGAGTCCCTGTAGCTCCTGCCCAGATCACACAGCCGTACCCAAATATCGAGCGAACATTCGCGCAGAACGATGCGACCGCTGCTGGTCTTCTGAAATGGCCTCTCGGACCAGCTACTTGAAAAGACCGGATCAGCAAACCTAGTGCCCTATTGGCTTTTTTGGCAGACATATCAATGTGGTCAGCAAATGTGAGCTTGGTGTCCAAGACAACTCCTACGTCGTGAATGGTTTGGGCGTGTTCCAGGACGTGTATCTACACCAGGTCATACCAGATAAACTATTTTTTAAGGCTTATACACGTCGGAATTTGGTTTCGTTCTTTCCAGTTTTGCAGACACTCAATGAGACAGAGTCAAAAAGGCGGATCCAGTGACGGTTAAAATGTAAGAAAAAAAAAGAAAAGTAATATTTCATTAAAACCGATCCAACATATTCAAGGTCATCATAGGTCAGAGGTCTTGCTGAGCCTTCACTCTGGTTTAACTATTACCAAACGATAAAGAATGGCACGTTCGCTTTTCACATATTTAAATCCGTTACCGAACCATATCGAAACTTCTCGGGTCATGTGCGGTAGCTGCATTTATTGACACAATAATTTTAAGCGCGATTTCAGGGAATGATTACCGTCACTCTTCTCATAAAATGAGCACGAACATGCGGAAACAGACAACACATTTAACTCACAGGGAATGTTCATTAAATCATAGGACCTCTTTAGCATCTTTGTATAATTCTCCTATTTAACATCCCGCGTCCCTTTATCCAGTCTACTATCCTAACCCCGAAAATTCTCACTGAAATGTAGGTAAGTTCTTGAAGCAGTCTCACATCCAAGTACCCACTCACGCACGATCGTAATATTCAGGGTTAATGCCACTATCTTTCAGCTTATAAAGAGGGTTACTGCCAGACTCGAAACCTCCGATGTCATGGACCATCTGGATTTGTTGATATCATCGGAGATCATGTTACTTACCACGGGGTCACTAGTGATAAGCAGGTAAAGATACTAATCAGTGATTGTTTCAAATGTGGATGTCTTCCTGGCATGATTTTGCCTGAATGCAAGGTTATCTGTATTCCTTGCGCCCTGGGCCTCCCCACTGTATGCTCCTATGGAAACCTTCAGGCTCTCAGTAGCATCATCCCCGTGTATTTGCGCCTTATGTATGGTTGCTGGTATGTTTACCATGGGTATACGTTTACAAACAGCCTCGTTGTCTCCAGAATATAGGCCGGATAGTTCTCAATGTCGATTGTTGATGATGATGATTGTGCGGCTAATATTACCGAGAACCTTTGTAGCAGATCCAGGCTTACCCCAGTGACCTCGCTGAACTGTCGAACGTTCCGGAAAGCACGGCGGGCTGTGTTTCCTTCATTAGCTGTGTCGTTGCCCCCTCCCGCCTTTGGCTGATCAATGACCAGACTCATGGTAGCACGAAAACGTTCCTGTAAAACTCTTCTCTGTATTTTAACGGCGTCCTTCTGGTCGTAGTTTTGAGCTCTCCATGGACAAATGAGGGACTCTTATTGCAGCCGCGCAACATGAGCCGGCGGTCGCCGCAGCCGCCGGCCCCACCGCACTACTTGGATTACATTGCCGCACAAAAAAGTATCACATCTCCCCTGGGACAATTGATGCCGTGCTAACTTTTTCACGGCTGGTTAGAAGACACAACACTGCATCACTAGATATACATTTCTAAGTGAAACTCGCTGTGCGTTTTTTTGTGGGTCTAACGAAGTTTAGGATTTGAGAATAAGTTAGAAGCTTTACGTGTCCTAATAGATACCAGTACTATCAGGCTCTTATAGTCAACTTTCGTACTTTTCAACATTGAGTGTCTTCAGGGCGTTGCCAGTTTTCCATTGATATAAATAGATAACGGTTTTGTGACTGCGACCATGGATGATAATGCATCGGAAAGTGTACCTCATCTCGAGTCAACTTGACGTCGGGCTGAGGCGTGTCGGGCTGGGGCAATATTTTCCAAAAACCCCGTTTTGAAGGGGGCAAGCAGCATTGGCCTTCGGCTCCCGGGTTACCATTTACCCCAGATACATGAGCAGCCTTAGAACGGTACCCACCTCGGGAACGGCCCAATCGACTCACGTATGCAGGTGTCTTGTGCCGTTCTGCCATTAGGCTCGGTCCTTCCCTAGAAGAAGGGCCATCAGGGTAGTACCTGCCGTCGACAAATTTGTTTTTCACTATTCACTATTTTCATTGGATATCCGTGATTTGACTATGAATTATTTTTAAGACAGAAAACGAATTTTGAGAGCTTTCGTGGATGTCTCATTAACACCCACCCCGGTGGGCCTCCGAGCCGCCTTCGCCCTAGTGGGGTTTCAAACATCCCCCCTCGAACTCGGCTCCTATGCAGAATAGCGAAAAAACGCGAAAGCTGTTGGATAGCTCTTATAACTATCGAATTCTTGACCGTATAAACATAGGTTTTAGTCCCTGTCTTTTACCTTTTAATAATAGTGAAGTTGTTAACTGTTAAAACCTGTGTATAAATATATTGTTAATGCCTGATGATGGTGAATGTATTTATCACCGAAACGTCGTAAATAAGCTTAGGAAACATACTTTTTTCTTTATGACACTGATAAAAGAAGAGTGGTACGGAGAAAAGAGAAACAACAGCAGAAGAACATAAAACTGAAATATGCCGTCGTTTTAAATCAAACACACACACACACACACACACACACACACACACACACACAAAAAAAAAACACACACACACACACACACAAAACACACACACAACACACACACACACACACACACACACATATATATATATATATATACATATATATATATATATATACATATACATATATATATATATATATATATATACATATACATATATATATATATATATAATCCACTTAAAATTGTGCAAATATGTTCTTTCGGAACTACGTCCTCTGCTTGCAATAAATTCATGCCTTTTATACATTGCAAGGGCAGCGATGATTGAAATTATGTACTTGCTTGCCTATAATGCACCTGCAGTAGTAATTTCAAAAGAAAATTAAACAAATTTAAGGAAAAACCTGTCTCCAATTTTTTACACATAAGAACATAATACCCCAGACTCAATTTTGCCAGAGAAAAAAACTACACATTTTTAGTGCCAACATTATGAAATCACATGACCTGACCCTAGGTCATCAGAAAACTTACATCTGTATTTATAAATTTTGATGTTTGACTGCACTATATTATTGTTTAGGTCTTAAGAATTCTGGGATGTATGTTTTCTACAAATATTATGATTAGCTTTAGAGATATAGCTATTGGGAAAATGGGGTTTTGTACTTTATCGCAAAATTGCCGGAGGCAATAACTCAGAAACCGCTGGAGGAATGCGGCTAAAAATGTCACAGCAAGAATTAGCGCCCCAGAGAACCGCTTACCCAAAGTTTCATCCAAATCTGAGATGTAGGGTGTTATTTTAATATATTTTTGGTCGTTTTGTCGTGGAATGCCCCAGCTTCCAGCACCAGAAGACCGACGACTTTAATAGACAAAGTCGCATGTCGCAATAGTTGTGAGCTGAATAGGAACTCATGCGTTGATCTTATTCGGGTGGAAATATTCTGGTTTGCGTAGAGGTTTTAAGCGATAGAATACAGCATTTTGTGGTGGTCAAAAATTACCGTCGTTTGCTTTTGACATCAGCCGTATAAGACATAAGTCACATGCTGGCTGCCACGTCTGCAGATAACGTAATGTCAATTGCTGTGTAAAATTTTGGTCCGCTTTATCAAACCCACAAAAAGCGAAAGAAACACGCAGACATTTCTGTATTCACGATGATCGCTAAGGCTTCCTCACCAGTCACGAACCAAGGCACCCACTACTGGCACGTGCCACACACAAAAACGATATCCTCTGCAACAATCCCCCTCCCACATGTACCGTGAACCCACTTACGACATATTGCGCACCGTTACCAGCCATCACCTTTTTGGGATTTAGCGTAAGTCTCTATACAATACACTTCTCATTTCCATTGTCATCAGCCTGGAAGAACTGGCGTCTCACTTCGCCTCTCTGGCTCGGACCAGCCCTCGCACCGCTGGTGTCCATTCTTGGTCTTTTACTCCTTGTCCTCTGCATCAACGCCTTGCTGTCTCAGGGTGCCTGCTTTCCCCACTTGTGTTTGCTTCCCCTCTGAGGCTTTCTCCACCTGTGGTTGCTTCTCCTCTGGGGCTTTCTCCGCTTATGCACCAGCTATGCAACTAGGTTAGGACCCTAGCTCAATTTAGGAACGCCCAAAGGTCGGTGTATATCAGGTCTCAGAAGATCTCCAGGGGTCCATTTAAGATCATGGTCCCCAGCTTAGCTCAGGGGTCCTATAACTGTGCAGGGGTCCAGACCAGCCCAGGGGCTGTCCAGTTCAGCACAGTGAGTTGAAGATTAGCTTAGGGCCCAGCTGAGCTCATGGGCCCAGATCGGCTGTTAAGGGGTCAGAACAGCTCAAAGGGCCCATTTAAGCCCAAGGTCTTCAGCTCAGTGACTCTTAAGTATTTCAGGGAGCCTCCAGATCACTTCAGTAGCCCCATTGCAGCACAGGGGCCCAAGCTCCTTGAACTCAGATGACCAGTTTAGCTTCGGGGCCTGCATCAGCTCAGGGGCCCCAGGTCGGCTTATATAGGATATAAGAACAGCTCAATAGGGCCAATTCAAGATCAAGGCCCTCAGCTCATGGGCCCTATTGCTGTACAGAGGGTACAGACCAGCTAACCCCCCCCACTTCAGCACAGGGTCCCCAGATTAGCTCAGGGGCAGATTAGCTCAGGGCCTTGGGGAACACCTCAGCTCAGAGGCCCCAATGTCGGCTGATATAGGGTCTTTGACCAGCTCAAGGACCCATTCAAGTTCACGGCTCTCAGCTCAGCTTAGATACCCTAGAACGATTTAACGGTCCCAAACTAGCTCTGGGGCCCTCAGTTCAGCTAAAGAGGCCCCAGATTAGCTTATAGGGCATCAGAGGTCAGTTCAGCGGCCCCTCGAGATTGACTCATAGGACCTTAAGTCAGCTCAGGCGCCCAGATCAGCTTAAGAAGTTTCCCAGACAAGCCTTCGGGCCCATTTGGGTTTCTTATTTTCTATTACAGTTTTTGATATTTTGCATCCGTTGCTGGGGCCCACCACTGAAAAATGGGGGATCAGTGGCCTTCCTGCCCCCCGTTTCTACGCCTATGCGCTATGGTCACAATCTATTATTTCTCTGCACTTCGTCCCTCTTTCCATTCATGGGGCAAAGTGGACGGATTCCACTTTGCCCCGGTCCACGGTGCCCCATGCAATACATGTCTAAGAGAATGGGAGACCAGTCATCACAAGAGTGACAAATCGAGGCGAGGTTTTTCTAAACAATCAAGGGACTCGTACTGATTTCCAGCAGTTCAATAAAACAAAATCCGTGCTGCTTGGATGGGGTTTTGAAGGTCACGAAGTGTAGCGCAAATGCCAGCTAACAATCTAAAAACCCTACCTTTCTCCGCCGCGCTGGAAGCGAAATGAGGAGATAGCTGACGAAGATGCGCGGGATGCGTTGCTATGTAACGCTTAGTATGACACAAATTTCCGGCAGATTGCAGCACTTTGCAGAGAGTTATTCAGATTTTTCCGCTTTGCCCCGCTGTCCGCTTTGCCGTGGTCTCCCCTATGTCGAACGCCAACGAACAAGGAATGCTCTGTACAATATTACTCAGGTCAAAGCTATAGGGTGAAGCAAGGAATAGTAATACGATTTTTTTAGGGCCTTCCGCCTTTGCAATGAAGAATATGTGCAAGAAGAGATAGAACGCATTATGGAACCGTTCAGGAAGCTGAAATATCCGAGAGGGCTTCTGATAAATATGAAGAAGAAAGCTCTAGATATACGAATACAACCCGCGAAAGCCAACAAAAAGGAGTAGATATGATTCCTTACGATATCGCACTCAAAACCAGTAGAAATTATCGCCAACAAACAGGATGCAAAGTAGCATTTTGTTCCGGTAAAAAAGATAGCATCTTAGAGAATAAAGAAAGTTCAGATAACACAGAAACAAAAAAGTAGTCTACGAGGTACCGTTCGGGTCGAGTTCGAAATCATGCATAGATGAAACTTGAAGGGGTTTAAAAACGACACTAAAAGAACTCAGAAGAGACGTTGGAAGCAACTCAGAATTCAGTGCATTTGTCATAAATTCTATAGAAAAAATTAATCACTTACCAAACTGGGATAGAGCTAGAATTACAACCTGTGTAAAAACAAAGATAACAGGAGAGCCACTGAAGCAGCACATACATATAGCCAGAAATGATACATTTAACCTCAGGCCAGGTTTCATGAAATGGAAAAAACCAAAAGCTGTATAACGATTTAGTTAAGCATGAGAATAATAGTAGTATAGCATGTCTTATATCCAGGGACTGGGGGGCCGATTCTAACCATTAGCCCATGGCGTAAAAAACAAACCCCAACACCAATTCAACGCCCTATATCCAAGCTTGTATCGTTTCTAATAATAATTCAAATAATTCAGGAAGCGTTATTTGCTATATATTTCAGTCGCATGATAATATTCCAAATGTCAAAAAACCAAACGATGAAACTACAGTATGTCTTGCCACTGGCGGCGGAACTGGGGGCGGGGGGGCACCGGGGCACGGTGTCCCCTTAAGTCAGAAGTTTTAACACTAGCCCTATGGCGTTGACTGGAAAGAAATGGGTTGGAAAGCCCATGGTGCCCCCCATCTTAAAGGGATTGTGGCACATTGGTCGAAACCTAGAATTGGATGTAATTTGGGGTACTTTTAGCTGAAAATCATGGAAGTGTCCATGATTTTTCTGAGAAATGTACTATAATCTCCACATTTTGATTTTTAAAATGTTCCTTTAGGGAAGGAAAGAAATATCTGCCTGTGGATGGTGTCATGATCTGGCAACCACTACCATATTCAATAGGCTTCAAGGGCTTCGATTGACTGAAACACACCGTGACGTCAGCATATGTCGTCACACCAACAGCTGACAACTGTGGCCTGCAGCTGAGGGTACATGTGGGGTACATTTCAGCAAGGCTTTTAGCTTTTCTCTACGGAAATTTTGAGTTTCAAGACAAATGATATATTGAGTACCGGGTTTTCCGACATGCTAAACAACTTAGCTATCTCAGTTGAAAAATGTTGTAAAGGTGCCACATTCCCTTTAAATTCGAACGTTCGGCCGTCACTGTGTCTTGGTGTCGTAATCCCTCGTCCTATTAATCATGATATGTCCTATTATTAAATGTTGATAAAGACTCCGGCCGAAACGCGTCCACCTGCTGTGTTGAATCAAATGGAAATGCCTGTCCATCAATGTAACACAATATGCGTTAAGCGGATGCTGCTGTGGTTTATTCTCTCTTAGCCGAAAGTGCTTTCTTCTGAATACAGGGTTCGTTACATCATATACCATGCAAGACATGTTTCGAAATATGATTTGTGAAATTGTCTCCAAAATGATGATACATTAAAGTAATTTTTTTTAGAGTGGAGCTTTGGGTTTCAAATTTTTGTGCGTTGGCATGTCCACCTCTTAAAGGAAATTGACCACTTGGTCGAGATTCCGAAAGGGACCTTTCATTTATCGCATGATCACTGAGCAATGCATCTATAGTATAGGGGAAAGTAGGGGGTCACGGACACCGTGGGTAAGATGGACACCCCCTGTTTGGGACGAACTGATCGGGGGGGCACGTGCCCCCTTTGCCCCCTGTGTCTTTCATGGCACCGTCAAAAATTGGTTTTTGTAGAAGCTTAAATTAGGAAGATCTGGCTACATTTCAGCTGAAACCCAGGCGTTGTTTCGGAACCCGGGCGGATTTCCGATTCTGGTGCAATAAACAATCCGGCCGGAGCCGGAATCTGGTGGACCTCTAGTCTAGTAGAATTTTCACCTGTCTGTCGGAGATCAGCTACTACTTTCGTTGAGGACTGGGCTTGCTATCGATGCTACTCATTTGCTCTACCGCCTTTTGGAACGGAGGACAACTTTCGATTTTCGGTGAACTCCAAAATTAGGTATTCGATAGGAGTTTCAAGTCATTCTATCATTCCCGCGCTTCGCTCGAAATGAAATATATAAACAGAAACTTAACCCGCTCCCCAACGGGGGTCCGGCGCCACCTTCGCCCCACCGGGGGCCATCGATGGCCCTCCCTCTAACTCCGAAAATATGGGGGTTAGCGCAAATCTGCAAAGTGCATTAGACAGCTCACGTGAATTCAGTAAGAAATTACTCCGCATGTTTTAGCGCTCAGGTCAATGGTTTGACCTCCAGAGGTCAAATTAGGTCAAGATCGGCTATTTTCACTCAAATATGCAGGGCTTAAGCAAACTGGGCATAACTCTTATGAAATTAGAGCTATTGAAATGTGATAAAGTACATTGGATAGGAAAATGCCAGACCTTTTTCCGCTATGTGGAATGTAATGACCTACCGCCAGTGGTTTGACCTCTAGAGGGCACCTCGTGACCTAATATGACCTGAGGTCACGAAAGGTCAGAAGGTGACCTTGCTGTATATCAAACGAAAGCCAGTGATGAGACATACACGATGGTGTTTGATTCAGCGCTCTAGCTTATATAGGTCAAAAGTTATTGTCAAAATACGGTTTTTGACCCCTGGTGACCTTGGATGACCTCGCAGAAGTCAAAGGTAAAATATGGCCCCTGGAATCCGTTAAACTGTGTCCAAGAACGCTTTTCTGACCAAGCCGAGTATTTTCATTAGTTTTTGTGACTTAGATCATAAGACAGCTTTTCCCTATGCTTTTTCAATGGAAGAGGTCACCTCATAACCTGACCTCAGGTCACGAAATCGATAAAATCCCGCATATAGGCCTTGTAGACCCTGAAGGGGTCATGAAATGCAGGAAGTTTCAAATTGATCGACTCCCAATTGTAGCTCTAACAGAGCTCAAAAGTTGAAGTGAAGTGACCTTGGTTGACCTCGCTTGGTGACCTGACCTTGAGTGACCCGGGGTAAAAAATTTCAGGGATGGTGGGAAAATGATGCAGTGAGAGGTAGAGCCCTCAACCGTGGTGCTGCGCCTGGTCGTTTTTTCTGCTATTCCGGAAAAAAACCTTAGGGGGGCCATCGATGGCCGCCCGTGGGGCGAGGGTTAACCTAAGTGGCGATGACATAACTATTCACCATTAATCAGCCATCTCACATAACGCATAACGTAGTAAACGTGATTTTCTAAAACTGAATGAAGTTAAAAGCTTTGAATTGCTCACCAGAGAGAAGGATATGGCAGCTTCGGGTTCCGCAGTATCACAGAACCTGCATGTGCAAACATACCTGCTCTCTGGTTTGTGGGGAAATATTTCCTTGCCAGATTACGCCCACTGCGCGTGGGTCGGCTGGCGAATGGCTGGTGAGAGGATGACCCGTGCGTGGCGGCTGTCCCTGTGACCAGGGGTGCTGCCTCGGATTTTTCTTCTGGGGGGAGGGGGAGCGGACCTGACATTGGCAATGATCGGGCCATAGGGGGGAGGGGTAGGAGACAAAGTTCGAGCAGATTGTATGTCTTTGAACACGCTGCCAATACACTTCACCAACAAAGTAATTTTGAACATCCGCGTCGGTACGTCCACGCCAGTAAGATGGAGAAAATGCAAAATAATTCAAGCCTATTTCCGGTAAATTTGGGGGACTGATTCGTGAGTTGGGGGACCCGTTCCCCCTTCCACGCTTTCGACGCTCATGTCTGTGCTGTGGGGAACGTTAACCGTTGGCTTCAAAATTAACCCGTATTGCGGGCATTGTTCGTTTGGACGGTGAGGACGAAGTTTTCAAGACTGATCATTTTATCATCACTGATCATTTTAGAGAGACTTTGTCCCAAAATTGAAACTTGGAATAGCTTGGACAAAATAATAAAATAATATTGAACATGACGTGAATACGTGAGACCGAGAACTGACACTTGCACGAGGATTGTGTTTTAATAAATCCTTATCCTTATCCAAATCCAAATCCAATCCTTATCCAAATCCAATCCTTATCATCCATGAATATTGAAACAAATATGTTCCCCGGTTTAGGCAGTCAAATGCATTACACTGGTCAACAGCCAAAATGGATCCGGCACGTGAACACCTGTTTCTTTCCAATTCGATATCGCTGATTTCAAATTTAGTAACCGTTTTTTTGCCATCGGACCTGGTTTCTTCCCCAGAGCCAGAGCCCCTACAGTTTCCACACACTGTCATCAGCCTAGCCTTTTGTGAAAAATATAGATCAAGGATGTTGAGAACCCGGATTATCTGCACCCAGACAATGCAGCTCATCACCATATATGTGAATTTTTTTGCAACGGAAGACTACCTCGCATTCAAGTGCATGAAGATTGTACACTGAACAAGGTTTGCGCTCGGTCGCACAAGCTCGACGGGATTGTAGACCGAGAGGTGACGTAGCAACATTATATGATGAGGATTTTATGTCAGAGTCACCTCCCTTGAAAGTCGAGTCTAAGCAAAAAGTCAAAGGTCAAGTTCATACCACCATTTCAAGGTCATTGACCCTAGTGCCTTTGGTCGGATGACGCCGCCTAATATGACGTATATCATGCTATGA
Organism: Lepas anatifera; assembly: GCA_034440635.1. Lineage (NCBI taxonomy): Eukaryota > Metazoa > Arthropoda > Thecostraca > Lepadidae > Lepas > Lepas anatifera. The sequence goes on along the minus strand of JAOTON010001584.1, from coordinate 299,191 downwards.
CGTCATACGCTAGGTTACTCAATCTTGAGCTCAAGGCTGCAGGTTCAAGACAAAGGTCATGGATCAAGGTCAAACCTTATTTCCCGCCCTACGGTTGACATAGTGCTAGTTGCAGTACACGTTATAGGCAAAATGTAATATTTTGACGTCAAAGGTCAATGGCCTTGAACTACCTTGCCCTCAATGTTTCAGAGAACATTGCCTCAGACCTTTCTGCCGTTACTTTAGGTCGCTTTCTCCTCATATCCGGCTTCTCATCGCATAATCACGGCATTTTCCAATGGCTACCCTACACAGACAGAATTCAACCTGTATGGCCTCGTTTTACCTTGAATATTTTGACCTAAGTCTATGAAAATCGGGTTTAAGGTAGAAAACCCTAGCCTCCACAAATACCCAAACGTTCATTTTCCTAGACATCTTGAGTTTTGCACTTTCCAATGTCACTGATGCCGATTAGGCTTGCATAAGGACAACACACATACATACTGTATCTCAAAATTCTGGTCTGATACGGTATTTCTGCTGCCAGATTCGTGTTCAGCGCCACAAACTACCTTAGAAACGGACTATTTTATATTGGATCCACGACAAAAGTTCGATTTTGTTGACCAGTGTTACCAGCCCAGCGAAGCGTCCCGCTTCCTCCCGGCGTCGTGCTGTGTCTGACGCCGCACTCTGACCCGTGTGGTTTGTTTATCTCGTGTACGGTACTCGCTTGGGCCCTGAGTGGGCACTGCACTGCCCCATCCCGCGCCCCACTCACCATCGCAGAGGTGGGCACTGCACTGCCTCATCCCGCGCCCCACTCACCATCGCAGAGCGCGGGCACTGCAGTCCACTCTCTCAGGAGAGGCAGCTCCTCCGGATATACAGTTTCTGCCAGTCGGCGAGGAGGTGCAGCTGGTAGTCCGGCTGTGCGTGACAATGGTTCTGGGTAGGTGGTGGGTGCTGACGGCAGCAGCAGCAGCGGCGGCGGCGGCGGCGGCGGCAGCGGTGACGCTGGCGACACCCGGACGGCCTGCGCAGGTTCACGTGGACGCCGGCCGCGTCATCGCACCACTGCCGCACTTCTGGGCCTCCACCGGCTTCTGGTGAGGAATCTGTCTTCCCTCTCCCTCCTGCTTTCTTTCCCTATCGCTAGTCATAGCCTCGCTTTGGGGACCGGAGTCCCGATGCCTACAGAAGGTTATGCTTCAATGTAAAATGATTTCCCTGCAACGAAAAGTTACGTTGAAATAACAGTAGGGAAAACATGTTACTCGCTTCCCAATGATTACGCATGACATTGGTCAAGGTCAGGCCAGTGCTCAGTCAGCCTCACTACAATGTATAGTGATGGAGGGTGGTCCGCTAATGAAGTCCCCTACTCCGCTATTCCGCTATTTGCAGACTCTCCAAATAGTCGCAGAGTGGCGGAAGCGGTTTCTTTAACCAAAAAATAATGGACTCAAATGAATTAAAACTTGCTACCGCTACCGATAGGGCGCTACGTGGACCACCAACCAAAGGTCATGGGGGATGGGGATTGAGAGAAACATTTTTCTTCATCAAAAAAGTGGATTTTAGTGGATTTTTTTATATTTTACAATACAACTGTTAACTTCCATGTAGGTACCTAATATGTCGGTGCCTAAGCCGCTAATGTACAGAAGATACAGATGCCCAGCTTTCCTAAAAATTATTCAAAAAGAACAATGAACAACTTTGGGGAGCGCTTTAGTAGCGCTTTATTCAGAAAAGTAGCGGTAGTGGAGATGCAGGTAATGGTTCCGCAATTTGAATAAGTAGCGCTAGTAGCGGTAGCGATTTCAGCTAGCTAAGATAGCAGAAATAGCGGTAGCGGCTTACAGCAGCAAACAATTGGAAGAGGCGCTTACCTCGAGTGATAATGATATTTGGCATTTATTATCGTATACTGGCCAGCAGGGCTGGTCTATACCGCCTCTCGTGTAAACGCGGCTACTGAGTGGTGCTACCGTGTCACAAATAGCTTCATGCCTTAAGACCCACCCAAGTGGGCCCCTGAGCCACCTTCACCCTGGTGGGGGTTTCAAACACCCTCCTCTCGAACTCAACTCCTAAGCAGGATAGCGAAAAAAACGCGAATGCTGGTGGACAGCCCATAAAAATGCATCAAGTAATTACATTGGTCACTTTTTGGCTCAGGTCAATGTTCAGGTATTGACAGGTCAAAGGAGGTGGCATGTTAGAGAAGAGTTTCTTGGCCCTGGCGTCTGACAGAGTTAAGTTAGAATAATTATTCGCTATTCGCGCACCATTCGCTTTTCTTGCTACGGCGAACCGAATGATGTATAATATGACTATGCTAGCTAAAAAATAATAGCCTGACCTAATGTCAGGCAAAGGTCAAAATCTAACCTAACATAATGAATATGCATAACTATCGATTTTCAATAACAATCCAAGCGTAATTGTTTCAAAATAAAAGCTTTATCATCACTTTCTGCAAAGTTATTGACCCAAGTCTCAAAACCAGCTTAAGTAGCCTCAGATGACCTCTCAGAGTCCACCGGTCCAAACTTGCAAGATAAATATATAAAGAGCTCTAGGAGACTATGATATGGAGAATACCAAGGACTTTCAAGCGGTATGTACAGAAACAGAGCACTTTTTCCGACAATTTCCGTTTTCCCGTGCATTTCCAATGGAGAAGTCATGATCTGTATCTGATCCTAGGTCACCGACATGAAAAATCTCGAAATATATTTTGTAGTACTTGGTGGGCTCATTATGTCATATAAGTTTGAATTCGATAGATTCGCGCTTTTATTACTTATGCCACCTTAAACATTTTTGGAGGTGAGGTCACTTGACCTGCACTGGGTGAGATGACCCAACCTTAAAATTTTGAAGAAAGTTGCGGAATTGATCAAGGATCAGGTGTGCCAATTACGGCGGCGCCTCGCGCTGCCGTTTTTTCGTGCCCCCGGAAAAAACGGGGCGTGGGGGATATTTTAACAACCCCCACCGGGGCGATGGTTAAGTTTGCCCTTCTGATGCTTTCTGCGTCTTCTGAAATGGTCACGCCTCCCCCTTCCTGAAAGGTCACTGGCGCCCCGTAAAATGTCGCCCCCCCACCCGCCCCACCAGGATGCGAGTATCCACTAAAAATACACCGTTTTAGTCGGTAAGTGGGCTCCAGCAGAGCTTCAGCCAACTTAAAGGGTCTCCCAACCATTTTGTAAATGCTACATGGCAACATAATCGATTTTTTAATCTACGAAGTAGCATTGACAAGATGCTTTTCTGGACTTTTTCTTGCAAACCAGCAAAATATCTTCTTTTTCAAGAAGCCATTCTTCCTTCAAAGGATTTTGTTTATTGTTCAACTAGTGACAGTGACGGTATCGGTGCCAGAGACGGTACCGTTCCAGTTTCATATCCAGCTTAAACCCGGTCTGCCAGGCCGGGCAAGGACCCAGTCCCAGTGTGTCTCCGATTCAACTTCGCCCGCGCAGGGTGGAGGTTTTCTAAACCCTCTCGATCTAGGCACCTATGCAGGAAAGCAAAAAAAAAAAATATTGCGAACGTTGATAGCCCAGAAGAAGTCATGACGAAACTAGCGTGGTCGTTTTTTGGCTCAGGTCAACATTGAGGTCATGACAGGTCAAATATGGTGGTAGGTTAGAGTGCCCTTTTTTGGCTCCCGAATCCTACTTTGTAAGATAGGGCCAAATTGTAGGCGTCATTCGATGCCTCTCGTTACGGTAAATCGAACTATGTATAATATGACCATACTAGGTGGAAATTGAGAAATACGTGACCTTGACCTAAGGTCAGGTCAAGGCCACGATTCGACCTTATATAGTCAATATGAATATCAATCGATTCGCAATGACGCTCCAAACGGAATGGTTTCAAAATGAACGCTTTATCGCCATTTGTAACGAAAGTTATTGACCAATGTCTGAGAGCCTGCTTAAGTGGAAGCAGATGACTTCTCACAGTTCACAGGCAAAAATATATATTATGAAACTCGAGAGTACTCCAAGTTGCCACGCCTTGATCAATAAAAAATTGTTCTAAGCTTTATGTACAGAAATAGAGCCATTAGTTTTCGGTCATTTCCCGTTTTCCCTATGAATTTCCAATATATGGGTCATGACCCGTATCTGGCTGTACATCATCGATATCAGAAATCCCATTACTACAACTTAAGCCGTTTTGTTGACTGATTATGTGACATGAACCTCAGATCAGTAGATTAAACCCTTTCTCACTGGTACCACTTGAAACATTTTTGAAGCTGAGGTCACATATCCTGGCCTGGCGACCTGACCTTAAATGAGCAAAACCCAGCATGTTGGGAAAAGTTACGCAATTGGTCAAGGGTAGGGTGTACCAGGTACGGCGGCCCTTCGCATCGCCGTTTTCTAGCACAGTTGAAAAACCCGATGGGGAGGGGTGTTTAAACACCCTCCCAATAGCGAAAAGCGGGAACGCTGGTGGATAACTCTTAAGTTAATGAAGTGACTGCATTAGTAACTTTTTGGCTCAGGTCAATATTTACATCATGACAGGTAAAAAAGGTGGCATGTTAGAGAACAGTTTCTGGACTCTAACGTTTGGCAGAGTTGAGTTAGAATCCATTTTTGGGGACCATTCGCTTCCTCTCGTTACAGCCAATTCAGAATGATGTATGATATGGCTATAATAGGTGAAAAATTACCTCACCTGAGGTCAGGTCAATGTCACTGTGTAATCTTGCACAGTCAATATCAGGGGCGCAGTGTGACAAAGATTTTTGTCAGCCTTTAATTAATTCATTAATTTTAGTATCAATTATTCGACAGGATTGTCTCATCTGAATTCATTACCCACCAACATGCTCTCGTCAGACTGTATGCTCAGTCCTGTTCCCATGCACGAGCGTGTGAACGCCGGCGTACCATTCTGTGAACGTCCAGGTTATCTAAGACGGCTTTTAGTGGTATCAAGCGGCTCGCTCTGATGTCTAATGGACACCTGCGCTGTACTGTACGGCATTGCCTTTGATGTCTCAGAGTCCATCTGAGTTCCCAGCGACAGTGATAGGCGGCCCCTTTGTCATATGCCGCATGCATTAGTAGCGTCCGTCGGCTGTGACTGAACATCCGTGTGAAGCCAGGCTTGTTTCATTAATGTTATCGAGATGTATCCTTAGTGTAAGTGCTGCCGCCTTTGATATTAGCCGCCGCCGACGTATATAAACCCGCGTGTTTTGTTAATAGCAGGTCAGTATCAAGCCAGTGCCAGTGTTGGCACGAGCCTCAGTGCAACGCTCAGTAGACGCTGTTGTGACAGCGAGTAGATAAATGTAACATTGTGAAGAAACTGTCTTGGTAGAGTGTTTGGTCTAAAAGCTAAGTCATAAAATATATATATTAAAATCCGAAGAAGCTGCCTGTCTATCGCAAACACAACAAACTAGAGGTCCTCCATTACGCCACGTACTCACAGCCAGGCCCAAGAACAAGTCTTGGCTACATATTAGCCTGGTGCCGTGACCTCCGGATTGAATTACATCGGATCAAGTTACACTCCGAATTTTGCAAGTTTGGATGTTCGTGACCAACTTCAAGTTTCTCTAAGCCACGAGACTTAGAAAGATTTTTTGACTTAGCAAGCTTCCATCGACCATTCACAACTCTACCAAAACGTCACTTTGAGTCTAAACCATTAGAGACTCAGTTTGTCAACAGAGACCCAACTACCATCTAATTCGCAAGATTCGCCTCTACAAACACCATTGGCAAGAAAAAATTTCGTGCCTAAGTTCAAAAACGGCTGTAAAAGCCATAAAACTTTTTCTCAGTAGCCGTCCATACGACGCCGCCGCCGCTGTTACGCAACCAACCCGTGCTGCAGCCGGCCACCGACGAGACCTGACGTCGCACTGCGCTGCCCGCTCCTACGTCACCGGTTGCATCACTCAGCCGTAGCTGGACCGCCTGCCCAACACTGGTGATTCATCAGCCGCTACACTAGTCGCCGCGCGCCTAGCACGCTCCACTGCCAGAGACGTACACAGGAAAAGAAGTGTGTCAACATCCAACTTTAGTATATACAACCCATATATTTTTGGAATCCGCATGGTCTCAGGAATACTTCTATCTGGTTTTTAGAACTCTACGCGGGTTCTGAAAAATCTTCATCCAGCTTTAGTCTACCACAACTCATCTAGAACTTCAAGTTTTCTTCAAGTTTCATCAACATCTCTACTAGTACGCTAATTCTTCGAGTTATTAGCCGACTTCTCCACTTCAAAAATAGTCTACCACCACCTCAGAAAACAGTTTTTCAACGCTTCCAACAGTTTTTCAACGCTTCCAAAAGTTTTTCAACGCTTCCAGCAGTTTTTCAACGCTACCGATAATTTTTCGACGCCACTAGAAATTGTTCGACACATCTCTTCACCGCCATCTGTGCTTCATACAGCAGCCATTACTTCACCATCTGGGCTTCATACAGCGATCATCGCTTCAAAGCTCACAAGTAAGGTGATTCCTTAACCTTTCCTTAAAAAACTGTTGAATTTTCACTGGCTTATTGCATTTATTTGAAAATATGGCTACTGCAGTTGAACATACTTTGATTGATACTATGCGAGACATCTCGATGGAGATCCGAGTTCAAGGTCTTACGCAACATGTAAGATCATTTTCTGGAGAAAGCTCCAACAAATTTCATGAATGGGCTAGGGATATGGATTCAATCGCCTGTACCGCCGATGACAAGCGGATGATAATTTTGGCAACCCGAACATTAAGTGGACCCGCAGGGAAATTCGCCTGCAGATTACTAACTGAAAATCCAAATCTCAAATGGCTGGAACTAAGAAAAGAGTTGAGGGACAGATATAGCGATCTGAAGGATCCATACTGCGCGCGCGAAAAGTTACAAAAAGGTTAGGCAAAAGAAAGGCGAACTCATGCAAAATTTTGCTGAACGTCTCCAGGACGTTGCTAGTGAAGTTTTCAACAACCCAAACAGTGCTGATTCCCAAAGAACTTTGGTAGAAATCTTTCAGAAGGGTGTAAATGATGACCGACTTGCACGAGCATTGATCCGGAAGAAATTTGCAACACTTCAGGAGTCTGTCAAATTTGCAAGTGACGAGCAGCAAACGGATCGAACCTTTGAGCTCTGTAGAGGTAAATCAGATGTAGAGGAACCGATGGAAATAGACGTAGTTCGAAATGATGCTCAAACGGATAGGATCGATAAGTTAGAAAAGTGTCTTTCGGATGTTGGCTCAAAAATAGACAAGTTAGCTAAAACGGTAGGCAAACATCAAAGAGCTGGACCTCCCAGTTCACCCCAAAATCACAGTCAACCCCCCACCTCGACGTCCATACCAGGGACCACCTCAAAATCAACGCCATTTTCAGGCGCCTCCACAAAACAATCGCCAGTTTCAACGGCAATCTCAACCAAATCATTGGCAAAAGCAGCTTCAGAATCAGCATCAGAGGACTCACTTTCAGAGTCAACAGACTGCCCCACCCGGTGCAGGACCAAATGAGCCACCCAGAAGGTATCAATGGACCCATGATGGTCGCCCAATTTGTGCCTTTTGTGAGAAGATTGGACATACCCAACGTGTATGTAGAGCAAAACAAGCCGCATTCTCTGGCCCTCAACAGCCGGAAAACTGAACAGTCCATCTGTTGTCGGGACCGGACAGACGGAAAACCTAGAAACCCCAGGTCCCAGGGACAATATCGCCAGAATTTTTATTAAACGTGACACCCCCATGTGTTGGATTTACCTCGGAAACCGTAAAGCGTACACTCTTGTAGACACAGGTGCTGATATTTCGATCGTGTCGCAGGAATTTTTTGATAAAATCTCGTCTAAGCACGTTTCGGACTTCTCCAAAAATTGTGCCCCTCTTGAATCTGTTACAGGACACAAGCTCAAAAACTTTGGCACAGCGACACTACCAGTTGAAGTTTCAAAATTTTGTAGGAAGTTCAAATTCCAAATTGTGAAAGGTCTAAAGCATGCTTGCATCTTAGGTAATGATTTCCTTAGTGAATTTGGTGTCAAGTTAGATTTCGGCAAGAAGACGATGAACATTCATAACAGCGTGATCCCTTTGAGGCCCCAACATCTAAACTGCCAATCAGTCACCTCATTGGTAAGATTACCGGAAAAGACAACAATTCCAGCACAATCGTACGTGGAAGTTCCAGCGTACGTAAATCGCGTCCAACTGATTGATCAGGACTGCGTGATCCAACCATTAAGTAATACGCCATACTTCTGTGACGAACCTGGACTCATACTACTCAACTCAGTGAGTAAACCCAATGAGAAAGGTCACCTGCCAGCTGTGATTGTGAATACCACAACACGTGATCACACGCTGCCTTCCAGACAAGTCATAGGACTTGCAGAGGTGCTAGATGCATCCGAAATCAACACTGTTGAGCAGAGTGAACCGAGTCAGCCAGATAAACCAAATGAGCAGGTTAACGTAACTTCAAAAGTAGAATTAGACCCCGCCATGAAGATTCAAAAAAGCTGACCTCACTCACGTCCCGGAACATCAGAAAAATCAAATTGAACAACTCATTGAACGCAATTCAGACCTTTTTGCCAAAAGCGAGACTGATTTAGGCCGTACCGATCTGGTTACGATGAAAATTGACACTGGAAACAATGCTCCGATAAAACAGCGACCTTATCGTCTGCCGTTTAGCCAAAGGCAAATGGTAGAAGACCACATTGATGAACTTCTAAAAGCAGGAGTCATTCAACCAAGCCAGAGCCCCTGGGCCAGTCCAATAGTCATCGTAGACAAAAAGGACGGTGGAAAGCGTTACTGCGTGGATTATCGGAAACTTAACCAGGTTACCGTTAAAAATAGTTACCCACTGCCACGTATTGATGATATCTTAGCATCGCTTGAAGGATCACAGTACTTCACCTCTCTAGACCTGAAAAGTGGTTATTGGCAAATTGCCATGGCCGATCAAGACTCAATTGATAAAACTGCTTTTACATGTTTTTTGGGACTATATTCTTGGAATGTTCTACCTTTTGGATTGACAAATGCTCCTGCGCTATTTTCGGAACTCATGAACAAAGTTTTGCAAGGCATACAACACAAATATGCAATCGCGTATATCGATGATGTCATAATATTCTCAAAAACATTCGACGAGCATCTGGAACACATCGAGGACGTGTTCAACAGGCTGCGTAAGGCAGGCCTTAAGCTAAAAATGTCAAAATGCGATTTTCTCAAACAGGAAGTGAAATACCTTGGACATGTAGTCTCAGCAAGTGGCATTCAGCCGGACAAGTCTAAAGTAGAAGTCATCAGAGACCTCAAAGCACCTACAACAGTCAAAGGTGTACGGTCATTCATTGGAATGTGTTCATACTACCGCAGGTTTATCCAAAATTTTGCGAAAATTGCGAAACCCCTGACGGAATTGACAAAGAAAAATGCACGTTTCCACTGGACCGACGAATGTCAGGAATCGTTTAACACTTTGAGATTAGCTTTGACTGATGCCCCCATTTTGGCCTACCCAGATACTGGAAAACCGTACAAATTGTACACCGACGCGTCAAACCATTCGATTGGAGCTGCCCTTGTTCAAGAAACTGACCAGGGTGAACGTGTGATACAATACGTATCTCATCAGCTCAACAAATCCCAACTCAATTGGCCTGTCATAGAAAAGGAAGGATACGCTATCGTGTATGCCGTACAAAAGCTCCGACCATACCTTCTTGGTTCAAAATTTACAATCATGACAGACCACAAACCGTTGAAACATTTGTTCACTGCAGAGATGAGAAATCCACGAATTCAACGTTGGGCAATTATTATCGACGAATACGGATGCGACATCCAATATGTCACAGGTAGACAGAATACTGTGGCCGATAGCCTCTCCAGATTGGAACCTCAGAGAGATGAACCCATGGATGTAAACATCATAGACTCCGATCATGCACCCCGTGTTGAGTTGGATTCCACGGTAGAACCGTGCCCCTCTGATGAAAATGCAGACCCAAAGGAGAAATTCCAGGAATTTCTTGCGAAACATCCAGATCTAGAAATCCTTCAGAGCGAGGATGAAGAGATTCAGAAGATTATCAAAATCTTGAAAGACCCAGCCGATCCAAATCACAATGATGTTGCTAAACATTATGTAGTGCTAGATAGTATACTGTATCGTATTACAGATACTTCGAAATGTACCCCTCATCCCGGCCTTCAACTGTGTATCCCAAAATTTCTGCAAAAACCGTTAGTTGAAGAACTTCATTCAGGTTATTTTGGTGGTCATTTAGGAATTGACAAAACGTACGATAAACTTCGATCTCGTTATTATTGGTCAGGCATGTATCGTGACGTGGTGAATCATCTAAAAATTTGTGTAGCGTGTAACATGCGGAAACTCAGAAAACAACGACCGCCTCTTCAGGACATGCAAATCCCGAAATATCCATTCGAAATGATAGCGATCGATACTTGTGGTCCATTTCCTCAGAGTTACAATGGAAATCGGTTTATTATTAACATAGTTGATCTATTTTCTGGTTGGCCCGAGTCGTTCGCCACTGATTCCAAAAAGCGCAGAAACAGTCGCTCAAATACTCATCGAACACATCATCCCTCGACACGCATGCCCCCGTGTCATTGTTTCCGACAATGGAACAGAATTTTGTAACGTAGTAATTGACCAAATTTCGGTATTCTTTAATATCAAACACATTAGGACATCTGTTTATCATCCCCAGTCAAACGGACGTTGTGAAAGGTACCATCGTGTTCAAAATGATATGTTGGCAAAGTTAGTGAGTAAAAACCAGCGCGACTGGGATACAAAGCTTCCTTCAATTCTTTCGGCCTATCGTACTGCCAAAAACGAAACTACAAAACACAGCCCTTTCTATGTTTTGCATGGACGTGACCCTGTGTTGCCAATGGACACACTATTGTCACCCAAGTATAGGTACCAAGGCGAAGATTATGTCCCCACCATGCTAGAAAATCTTAGTCGTGCATACCATGAAGTTCGGCATAATTTATCCCTCGGACACGAAAAGAATAAATTGTACTATGATCGAAAAGCACAACCTGTAAAATTCAAAGTTGGTGATATGGTGTACTTTCGTGATCCCTCCACAGTCCCTGGCTCTACAACAAAATTAACATCTCATTGGAAGCCATACTATCGTGTAGTAAAAGCGCTCAGTGATGTTACTTTCGTTGTCAAACACCAACTAGAAGGTGGAACAAAAACGGTAAACGCCCAAAATCTCAGACGTGCTGACCCCAACACACCGTGGTGTAACATTTCGAACGAACCAACCCATTTTAATCAGAAGCACGAAGAAAAATCGAAGTCTCAGATCCCAATCAGAATTCAGCCCCCACGTAGTTCAAAATTATCTTATGATGATGAAATGGATGTAACGCCTTTGCCAGTCAGATTCTCGGAACCCGCGCCATCTGATACTCAATTCAATACTAGTTCTGGCAATTCAAAATCCGATGTACCCTCTGAAGATGAGGATGATATTCCGCTGTCAAGGTTGGCGAAACGGATGCATAACCCTGCCTCAGACGAGGAGGATGACATTCCTTTGGCGAAATTAGCCAAACAGATTCAAGAAGAGAGAGAAAGGGAGTCAAAACGTAGCTTAGAATCTCCAATACCGGAGGCAAAAAGAGTTTGTGAACCATTGGATTCGGATCTCAATCCAGATGCAACCGCATACGTGCCGGTCAAGCGCGACCGCGACATAGAATCAGAAGATTCTGAAGATGATTGTCCCCGAAATAAAGTCATCGCTGCAGATGACTCGTCTGACTCAGAAATATCAGACCTTGAGAGTACAAATGTAGATACCTTAGATATAGATGCTGTACAGTGTAGAAATGTCGCTAAGAATAGTGTCAATACATGCAGCAAATGTAATGTATCGGAGGAAACGTCACGTTCCTCTCTGAATACTGAACAGAAGATGGAACTGTTCAAAATGTTTAGCATGAACATGGCAAATATCAGCCAAAAGATGGAAAATATGGCTGCCATGTTGTTGAAGTAGTATGTGATAACTGTCGGATTCTTCACCTGAGAGTGAAATGAGTACTTTGACATAACCGGATCATCAGATACTGGATGAAATGGATTCATTATTGGATAATGGTGATTTGACAAGATGTCAAATACGATCAGATGATGCCACAAATGGTTAGAAGGCCATACTTAGGTTCTGTTTTAGCGTAAGTTACAATAAGTTTCAAGTGTTTAAATGTGTGTTCTCTGTATGTTGCGGATGATAATTATGTTTTGGATCGTGTGTTTAGTATTGTTAACCCTGTATGCATGTTTTGAGACTATGTATTTGGTATTGCTCACTTGAAATGAGCATGTAATCAGCTTATTTGTATTCATAAGTTGATGGGAAATGAACCAGAGGAAACGAAAATTTTGGATGAGTATCCGAAATTTCATTTGAAAGGACCTCGCGCTGTGATGTGACAAAGATTTTTGTCAGCCTTTAATTAATTCATTAATTTTAGTATCAATTATTCGACAGGATTGTCTCATCTGAATTCATTACCCACCAACATGCTCTCGTCAGACTGTGTGCTCAGTCCTGTTCCCATGCACGAGCGTGTGAACGCCGGCGTACCATTCTGTGAACGTCCAGGTTATCTAAGACGGCTTTTAGTGGTATCAAGCGGCTCGCTCTGATGTCTAATGGACACCTGCGCTGTACTGTACGGCATTGCCTTTGATGTCTCAGAGTCCATCTGAGTTCCCAGCGACAGTGATAGGCGGCCCCTTTGTCATATGCCGCATGCATTAGTAGCGTCCGTCGGCTGTGACTGAACATCCGTGTGAAGCCAGGCTTGTTTCATTAATGTTATCGAGATGTATCCTTAGTGTAAGTGCTGCCGCCTTTGATATTAGCCGCCGCCGACGTATATAAACCCGCGTGTTTTGTCAATAGCAGGTCAGTATCAAGCCAGTGCCAGTGTTGGCACGAGCCTCAGTGCAACGCTCAGTAGACGCTGTTGTGACAGCGAGTAGATAAATGTAACATTGTGAAGAAACTGTCTTGGTAGAGTGTTTGGTCTAAAAGCTAAGTCATAAAATATATATATTAAAATCCGAAGAAGCTGCCTGTCTATCGGAAACACAACAAACTAGAGGTCCTCCATTACGCCACGTACTCACAGCCAGGCCCAAGAACAAGTCTTGGCTACACGCAGCCAGAGCTTTGGTATGGGGGCACACCAAATTTGGGGGCACCCCGGGAAAAAAGGACACTTTTTAACGTCACCTATAAAACTTACTATATATTTATTTATATCATTTTTTGGGCATCTTTGGTTCAATAAAATGCAAATAAATCATTGACGGAGAAGGAAAACTCGATTAAAACCGGAAAAAGAAAACAATATTACCAAAATCTCATGGAAGTAGCCAAAACACGACTGTTTTGGATAGATTTAAGGGCAAATCAGCCAACTCATGCAAGTACTTAACAACAGAGAAATCAGTGGAGCATGTGATATCTGTTACCATGTACAAATTAAGGTATATTGGAGTCTAAAATGTATTTGTTATGCCCACTGGTTTTGTTGTGACGAGTAAGCCCTGGCTGAACGCGGATTAAGTTAATTACCTCCCACAATCGCCACCTGACGAGGAGTGGCATAGTGTCTTTGGAAGAACACAATTTTTGCTGCCGGAATAATTTGAGAGATACCTTTTGAACGCGTTTATTAAGTTCCATATTCTCAAGGATCGGTCCCAGTTAAGAGTAAAGAAAAGGTGAACAGGCCGGTGGCTTAGATGGGGATGGTGTGACAGGGCTGAAAATTGTGCAAACTAGTTCTTCATTTAAATTAATTAGTAGAAGTCCTGGTTTAGGGAACTGTGCTATAAGCTCAGGGGCACATGTCTTTTTTATCATCCCTTCCCAGAAGCCACCAGTATAATGAGCAATTTATATAAATAGGGGTGCCTAGGCAACACACAGCCGTTTTAGAGATTCTTCATTCCTCGTTAGCTCCGTTTTACAAGGGGAGTTTCCTTTGTGCTCTTATTCCCCATCTATTTAAGACCAGCTCTGGGGCCCCCAAGTGTGGATCAGAGGCCTCCAGAGCAGCTTCCCCATCCCCCCCAGTTGTGCCTCCAGGGAATAGACTAGCTCAGTGACCCCACCCCGAGATGATAGGAGTTGGCTTTGTGTGCTTATTATCTGTCTTTTCAAGACCACCTCAGGGACCCCTGAAGATCAGGGCCCCAGAGCAGCTCATGCTTCACCCAGGGACTAAACTAGCTCATTGGCCCCAGAGATGAGGTCATCATATTAGCTCAATGGGCCACAGATAAGCTCATAGGGCCTTAACACGCGCATTGACGGGGGGCGGGTACCCGCCCCCCTCGGGTTTTTCGGAGACAGTAGAAAAACGGCGGCGCGTAGCGCCGCCGTACATGGTGTACCTTTTCCTTCATCATTTTTACAACTTCTGTGAAAATTTTAAGGTTAGGTCATCTCAGGTCAGGTCACCAGTACAGGTCAAGTGACCCGACCTCAAAAAAGTTTAAGATAGCATAAGTCGGAGCAGGGTGAACTTATCCGATTGAAACTCATATCACATAATGGCCCTACCGAGTTCTCTAACATATGTTCCGGTATTTTTGATATCGATGACCTAAGGTCAGATACGAGGCATGACCTCTCCGTTGGAAATACATGGGATAAATGGTTTTTACGGAATAACTCAGTAACGGATAGTGATAGAGCATTTATTTTAGCTGCATTAGACTTGCCTGGGCTTTGCGGTTCTAATGATATGCATTTTATATAATTTGACCCAGACCTGACCTCAGGTCAGGTCAAATCCTTGATTTGACCTAGCAAGGTCAAATTATATATCATTCGATTCGGCTTGCTAAAAAGATTCATATAGTTCAAGTCGTTTTGCCTTATCTTTACTTGTTCAGATGTAATGCCCAAAAAACTGAATTTTACATGTTATCCCTATGACGGGCATGTTTTGACCTCTCGTGACCTCAAATGTGACCTGACAAAAAAAATGGTTCAAATGTTTTTGATGGAGAAGTGGATGGGCAGCCCAACACCGTTTACCATTTTTCGCTACCTACCGTGGTTCCCGAGATCTTAGGGGGCGGGTACCCGCCCCCCGTCAATGCGAAGGTGGCTCAGACCCCCGTCAATGCGCGTGTTAAACCAGTTCAAGAAGCCCCAGAACAGTTTAAGGCGCCAGATCTCCTCAGGGGGCCTCAAGCCAACTTAAGGGGCTCTCACAAGCTCAGCGCTCACACCAGCTCAGGGTACTCTCAGAACCTAGATCCGCTCTTGGGCCCTAGATTAGCTCTTGGGGCCCCAGACCAGTTCAGGGGCCTCAAGTCAGTTCAAGGGGCAAGATCAAGTCAGGGTCACTAAATCAGCTCAGGAATCTCTCACCAGCCCGGGCCCAATCAGTTCAAAAGCTCCAGAGCTGCTCAGGGGACACCAGGCCGGCCCATAGAGCACCAGATCAGCCTCCGGGACAAACAATCAGATCAGTGTCCCCGACCAGCTCGGGTCCAGATCAGCTCGGGAATACCAGATCAAGTCAGGACGCACTTAATCAGCTCAGGAGCCCCATACCATCTCAGGGGCCCTCACCAACCCCTGTGGGCCCAGCTCAGCTCAGGGCTTTAGAGCTGCTCATGAAATCACGTAAGGAGGCCCAGGTCAGCTTAAAGGGCACCAGATTACTTCAGGGGGCACCAGACTAGCTCAGAGGGCATCAGATGGGCTCAGGATGCACCAGATCGACTCAGGGGCATTAGTGCAGCTCAGGTGGCACCAGATCGATCTGCTCGGGGGCCCAGATCAGCTCCCAGCCCCCCAGACTATAGCAGGGGCCTAAATCAGCTCAGGGAGCAACATAACAGCTCAGGGAACACAAGATGGGCTCAGGGCCCACCAAACCAGCTCAGGGGCACCAGACCATCTAAGGAGACATCCATAATCAGCTGAGGGGGCACCTAATCAGCTGAAGAGGCACCGTATTGATTTAGGAGACAGTAGATCAACTTGGGGATTATGAGATCAGCTCGGGGGCCCGAATCAGCTCAAGGAGCACTAAATCAGCTATTAGGGCACCAAGAAAGATCCGAGGCATTACACTAACTCAGAGGGCATTATATACTCATTGGGGCACTCGATTGACTCAGGGGCACCAGATCAGCTTAGAGGGCAAGTAATCAGCTCAAGGGGCCAAGACCAGCTGAGAGGCCACGAGATAAGCTCAAGGGGCCCCAGATTAGCTTTCCCCGTACGATTATTAGCGACGATTGGGCATTAGGTGGACACATACTAGGTGCCCATACTATTTCCAGGTGCTTGGAAGTGCGACAGAATGCCCTAGCTGACCGAAAAAGGTATTAAATTGTCCAATAATAGTTTCGATCGCTACATGCAGTTCAGTCACATCTAGGTTCAATGGCGTAGGGCACTAAATTTCAAGCGGCACGGCCCCAATTGGGTACATCACCTGGAAATCAAAAGGGCACCCCGGCAGTGATGGGGGCACGTGCCCCCCTGTGCCCCCTGGCTGCACCCCTGGACAATATATCAACTCCGGGATGCATTAAATAAGCTCAGCGGGCCCGGATCAGCTCAAGGGGCAATAAAACAGCTATTAGGGCACCAGGTAAGCTCGCAGGGATCAGAATAACTCAGAGAGCATTTTATAGGTTCAGAAGGCATAATTATTTTCTCAGGGGGGAGCACCAGATTGACTACGAGGGCACCAGATCAGCCCAGAGGGCACATGATCAGCTCCAGGGGGCACCAGGTGAGCTCCGCCCGTACAATTATTGGCGAAGATGAGGCATTATCTGGAAACGGATTACGTGCCTATACTCTTCCCGAGTGCTTGGAAAGGCGACAGAATGCCCTAGCTGAACAAAAAAGGCACTTAATTGTGATACAATAGTTGAACTCGCTAAGTGCAGTCTGGTTCTACCTAGGTTCGACGGCGTAGGGCACTAAATTTTGAGCGGCAGGGCCCAAAGGGGGTACATCACCTGACAATCAAAAGGGCACCCGGCACCGATCGGGGCACGTGCCCCCTATGCCCCCTGGCTGCGCCCCTGGACAGTAGATAAATTCTGGGAGGCATTAAGTAAGTTCTGGGGGCCCGGATTGGCTCAAGTGGCACTAAAACAGCTAATAGGGCACCAGGCAAGCTCGGAGGCATCAGACGAACTCAGAGCATTATATAGGCTCAGAAGGCACAATTATTGTCTCGGGGGGCACCAGATCGACTACGAGGGCATCTAATCAGCTCAGAGGGCACATGATCAGCTCCAGGGGCCAAGACCAGCGCTCAGGGGGCACCAGATGAGCTCAAGGGGCACCAGAGTAGCTCCGCCCTTACGATTATTGGCGACGATGAGGCATTATCTAGAAACGGATTACGTGCTTATACTCTTCCCGGGTGCTTGGAAAGGCGACTGAAGGCCGCAACTGACCAAAAAAGGCACTTCATTGTCAAACAATAGTTTGAATCGCTAAATGCAGTCCAGTTCCATCTAGGCTTAACAGCGTAGGGCAATAAATTTCGAGCGGAACGGCCCAAAGAGGATACACCACCTGGCAATCAAAAGGGCACCGCGGCACCGATGGAGGGGCACGTGCCCCCTGTGCCCCCCTCTGGCTGCGCCTCTGGTCAATATGCACATGAATCGATTCGCAATAACAAACTAAACGTAATGGTATCTAAGTAAAAGCTTTATCATTATTTCCTACAAAGATATTGACCCAAGTTTAAAAACCTGCTTAAGTAGCCCCAGATGATCTCTCAGAGGTCACAGGTTCCAAATTGCAACATGGAACTGGAGAGGGGCCTAGGATACTACGATTTGGAGAATATCAAGATATTCTAAGCTGTATTTACGCAAATAGAACCATTTTCGCCCAATTCCCATTTTCCCCATCCACTTCCGATTGAGAGGTCATGATTCGTATCTGACCCTAGGTCATCGATATAAAAATCCCGGAATATATTTTATGCATTCGGTAGGTTCATCATGTGACATGAGTTTTAATTTGATAAATTTACCTGGTTCTTACGTATGCTATCTCAATTTTTTTAAGCGAGGGTACTTGACCTGCTCTCGTGACCTGACCAGAGATGATCCGACCTTTTAAGTTTGGAAAATTTTGCAGAATTAATCATGGATAAGGCGTGACAAGTACAGAGGCACTCCACGCCGCTGCTTTTTGGTGCCGGAGGAAAAACCAAAGGGAGGGGGAGGGGTGTTCCAACCCCCACCGGGGCAAGAGTTAACCCGCACCCCACCTTGGGTCCGGCGCCGCCTTCGTCCCACCGCTCCGCTCTAACTAAAAAATATTGGGGCTAGCGCAAATCTGCAAAATGCATTAGAAGGCTCGCATTAATTCAGTAAGAAATTACTTCGCATGTATAAGCACTCAGGTCAATGGTTTGACCTCCAGATGTCAAGTAAGGTCACGAAAGGCTATTTTCACTCAAATATACAATGTTTAAGAAAACTGGGCAATACTCTTATACCCTTAGAGCTATTGAGCTTTTCCCATGCTTTTTCAATGGGAGAGGTCACCTCGTGACCTAACCTCAGGTCACGAAATCGAAAAGTCCCGGATATACATCTTGTAGACCCTGGAGGGGTCATGAAGTGTAGGAAGTTTCAAATTGATCGACTGATAAATGTAGCTCTTATAGAGCTCAAAAGTTGAAATGAGTTGACCTGACCTTGGATGACCCGCGGTAAGAAATGTCAAGGATGGTGGGAAAATGATTGGGTGAGAGAAAGAACCCTCGACAGCGATGCTGCGTCTCGTTTTTTTGCTACCCCGAAAAAATCATAGGGGGACCATCGATGTCCCCGGTGGGGCGAGGGTTAAAGGGAATGTGGCACCTTAATAACGTGATTTTAACTGAGATAGCCTAGTTGTAAAGCAAGTCGGAAAACCTGGTAGGTACTCAATATATCATTTGTCTTGGAACTAGAAATTTCCGTAGAAAAGGCTAAAACCTACCTGAAATGTACCCCTCCTGTACCATTAAAGGGAATGTGGCACCTTTATAACGCGATTTTAACTGGGATAGCCAAGTTATAAGGCATGCTGGAAAACCCGGTACTCCATATATCATTTGTCTTGAAACTCAAAATCTCTGCAGAGCAAAGCTAAAAATTGCCTGAAATGTACCCCCTCATGTACCTCAAGCAGCAGGGCATAGTTCTCAGGCTGTTTGTGTGACGACGTATGCTGACGTCACGATGAGTATCAGCCAATCGAAACCTTTGAAGCATATGGAATATGTTAGTGGTTGCCAAATCATGACATCATCCACAGGCGGAGAACAATTTGTTTCCTACATGCCCATTTTAAACATCAACATATTGAGCTTATTGTATTTTTTTCAGAAAAATCATGGACGATTCCATGATTTTTGGCCAAAAGTACCCCTAATTACACTAAATTCCAGGATTTGACCAAGGTGCCACATTCCCTTTAAAGGGAAGGGTACGTGAGAGGTACATTTCAGGCAGGTTTTAGCTTTTTCTACGGAAATCCCGAGTTCCAAGACAAATGATGTATTGTGTACCGAGTTTTCCGACTTGCTTTACAACTTGGCTATCTCAGTTAAAATCACGTTATGAAGGTGCCACCTTCCCTTTAAGGGTATTGCGCTTTTCTTTCAATATTACTGCTGCTACCATAGTAATATAGTTAATTGCTTCGAACAGTTGGGTTTGTAGACCATTGCTGGGTTCAAAGAGACCGAAAATTATACTTTTTCTTTCTATATATATTTTTTATAAATCTTGTACAAGTTGTTCCCAGTTCGATTGTTGGAGTCGGAGTCTCACTAAAGTCATCAGGGGACTTGTCACGGAGACCCCTGACCCCACCACCCGAACGAGCAACTCCCACAATGAAGGGTTGATATAGAAGCCAAATTTTAACGTCCTACATAGCACAGGGACGACCGCCCCGCTCAGGTCACCCTCTCACCAGTCAGTTGCCAGCCGACCTGTACGTTGGGTAAAATATTGAGCGCCGGAGCGTCTCAGCGGAACCGATCCCAAGCCTGGACATGCACTGCCACTGCATGTTCCTGAGCAGCGGGCCGGAGACCAATGCTCTACCAACTGAATTACCGGGGCGGCTTTTCCGAAGTTGTTTGGGAAAACAGTTTGGGTACAAACCGATGACTACAAAATAGGCGCCAATCCCGAATTTCGCAAATTGTATGTTTGGAATGTCCATATGCAAATAGACCATTTTCAAGAAAAAACAGGTAGGTGGTCTCATGCATTTTTTTATACATTAGCTGAAGCAATGTGCCTTGTTAGCCCGCCAGACCCACACCAAGACGGGCGCGGGCTCCTGAACAAGGACGTGGTCACCAGTCTGATGCTGATTGGCGCGCTTCCGTGGCGGGGAATCGAGCAAGTGCGAATACACTGGATGCTGGACCTCGTCAAACCAGGGTAAGGCTGCTGAGGGTTATCGTCCTTGACGGGGATGGAAGTGGGGGAAAGGGGGTGCCACCATTAAAGGGAATGCGGTTTTGAACTGGGTAGCCATGCGATACAGCATGAAGTGAAACCACTTGATCGATGTTTCATTTGTCCCAGAACTTAACCCTCGCCCACCGAGGAGGCCATCGATGGCCCCCTAAGGTTTTTCCGGGATAGCAGAAAAACGACGAGGCGCAGCACCGCGGTTGAGGGCTCTACCTCTCACTGCATCATTTTCCCATCATCCCTGAAATTTTTTACCCCGGGTCACCCAAGGTCAGGTCACCAGACAAGGTCAACCAAGGTCACCTCACTTCACCTTTAGAGCTCTGTAAGAGCTACATTTCAAAGTCGATCGATTTGAAACTTCCTACACTTCATGACCCCTCCAGGGTCTACAAGGTGTATATCCGGGATTTTTCGATTTCGTGCCCTGAGGTCAGGTCACGAGGCGACCTCTCCCATTGGAAAAGCATGGGGAAAAGCTATTTCATGATATAAAAGCCACAAAAATGATTGCAAATACTCAGACTGCTCAGAACAATGTTTTTGGACACCCTTTCACGGATCCCAGGGGTCATATTTGCCCTTTGACTTTTCCAAGGTCATCCAAGGTCACCAGAGGTCAAAAACAGTATTTTGACAATAACTTTTGACATAATTGAGCTAGAGCGGTGAAACAAACACCATCGTGTTTGTTTTGTCACTGGCTTTCATTTGATATACGGCAAGGTCACTTTTTGACCTTTCGTGACCTCAGGTCATATTAGGTCACGAGGTGACCTCTGGCGGTCAAACCACTGGCGGGAGGTCTTTACGTTCCACATAGCGGAAAAAGTACTGGCAATTTGCTATCAAATGTACTTTACCAGGCCTCAATAGCTCGAATGACATAAGAGTTATGCCCAGTTTGCTTAATTATTGCATATTTGAGTGAAAATAGCCGATCTTGACCTAATTTGACCTCTGGAGGTCAAACCATTGACCTGAGCACTAAAACATGCAAGTAATTTCTTACTGAATTCACGCGAGCTTTCTATTGCACTTTGCAGATTTGCGCTAACGCCCATATTTTCGGAGTTAGAGGGGGCCATCGATGGCCCCCCGGTGGGGGAAGGTGGCGCCGGACCCCCGGTGGGGCGCGGGTTAACGCTAGCGGGGAAAGTCTAAACATGAACCCCGCATCCACCCTGTCCTCGTCGTGGTCGTGTGGTATGAGGTGGTCTTGGGGAAAGTGACGTCATACTGAAGCCCCGCTGCACGATTGCCGCTGCCAAATTTAAAATGAGTACACATCCTATTTGAAGCAGATTCACGATTTATTAAGGCTGGCAAAGTTCCTCTCATTTTTCCTAACAAAGGCTGCTAATCTATTGCTTTTCAGTGCGACAGTTCTTTTTATAAGAATGTTCTCGTCTAATATTCTCTCGAATAGGTACCTCCACGTTTTAAGTCAAGCTTGTTGTACCTAATTTCCATCTGGTAACATGTTGCTTCATTCACAGGATAATAATTTTTATGCTTTTCTCTCATACCAAGCTAAATATTACGTTGTCCATATTCGATGGTATTGGTAAGTTATCATTCAAGACTGTCAGATTAACCTTGATGTGCTCTTAACTAGGCTAGACGTAACACTGAAGGATGAAACAATAACTTTAATTTTTTTTAATTTTTCGAGTTTTAAGACGCACCATCTGCTAAGGTTATAAGGCGTCCCTAGCTCTCACCCCGTTGGGAGGGATTTGGGGGATCAATCGACTTATCCAGAGGCTCCACTGGGACTTGAACCCGGGACCGGTGGTTTTAGGAGACTTTGCTACTATCCCCTAAGCAACGTATCCCTATCAGTAATAGTATCATAACATTCTGCGCATTTTTCAGAGTCTGTCTTCTCTCATAGGAACAAGTATCTTCTTTTAGGAATATACCAGTATCTAATATGGTATCTATGTGAGATTCTTAACTGCAGCGTTTGTAGCCTGGTCGATTTTGTGCATCGACAAGGTATTTCATCAACGCGTTTTCAGTTTGAATCGCATCCTCCCCTTCTCATCGTATTTGTGTTGACAGTGCTTGTTTTGGTAATTAACCTAAGTAGGTAGATTTGTTTACTCCTTGTTTTTTATTTCATATAACCGTCGTCCAGTTTTATTTCGTAGGCTTCCTCTCTTTCGGCCTCTGTAAGCGGTCTATAGTTCCCATTGTAAAACATTAAGTGATATTTTACTTTCATTCTCGACGTCCTACTGCTGGGACAGGATTCTAGCACCGGCCGGGACTTTACCGGGACAAACTGGGTATGCCCTGGGGCCGCTGGGCATAGAACTGACACGGACTTGCAAACTGACACGGATTTGACTAACACGGACACGGACTAAATTGGCACGGACCTGCAAATCAAGCAACTAAGACAAAAATAAAAGTGAGCCAGCGAACAAATACACCGGGTGTCGACTTCAAAATCGCTTATGAGACAATCCAAAGAATCTCTACACATCTTAAACCCAACGCTGGCGTCATTCATACAATCTGTATTGGCTTTAATATAATATGTTTCGTCAGGATCAGACCAAGGTAGATGTTGCCGGGGCCGATCTAATCTACTGCTGCCGGAGTCTGAATTTTTGGAAAGGTACGGCTTTTTCTAAAAAAGGTAACTGCAAAATAATATCAAGTATATGTCAGGTTAGCTTGATGCTTGAATTCGCAGGAAATTGAATTGATGGTGGATTTCATTCAGCTCTGACGTTTTTACCAATTTTATATATCCTCAAGATGCAACCATGCTACCGCTTTTAATCGTCTTTCGTAAATAATGTGTTCTTTGGCCTATCTTGACTAGGTCTTGACCTGAAGTAAGGAGTGATGTGAATAGATTCTTAATTATTTCTCAAAACATATTTAATGACCTATACATTTTTCTGTTTCCGTTCGAGCTGGTTTGATTGGGATGATTGAGCCCCCTTACCAGAACGAGATTCTATTTTGGTTTGCAAATCCATGTTTTTGTTGGCTTCAACCAGTTTGTACTTGCACCAATGTTATTTTGAGGTGAAAAACTGTAACAGATTTTCTTCTTATAGCATAGGCTCGGCTGACACGGGCTATGTAAGATCTTGAATGTAAATAGATATGCCTTATTAAACAGGCAATGTCCTGTATGCTGGCGAAATAAATAAATACTATGCACATACCTTGAACTATGTCTAATGTTCTCCGATGTAGCTCTACATTATCTTCTAACTTGATTTATTTTATGGCATCTGGATGATAATGCAAAATATGCAAAATGATAATGATACAGTGTGCATTGAAGCTGCTTGTCAGGACTTATGCATAACAATAAATAGAATAAATGGAGTAAGTGGAATGGTCGGTAGCAGTTTTTGATTGATGACGTTCTTCGGCTCAGTGTCACTTAGTCAACTCCCACTAATTCCATTTGCTCTGATGAAGCCCCAGCCTGCGTCCGTTTCCGTCCACGATGGTTCCGACGATCTGGCTAAGAACGATCCTGACCATGCTCCTACAGTATCATGCATCCTCTGATGCACAGGCATGATTCGACAGGAAACTGTTAATGCATTTAATATTTAGACACATGTTGTCTCTGTCATAGTGTTTCATTCACACATCTCATACGAGGGGTGGGGTTAGCATTTGGGCTCTTCTGAATCAAAGAAAAGAGCGAAGCGCAGTTTCGTACTTGGCATAGTTTATTCCTGATTAATTTGGCAGCTTTACTGAGGTTTATGCCATCTTCGCTCAGGCCACTAGACAGGATCAGTTAACCTGACCTAAAAGATGTAACAGTCTGTTGTTAGGGAAGGTTTCAGTGATTGACTTGCGGTTGATATCAAATAATGTCATCAGTTAAGGCAATTTGTGGCACCGCGTTTTATACCAAAGAACCAGCGCTAGGTCAGCACCATGGCCATTGCAATGAACGGATACAATTTGGAAAGAGTGGAATGTTGCGTAGAAGAAAATATCAAAACTTCCTTCTTATTCCGGGAACCCAGTGTTCTTAGGAAATTTATTAGGATCAAGGTCACATAAACAATGAACACATCACCCCGGAGAAGCAATTGAAGCACTTAACCAGGTTCTCATGCGTTAGTTAATAATTTTGCGCGAAATATGCAAAGGGCTGTGATAACGTTAACATTACCGTGTAACCCTTGCTTCTTTTAGTCAATTGTTATGCATGATGAATGCGACAGACTACGGGGTGGGTGGAAATCACCGTGGTGCAGGGAAATAGCCATTGCAACGGCCCTGCCCATGGCCCGATCCTGGGAAGGGGAATCCGGTCATGCCCCCCAAAGCAAAATAGAAGGGGTCAAACCCTCTTTTTCCATCCCCATGCAAACTTGTGCTTTAGAAATGATCGACAGAGGAGGACGTATTCGTCAGTAACACTTTTTTCATTGTTCTTGTTCGTTCCTAAGGAATCACATGTAGCGTCATTTTCAAAACTCGCTTAGAGGGTTATGCAAATTCAAATTCGAGGCTTACTTTCCAATTCAAAAAGGTTTGGTTATATGGGTTTCTACTTTTCTGTAAGCATGTTCGGGCGAAAACTGTGATTTTCATTTCATAACGTTTTTGTTTATGCAGGAGTTTTCTCGAGACAGTGATGTAACGTCAGAAGTTTATAGCCTATTGTGTCAATGTTAATTCATGCAAAACTTAAATGCTCTAACATAAAAAATATGGCCAGTAGCTTAATTTCTAACATCAATTTTTTTAACTCCACCGCGTCAAAGATTCTGTCCCACAATACACGAAATAGTCGGTTCCACCAGACCCCGCTCAAGTTGTTTGGCAGCATTACGTCATCAGGGCTGGACGGGCACAAACAGTTACTATGCAGGACATTGCAGAAATTACACTTTTTTGGAGCTCTAAATAACCTATTTTAGAACTGTATCAGCAAAATTAACACGCGCATTAACGGGGGTCGGGTGCCCGCCCCCTCGGGTTTTCGGAGACAGGAAAAACGGCGGTGCCAGCGCCGCCGTAACTAGTATACCTTTTCCCTCATCATTTTTGCAAGTTCTGTGAAAATTTTAAGGATAGGTCATCTCGGGTCAGGTCACCAGTACAGGTCAAGTGACCCGACTTCAAAAAAGTAAGATAGCATAAGTCGAAGCAGGGTGAACTTATCCAATTGAAACTTATATCACATAATGGTCTCACCGAGTTCTCTAAAATATGTCCCGGTATTTTGATATCGATGACCTAAGGTCAGTTACGAAGCATGACCTCTCCATTGGTAATACATGGAAATATGGTTTTTACTGAATAACCAGTAGCAGATGGTGATAGAGCGCTTATTTTAGCTTCATTAGACTTGCCTTGGCTTTGCAGTTCTAATGATATGCATGTTATATAATTTGACCCTGACCTGACCTCAGGTCAGGTCAAATCTTGATTTGACCTAGCAAAGTCAAATCATATATCATTCGATTGGGCTTGCTGCGAGGATTCATAGAGTTTAAGTCGTTTTGCCTATCTTTACTTGTTCAGATGTAATGACCGAAAAACTTAATTTACAGGTTATCCCTATGACGGCATGTGACGGCATGTTTTGACCTCTGGTGACCTTAAATGGACCTGACAAAAAATGGTTCGAATATTTTCGATGGAGAAGCGGATGGGCTACCCAACGCCGTTTACCGTTTTTGCTACCTACCGTGGTTCTCGAGATCTTAGGGGCGGGTACCCGCCCCTCGTCAATCCGAAGGGGCTCAGACCCCCGTCAATGCTCGTGTTAATACGGTTGAACAGGAAGCTGAAATATTTTTGTTTGTGAAACCATCAGGCGTTTTGCAAAAAACTCCAGCGTAAAATATTACTTTTAAAAATTTTCTAGAGCATGTCAAAATAATAACAGCTTCAGCACGAACAGCTGTTTGCAGTAAGACTGATCTCAATTTTGATTGGCTGTTGATTGCTGACCTTTGATTGGCTGGTGATTGCCATGGCACCTCCAGAAGACAATAAACACCGGTGATCTCTTGAGTAAATGCTAACTTATTTCTCTCGGGTCTTAATAAAAGCGGACGGATTATAACGAGTCTGCATGTAATATTTCGACGTGAATGTTATTGTAGGGGAGACCAGGGCAAAGCGGACAACGGGGCAAAGCGGAAAAAGCTGAATAACTCTCTGCAAAGTGCTGCAATCTGCCGTAAGTGAGTGTCATACTGAGCGTTATTTAGCAACGCATCCTGCGTATCTCCGTCAGCTGTCTCCTCATTTCGCTTCCAGCGCGGTGGAGAAAGGTAGAGTTTTTAGGCTGTTAGCTGGCTTTTGCACTACACTTCGTGGACTTCAAAATCCCATCCGAGCAGCACGGATTTTGTTTTATTGAACTGCTGGAAAACAGTACGGGCCCCTTGATTGTTTAGAAAAACCTCGCCTCGATTTGTCACTCTTGTGATGACTGGTAGTGTTAACACGCGCATTGACGGGGGCGGGTACCGCCCCCTCGGGTTTTCGGAAATAGCAGAAAAACGCGGCGCGTAGCGCCGCCGTACTTGGTATACCTTTTCCCTCATCATTTTTACAACTTCTGTGAAAATTTTAAGGTTAGGTCATCTCAGGTCAGGTCACCATTACAGGTCAAGTGACCCGACCTAAAAAAAGTTTAAGATAGCGTAAGTCGGAGCAGGGTGAATTTATCCGATTGAAACTCATATCACATAATGGCCCCACCGAGTTCTCTAAAATATGTTCCGGTATTTTTGATATTAATGACCTAAGGTCAGGTACGAGGCATGACCTCTCCATTGGAAATGCATGGGAAAAATGGTTTTTACGGAATAACTCAGTAACGGATGGTGATAGAGCATTTATTTTAGCTGCATTAGACTCGCCTGGGCTTTGCGGTTCTAATGATATGCATTTTATATAATTTGACCTTGACCTGACCTCAGGTCAGGTCAAATCCTTGATTTGACCTAGCAAGGTCAAATTACATATCATTCGATTCGGCTTGCTAAGAGGATTCATATAGTTCAAGTCGTTTTGCTCTATCTTTACTTGTTCAGATTTAATGGCCGAAAAACTGAATTTACATGTTATCCCTATGACGGGCATGTTTTGACCTTTCGTGACCTTAAATGTGACCTGACAAAAAATGGTTCAAATGTTTTCGATGGAAAGTGGATGGGCAGCCCAACACCGTTTACCGTTTTTCGCTACCTACCGTGGTTCTCGAGATCTTAGGGGGCGGGTACCCGCCCCCCGTCAATGCGAAGGTGGCTCAGACCCCCGTCAATGCGCGTGTTAATATCTGTCAACCACTGTTATACACCATATTCTACTGTTATAGTTCAAACTTAGTTACTTCAATATTATTATCATGTAGTCATGAATGCATGGTGTGGCGAGCCACCCCTGCTGCCACGGCCCAGAGCTGGCCCGAGACGTCGGCCGAGCCGCGTTTTGATGACTGCATCCGGTGTCCAGTGCTCTGGCACAGCGAGCGACGGCCCAGGCAGGTGATGTCGTGCGTATGACTTCTGTAACCCGGTGCTTCTACAGCCGTCTGATGAAAGCTTTCATTAGTTTCTGACGTCGCTGTGACGTCTGTCTTTTTCACAAATCCAGTGATTTCATTGGCGTCTGTGGTGGGCATCCGCTGCTCTGTTGTTTCGGTGCGATGGACATATGTAACTAGCTACCCGCTGTTGTCTCGGTGGAGTGCGCTTAGAACCGTACTCACCAGCGGACCTCCGCAGTCAGGCGCCGGCGACGGTCGGCATCGCGTCAGACAGCATCAGACCACGCCAGGTCACGCTGGATTAGGTTAGGTCACCGTTAATTACGCTTGTAGAAGATAGTTTGACAGAGAGTGAGTGATCTGTGGCGACGCGTATCTTTGTTCGACACCTCTACGTATATTAATTGGCACTGCCATTCCGAGTGAAGACCGACTGCTTTAATACCTGTTAGACTTGCATTCATCGCTGATACACTTTGCCTTTACACAACGCGAGGCAATACAGAAGAAAGAGGAACCAACATATTTTCATTCATATAATGGCGCGATGAGGTCTTACCACTACAACTTAATCACAGCCGAGTGAAACATTTTCACGACGCAGGAGAACCACTGGTCCCCCACTTTTCTGTGGTGGGCCCCTGCAACGGATGCAAAATATAAAAACAACTGTAATAGAAAAAAGAATCCTAAATGAAAAACTGTACTAGAAAATAAGAAACCTAAACGGGGCCGAAAGTTTGTCTTGGAAACTTCTTAAGCTGACCTGGGCGCCTGAGCTGATTTAAGGTCCCACGAGTCAATCTCGAGGGGTCGTTGAACTGACCTCTGATGCCCTATGAGCTAATCTGGGATCTCTTTAGCTGAACTGAGGGCCCCAGAGCTAGATTGGGACATATAAATCGTTCTAGGTATCTAAGCTGAGCTGAGATCCCTGAACTTGAATGGGTCCTTGAGCTGGTCAAAGACCCTATATCAGCCCACATTGGGGCCTCTGAGCTAAGGTGTTCTCCCAAGGCTAATCTGACCCCTGAGTTAATCTGGTCATCTGGGTTCATGTAGCTGGGGTCCCTGTGCTGAGATGCGCTCCTGAAGTGGTCTGGAAGCTCCCTGAAATATTTCAGAGTCACTGAGCTGAAGGGTTTGAGCTTGAATGGACCCTTGAGCTGTTCTGACCCTTTAACAGCTGACCTGGGCCCCTGAGCTAATCTTGAAATCCCTGTGCTCAACTGGGCAGCCCCTGGGCTGGTCTGGGCCCCCTGCACAGTTATAGGGCCCCTGAGCTGAGCTGGGGACCACGAGCTCAAATCGGCCCCTGGAGATGTTCTGAGACCCGATATACACCGACCGTTGGGCGCCCCTAAATTGAGCCAGGGCCCTAACCTAGTTGAATAGCTGGTGCATAAGCGGAGAAAGCCCCAGCGGGGGAAGCAGCCACAGGTGGAGAAAGCAGGCACCCTGAGGACCGGCAAGGGGTTGATGCAGAGGACAAGGAGTAAAAGACCAAGAATGGACACCAGCGGTGCGAGGGCTGGTCCAAGGCAGAGAGGCGAACCGAGACGCCAGTTTTTCCAAATTGATGACAATGGAAATGTAAAGTGTCTATTGTACAGAGACTTACGCTAAATAAAAAAGTAATGGTTGGTCACGCTGCGCAATACGTCCTAATCGGGTCCACGATACATGTGGGAGAGGGGGGGTTGTTGCAGAGGATATCGTTTTCGTATGTGGCACGTGCCATTAGTGGGCGCCTTGGTCCGTGAATGGTGAGGAAGCCTTAGCGATCATCGTGAATACAGAAATGTATGCGTGTTTCTTTTACTTTTTTGTGGGTTTAATAAACCATACCGCAATCTTACACAGTAATTGGCATTACGCTATCTGCAGACGTGGCAGCCAGCATGTGACTTATGTCTCATTCGACTGATATCAAAAGCAAACGACGGTAATCTTTTGACCACCACAAAATGCTATATTCTATCGCTTAAAACATCTACGCAAACCAGAATATTTCCACCCGAATAAGATCAACGCATGAGTTCCTTTTCAGCTCACAACTATTGTAACATGCGACTTTGTATATTAAAGTCGTCGGTCTTCTGGTGCTGGAAGCTACTTAACCGTCCATGTTGGGCACAGCAGCATACCACAGAGGCCTGCCGCAAAACATTTTTACCGTCAGATAGGAACTTTTAATGCTAGAGCGTTTGGAAACTGAGTAGCGGGGAAGGGATAGCAATGTTGCCACTCTTCAGAAGCTATAATACTAAATAAGTGGATCTAAGCATTTATGTACAATTATAGACTAAAATTATATCAAACTGAAAAGTATACATGCCAAATATCTTGCAAACAAAGAATGGAGGCAAAATAAGCCTGTCCACTTTGCCCCGTACTTGGGGCAAAGTGGTCAAAATAACTTTGGATTACTTTTTGGTTTCCTGTGCAGATGTCTTGTATATTTTGCCTTTTTGTCCCCTCTATTGATCTTCAGAATTGAACATGGGACAAAATCATGTTAGGTACCTAACAAAAGAAATTGGGATTACAAGTTCTTCAAAATTGAGCAGATATCACTAGGGTGACCACTTTGCCCTGGTCTCCCCTACTTCTCTTAATCCATGCAGATGGGCATGATTAGAAATTTCAGCGAGTTTTCGTAACATCAAGCTTCAGGCATCTGACTCCAATGGTCGCGTGTGCTACAGCTTTATCCTTCTCGACGCTTCTGCATTTTTGTTATTATATGGTCAGCGTGTGGGTGCTGAAATTTTTGAATTTACGGAACGGAAGGTATCCAAATTGGCGATTGAGAATCTAGAAATTGCTGGTATTTGCATTTTATTTCTGATTTATCTGTGTCGGTATATTTGTCAAAATCACTGTTCATGGATGGATAGATTCAAGTGAGCCTGAGTTCATCAAATAAATGTATGCCCTTAAGAAATTCTTTGAAGTGTTTTGATTTTTCTCATTAGATTTACGTGAAATACGACGCTCGCCGTTGAGATCAAGGTTACTGTTAAATGGGTGAAGGAAAATGCTTTCGATTTATACTAGATTGCTGCCAAATTCGCCCAAACTTGGTATTTTTCAGCTGATCCTACCAAAAACTTAGTAGAATCTCCTAGAAATTAGTAGGAAAAGGTGGTGACGTCATCAGGGGAGGACTAGATTTAGTAGGAAACTTGGTTGTACCCGTATTTAAAGTAGCCTGGGTTCCACAACCTCTCCGCTCGTCGCGGCACCGGCTCGATGTCGGGCGTCCTTTTCGACAGCAACGCTTGGTTTCACTCTCTTCTTTTGCTTTCAAGGACAGGCACGATAGTGAACCCTCTCTTCTTTTGCATTGTAGGACAATCACGATAGTAAATTCTGGAGTGCCATTGCTGACTTTATTTGAGATAAATAAGTTTTTTTCCCCGTGGGGAAGTATTTTCGAATTAGAAGTGTCCGGGTTTTGGGGCTGCAATGACGGGTAGCGCTACCAGGCAGAGGCCAAAGACGAAAATGTCCAAGCTTTTTGGACCATCTTCGGAACTGAAGGTATCAGAGTTCCCAACTGTGAGGGATGTTTGTCAAATACTTTAGCAGAGGAGCGTTTCGAATAGGATACAGTTTTCACTACATATGGTAGCTTTTGACATGGCTCCCTGTATTCTAGAGACCTGGAGAAGAGCTCACCCATCCCTGAAGCCTCCTGACCTGATAAACCATCACTCAATATGTCAGAAAATCCTGAGGCTGTAGGAGGAAGTGAGAGTTGCCGCTTACAACCGGCTAACTCAGCCGGAATCTGCCACAGAGATGGAGAAGCTGGATAAGCTTTTTGATATTTGCTAAGTTGGAGGAGGCCCAGAAAAATTTGACCGTCCCTCCACTCCCGAGGCCGTGGCGGAGCCCCTGTGTCAGACCCCTCTCCACTGCTCGTGTTAAGCAGATGTTGTGACACATAAAGAAGAAGATACCAATTCACTGTTGTAAGCCGAAGGGAATGACTGACAGGTCCAATTTCTAGCGGTGCCCAATAATTTGGTACATGTCCCATGTGGATTGCTTCCACAATAATATAACCATGCTTCTGGTCTCTTCACAGCTCATTTAAAACAATGTCAGGCAACTCGATCAAATGGGATCTGACTGTGACGAGAACAAACTTATTGTTGATTGACAAGTCCGTCGTGCTGCCCAAGGCCTTGCCCAGCGGTCTCGTAAAAGTGTTCCAGCTGCCTGTTTTGATGTCTAGTTTTCTATGAGGTGGTCCAGCGGAAGCTCATTTCTGTGCAGTTCATGCTAGCTAGTTAAGCTTTCTGCCCAAGTTTTTCTCTATGGAGGACATGACCCCACCTTTCCATCCAGTAACTAGGTTAGTGGAATCGCATCCAATGACGATTAGGGAATCATCGACCTCGTGATTCTGCATCCATTCGCGAAGAGGCCATCAGCTATCTGCTCGGCGTGAAGAACTTCCGAATTCATCGGTGGAAGGAGTGAAATGGTGCACATATCCACCACCCATTGGCGAACGCAGGGGGGGGGCATTCCGGCCATGCCACCTCCAAGCGCTGGAGGGGGCCAAACTATATTTTGCCCCCCCAGGACAGCGATCATGCACTTGGAGAGGTAGCTTATACTAGGTCTGTCGAGCACCCAAATTGCACGTCCAACCCCTCCCCCTCCCCCAGGAGGAGAGTCAGACATGGGTTTGCCCCCCCAAAACTCGGGTCTGCGTCTGCCCTTGAAACCACCAGGCTCTATACAGACCGAGCAGTGTTCCTTTTTAACTATGGAGGTGAAGAGTTTCTTACTCTCTTCGATGGCCAGGTGAACCTTGGTTTCGTCGTCCCTCCCATCAAATAATATACTGATGAATTCGTTCTCACGCAACTCAGCCTCGTCATTGTCCCGTATTTATTTCAGTATCGTATCCCGGGCTCTCTGAACTTTGGATGGATCAACCACGATTTCAGAGTCATTGGAAGACACAAAGCCAAAATCCACGAGAGTCCTGCTTCTTATGTCTGCTGTCGCGCATACCGATACCTCGTGGCAAACAGAAGCCGGAGTCGTGCGCCGAATCGGAAACATCTTACTGTCGGCACGGCACAGTCCTCGTCTCGACCATCAGCAATACTGCTGTTTGTAGCATCCACGGAGACATCTGAGTCTTGACTCAGGTCTTCTCGCTGCACTTTTTGCGCTCTGGTACTCTCTGAAGCCTTCCGTTTTTCTCATCTCGCTAGCATTCGGGACGTGGAACGATCAACACTGCCGATCTGTGTGCCACGATACGACGCCACCTTCTGAATTTTAGCCTTTACGTATGCTAATTCCATGAGCGGTATTTCCTTGTCTTTCTTTTTTGGTACGAACACGTGACATTGGTCCTTGTAGCACATCCTCGCTACCCTGCTTTTGCAGCAGCTTTTTTATCTTGCAGGTGCTTTTGCAAATATCAAAAAGCTCGTCCCACCTATCTATCACTGTGACAGATTCTGGCTGAGTTAGCCGGTTGTAAACGGCAACCCTCAGTTCCTCCCAAAGCCTCAGGATTCTCTGACATATTGAGTGACGGTTTATCAGGTCAGAAGGCTTCCGGGATGGGTGAGCCCTTCTCCAGGTCTCTAGAATGCAGGGAACCATGTCAGAAACCAAAACAATTCAGCAAACTTTCTCGTTAAAAAATAGAACACAAGTCTCAAAACTAACATTTGGTGGTGAACCTGTACCAGTGGTACAAAAGCACAAACATCTAAAAATTACTCTTTCTTATGACTTGAGATTCAAAGAACACGTCAACCAAATAATAAAAAAGTAAACATAGCTTTGAGCCCTATGTAGTGTTTCCACGTTTTATTTAAGCCATAGAGAAAAGGGGAACCGCACAGATACTATCTGAAACAGGAGATATGAGTCAGACACTACATCCCCCACACATAAATGTGAAGCGTCCACGCTGCCGAAAATAGCACAATCGGTTGTTCTGAGTCAGAACTGAACGACAACAAAGGCATAACGGATGACGTAACCATCCATGGTCACAACGGAGAAGTATTCTTCTTTCAGTAACAATCATCCGCACGGCTAAGCTCGAAGAACGTTTTTCACTCGCATCCAGTCATATCAACACATCTAGCCGATCGACTGGTTTCGGGGTACGTAGGCTACGCCTTGGCATGAGAACAGGTGAGCTGACTAGAGGCGAGGGTATCAGCTAGGTCTGCTGAGTGTCTTCTGCCACTGGCGCTGTCTGTACATGTGGTGTTGAGGTTTGCGTGCGAGATTGAGTAGGTGATTCTGTTGGCCAGAGCTCAGGTGAGTCTGGTCGGGTCACTCGTGATTCGTGGTGGCTGATGGCTGAAGGCTGGGCCCTTGGGTTATCATCCTGAGTGTGCCGAAGCGTAGCATTGTTAACTCGCGCTAAGTGTGCAGCGTTCCAGACGCTGCCATCCTGAAGTCTGAATGTTGCTGACCCCAGTTTTGCATGCACTTTCTGGGG
Organism: Lepas anatifera; assembly: GCA_034440635.1. Classification (NCBI taxonomy): domain Eukaryota; kingdom Metazoa; phylum Arthropoda; class Thecostraca; family Lepadidae; genus Lepas; species Lepas anatifera. Next base: position 264,591 of record JAOTON010001584.1, on the reverse strand, counting down.
TGAGGTGAACCGACGTTCTGTCTTTGTTGCGTGGACTGGGTGTTTGACACGGACGCTGTCGCCGACCTGTATCCGTGAGGGGACTGCTCGATGTCGCTCGTCGAACTCGTCCTTGTTGCGGTTCTGGCGACGGCATACTCGCTTCCTCATCTTGTGGTTCGCCTCCGAATCCTTCCTGCGACCCAGGGCAGGGAGCTGCAGGCGCATTCTTCTGCCATGGAGTAGTTCGGATGGCGACACGCCAGTCGTCGTGTGCGGCGTGGCGCAGTACTGTGCCAGTTTTATCCTGATGTCGTCACTGATGTTGGGCGACGCCTCTGTCCTGTCTCGGACCCATGACTTCAGTGTCCTGTTGAACCTTTCGACAGTGCTGTTTCTTCTCAGCCAGTGCAGTGATGAACGGTGATGCTTGATCCGTCGGTTGCGCAAGTACTGTGTGAATTCACGGCTGATGAATTGAGGTCCGTTATCACTTACGATTCCCTCAGGGTATCCTTCCTTCGCAAATATATGTGACAAGAACTTTATGACCTGAGACGAATCAACTTGTGAAGTCAAAGCCACTTCTGCCCATTTGCTGTGGTAGTCGACAAGCGTTATAGCGAAACGCGCCGACTGAGGTAAACCGGCGATGGGACCTACCACATCGATTCCTAACTTGCTCCACGGAGCCTCAGGCATGGGAACGATCGTTTGGGGCGCAAAGCGAACCTGTGACGTCATCACTCGATCACTTGATTGACAAACTCACAGTTGTTGATCATCTTCCCGACTGCTTGGCCCATCCCTGGCCACCAGGCTAGAACGCGTAGAAACTGCTTTGTCCGTACTATTCCCATGTGTTGTGCATGAGGCAGCTTGAGGTAGCGCCCCCGTAGGCTTCACGGGACGATGACTTGTTGTGCACCTCGCATCACCACGCCGTCGGATCTCACGTGCAGTTCGTGGCGCACTGCGAAGTACGGCTTCATGCTGTCTGTGCATGACTTGGGTGACTCCGGCCACCCCGACTTGATCTGGTGTTGAAGCTCGCCGATCTCCTCATCAGTCGCTGCAGCCTTCTTAAGTTCGTTGGCGGAAAGGGTCTCAGAATACTCCTCACTGATGAGCGCGACGACTTCTTCCTCGTCGTCTTCGAACGAGGCCTCCCCATGAACTGGCATTCTTGAGAGGGCATCTGCGACGGGAAGCTTCGCGCCAGGGATGTATGTCACTGTGTACGAGTACGGCATCAAACGGGCCTGCCATCTGGCGATACAGGCCCCTGCCCTTCCCGAGAAGTGTGGCGACAGCAACTTCCGCAGCGCGGAGTGGTCAGTTCGGAGAACGAACTGGCGCCCCCAGAGATAGACCTTCCATCGCTCTACAGCACTGACTGCGCTCAGTGTCTCCTTCTCAGAGACCGAGTATCTTTGTTCAGCGCCGGTGAGAACTTTCGATCAGAATGCCACTGCGCGTTCCACACCATTTTCGTCAACCTGGGACAACATGGCACCCAAGCCCTTGTCGGATGCGTCTGTAGTGACGAATGTCTCCCGCGACGGAGAGAAAGGGACCACAGACAGGTCACTGGTGATGGCGCTCTTGATCTTCTTGAAACTGTCGCTCACTTCGGTCGTCCACTGGAAGTCGGCATCCTTGCGTAGAAGTTTCAACATAGACAGGATGATGGTAGCATAGTTGGGTATGAATCGAGCGAACAAGCCGCACAGGCCGATGAAGCTGCGAAGCTCCTTCTGCGTCGTGGGCGGCGAAGGGTCTCTTACCGCTTCAGCCTGGCACTGGAGTGGTGATATCCCACTTGCAGACAGCCTGTAGCCACAGAACTCGATGGACTGCTGCTTGAGGGCCGACTTGTCCTTGTTGACCGTCAGGTTCGCCTCCTTGAGACGGGCGAGAACTTGACGTAGTCTAGCATCCTGCTCTTCTGCAGTGTTGCCGGTCACGGCGATACCATCGAGGTAGTGCACACGTCCAGGGATGCCATCCAAGACGTGACTGAGAAGACGCTGAAACGCTGCACCACTAGACACCAGGCCGAAAGGAACCCTGCGGAACCTGAAGGCGCCATCTTCACAGAGGAACCCTGGCACATCGCGGCTGTCCTCGTGAAGCTCCAGTTGATGGTAGGCTGACTTGAGATCCACCTTGCTTAACAGCTTGCCCCGGAGACGAGCTTGAAGATCCTCGATCTTCTGGATGTGGTGAACCTCACTGACGATCTGGGAGTTCGGGTGCGGTAGGTCGACGCACCATCTTAGTTGGCCGTCTTTCTTTTCGGACACTACCAGTGGGCTGAGCCCTTCGCTGGCTTCCACTGGTTCGATCACTCCGACCTGCTTCAGTCGTTGGATCTCTTCCGACACAGCTGACTAGACTGCCATCAGGAGTCGCCGCAAAGGAAATCGCGCTGGTTTGGCGTCATGTTTGAGGACGATCTTGTGCGAGTAGCCGCGCACGTCTGAAAGCGGTTCTGTCAGCTCGCCTGGCTGGGGAGCTCCGGATCGCTGTCCTCAGCAACAGACACTTGCGACGTTTGGGAGTCGTTGGAGGCTGCAAGCGGCGAGGGGCTGGCTGGGGTGCACCACCCCGACCTGAGCGCGCGCCACGGCCTCGACCGGAAACATGTAGGACCTCCTGCGGCGGAAACTGCGCCGCTCTTCTGTCACTAGCCATTAATTTGGCGTCACGGCGAAAAGTCTCGTAGGCCTCGGCTTGACTTAAGAGCTTGTCAAGGTTGAGGCTGGGATCCTGAAGGAAGCGTTCCCTTAGAGCGGGATATATCGTGCGTTCGACTACGAGATCACGGATCAACTCGTCGTAGATCTCGCCGCAGTCGTAGGAAGCGGTCAAGCCGCGAAGAGCAGCCACATAGTCGGCCGTGGTCTTTGCGGGGCCCTGGTACCTTTGGCGGAAACGATACCGCTCAACAACTATGTTGACTTTGGGCTCATAGAAGGATGTGAGCTGCCGCAGAGCGACATCGTAGTCACTCTCGTCCTCCTGATTCTGAACAGCAGGAAGAGACTCAAACACCCGACGTGCTTCGGACCCTACACAGTGCAGCAGCAGTGCACGCTTCCGGGTGGCAGAGAAGTTGTCGCCGCCGACAGCCAGGAGGTAGTTCTGGAAGTTGCGACACCAGGCCTTCCAGGGCGTGGACGGTTTCCCCGGCTCGTATGGCGGAGGTGGCGAGATGCCCTCGACACTCATACTGGAACTCATATACTGGTCTCCAAAATGCAGTGGTTCCACGTTTTATTTAACCCTCGCCCCACCGGGGGTATCGATGGCCCCCTAAGGTTTTTTTTCAGGATAGCAGAAAAACGATGACGTGCCGCACCGCGGTTGAGGGTTCTACCTCTCACTGCATCATTTTCCTACCATCCCTGAAATTTTTTACCCCGGGTCACCCAAGGTCAGGTCACCAGATGAGGTCAACCAAGGTCACCTCACTTCAACTTTAGAGCTCTGTTAGATCTACATTTCAAAGTCGATCGATTTGAAACTTCCTACACTTCATGACCCCTCCAGGGTCTACAAGGTGTATATCCGGGATTTTTCGATTTCGTGCCCTGAGGTCAGGTCACGAGGTGACCTCTCCCGTTGAAAAAGCATGGGGAAAAGCTGCCTTATGATCTAAAAGTCACAAAAACAATTGAAAATGCTCGGTTTGATCAGAAAAGCGTTCTTTGGCACTCTTTCACGGATTCCAGGGGCCATATTTGCCCTTTCACCTCTCCAAGGTCATACAAGGTCACCAGGGGTCAAAACAGTATTTTGACAATAACTTTTGACCTAATTTAGCAGCAAACAAACATCATGATGTCTCATCACTGCCTTTCATTTCATATACGGCAAGGTCACTTTCTGACCTTTCGTGACCTCAGGTCATATTAGGTCACGAGGTGACCTCTGGAGGTCAAACCACTGGCAGGAGGTCTTAACGTTGCACATAGCGGAAAAGTATTGGCAATTTCCTATCAAATGTACTTTACCAGACCTCAATAGCTCTAATGACAAGAGTTATGCCCAGTTTGCTTAAGCGATGCATATTCGAGTGAAAATAGCCGATCTTGACCTAATTTGACCTCTGGAGGTCAAACCATTGACCTGCGCACTAAAACATGTGAATTAATTTCCTACTGAATTCACGCGAGCTTTCTAGTGCACTTTGCAGATTTGCGCTAACGCCCATATTTTCGGAGTTAGAGGGGGGCATCGATGCCCCCGGTGGGGCGAAGGTGGCGCCGGACCCCCGGTGTGGCGCGGGTTAAGCCATAGAGAAAAGGGGAAACCGTACAGATACTATCTGAAACAGAAGACATGAGTCAGACACTACACCCTTTCTACCCCGTAGCACAGTTTCTCCCCAGAACAATTCTGAATCAAATTTACACGAAATACGTTAGACCTCACTATGACAACTATGACATAATTAAGATGGACATATCACAGCATACGACAAACTAAGACTTGAGCGACTGCAGAATAGAGCTGCTAGACTAGTGACAGGGACCTTACTTCGGAAACCGACTGAGAAATTGATAAAAGACCTTGGGTGGGAATCCCTTGATGAGACAAGAAGGAAATAAACTGTATTTTTTCATAACCTTTTAAAATAACCCATTAGTACCACAATTCATACGTAAAGTTGTTCCTGAAACAAGAGAAAGTAACTTGCTTAGAACCTTAAGACATTCAGACCCCAATTTGAAGTTCAAGCGATCAGCTCTCACCACTGTGCTTGCGGCGAAACAAAAGAGGACACAGCACACTTTATGCTCCATTGTCAATTATCCAACAATGCGAGAGTAACAATGTTTCTGGAAATTCTCTCTATAACCAATATTAACACGCGCATTGACGGGGGTCTGAGCCACCTTCGCATTTACGGGGGCGGGTACCCGCCCCCCTAAGATCTCGAGAACCATGGTAGGTAGCGAAAAACGATAAACGGCGTTGGGCTGCCCGTCCACTTCTCCATCGAAAACATATGGGCCATTTTTTTTGTCAGGTCACATTTAAGGTCACGAGAGGTCAAAACATGCCCTCATTGGGATAACATGTAAATTCAGTTTTTCGGCCATTACATCTGAACAAGTAAAGATAGAGCAAAACGACTTGAACTATATGAATCCTCTTAGCAAGCCGAATCAAATGATATATAAGTTGACATTGCTAGGTCAAATCAAGGACTTGACTTGACCTGAGGTCAGGTCAGGGTCAGATTATATAAAATGCATATCATTAGAACCACAAAGCCCAGGCGAGTCTAATGCAGATAAAATAAATGCTCTATCACCATCTGTTCCTGAGTTATTCCGTAAAAATATTCTTCCCATGTATTTCCAATGGAGAGGTCATGCCTCGTACCTGACCTTAGGTCATCGATATCAAAAATACCGGAACATATTTTAGAGAACTCGATGGGGCCATTATGTGATATGAGTTTCAATCGGATAAGTTCACCCTGCTCCAACTTATGCTATCTTAAACTTTTTTGAGGTCGAGTCACTTGACCTGTACTGGTGACTTGACCTGAGATGACCTAACCTTAAAATTTTCACAGAAGTTGTAAAAATGATGAGGGAAAAGGTACGCCAAGTACGGCGGCGCTACGCGCCGTTGTTTTTCTGCTGTCTCCGAAAAACCCGAGGGAGGGCGGGTATCCGCCCCTCGTCAATGCGCGTGTTAACCTTTGTAACATGGATAAGCAATGAAAACTGAAAATTATACTGCATGGCCCTTTATTAAACAAATCAAACTCCAAAAAAGTGGCCTCGACTCTCTTTAAATTTATCCGTAACACAAAACGATTCGCATAGCTACGCCTGGGCCGGGCGGAGGTGGCGGTGAGCGGGCGGCACACCGAATTATTTGTTCCCTAAGCGGCGGCACTGGGTGATTCCTTCTGTGGTGGTGCGGTGTGTTGGGGACCAACCGTGCGAGAGGCGCCTCGCATAAGCATTCGTGCTTTTGCGCCAATCGCAAACAATGTATTATTTCTTGTACTGTCTCTTTATGAAAATACATGTCTGTCTGTCTGTCTGTCTGTCTGTCTGTCTGTCTGTCTGTCTGTCTGTCTGTCTGTCTGTCTGTCTGTCTGTCTGTCTGTCTGTCTGTCTGTCTGTCTGTCTGTCTGTCTGTCTGTCTGTCTGTCTGTCTGTCTGTCTGTCTGTCTGTCTGTCTGTCTGTCAGAGGCTACCATCCGTGCTGAATACTGCATCCTATTCGAAGCGTTTCTCTGTTAAAATAGATGACAATAATCGTTCACAGTTAGGAGTTCTGAAACCTCCAGTTCCGTAGATGGTCCCAAAAGCTTGGACATTGTCGTCTCTGACCTCTGCCTGGTAGCGCTACCCGCCATTGGAACCCCAAAACATGGACGCATCTTGTTCACAAATACTTCCCCACGGGGAAAATAACTTTTTATCTAAAAAAGTCAGAGATGTCACTCCAGAATACACTATCGTGCTTGTCCTGCAAAGCAAAAGAGGAGAGGGAAACGAAACTTCGCTGTGGAAAAGGATGCGCGACATCGAGACGGTGCCGCGGCGAGCGGAGAGGTTGCGCAGCAGACTGTTCGTGTATTGCGGGACAGTATCTTCGACACGGTGGGGTCTAAAAATGGACGTTAAAAACTAAGCTACTGGCTATCATAGGCGGATCCAGGATTGCCGATCGGGGAGGACACCTTCCCGGGGGCGCCATCCGGACCAAGGGGGCGCCACTTTTGACCGGCAAAACCTATCAGGTGGGCCCCAAATCCTATCGGTGGGCGCAGATTTTCGCATCCTGGGAGGGGGAAGCAACATTTCAGGGGGGCGCCATCGACCCTTCAGGGGGCGCCGTGACATTTCAGGGGGCGCTGATGGTCGATCGGGGGGGGCACGTGTCTCCCTTGCCCCCTTGGATCCGCCTATGCTGACCTTAGTTTTTGTGTTCGAGTATTTAATTTCTGCATGCATGTTAGGCTTTTAACGTCTGTTGTTGCGGCACTATCTGGAGAAAACTCCTACTAGATAAACAAAAAAGTAATGTCAGGAAAAGGACGGTTTTCACTCGAGCATGCTTACACCAAAGTGCAAACCCATATAACTAAACCTTTAAGAAATAGAGAATAAGCCTCAAATTCGAATTTTCAATGAGATTCGACATATAAATGTGGATAAGGCTAACCCTCTAAACAAGTTATGAAAATAACGCTACAGGATACCAAGGAGCCTCTTTGAAGATACAACATGTATAAATCGCACGAGTTTGAGCCTGCCGGCCGTCGCCTCCTGCGCCCCGCGTCTTTTCTTTTGTTTTGCTCGCCGAAATGGATTTACCCCCTCCCCTCCACTAAGCGCCTGGATCAGCCTCTGCGTCCGCACTTGAGCATAGTTCCAACGGCCCTGTCCTCAGGGGTCCAGGAATATCCAAAATATTTTGTGAAAGTAAATCTTAACACGCGCATTGACGGGGGTCTGAGCCACCTTCGCATTGACGGGGGGCGGGTACCCGCCCCCTAAGATCTCGAGAACCACGGCAGGTAGCGAAAAACGGTAAACGGTGTTGGGCTTCCCATCCACTTCTCCATCGAAAATATTTGAACCATTTTTTTGTCAGGTCACATTTAAGGTCACGAGAGGTCAAAACATGCCCGTCATAGGGATAACATGTAAATTCAGTTTTTCGGCCATGAAATCTGAACAAGTAAAGATAGAGCAAAACGACTTAAACTATATGAATCCTCTTAGCAAGCCGAATCGAATGATATATAATTTGACCTTGCTAGGTCAAATCAAGGATTTGACCCGACCTGAGGTCAGGTCAGGGTCAAATTATATAAAATGCATATCATTAGAACCGCAAAGCCCAGGCGAGTCTAATGCAGCTAAAATAAATGCTCTATCACCATCTGTTACTGAGTTATTCCGTAAAAACTATTTTTCCCATGTATTTCCAATGGAGAGGTCATGCCTCGTACCTGACCTTAGGTCATCGATATCAAAAATACCGGAACATATTTTAGAGAACTCGGTGGGGCCATTATGTGATGTGAGTTTCAATCGGATAAGTTCACCCTGCTCCGACTTATGCTATCTTAAACTTTTTTGAGGTCGGGTCACTTGACCTGTACTGGTGACCTGACCTGAGATGACCTAACCTTAAAATTTTCACAGAAGTTGTAAAAATGATGAGTCAAAAGGTATACCAAGTACGGCGGCGCTACGCGCCGCCGTTTTTCTGCTGTCTCCGAAAAACCCGAGGGGGCGGGTACCCGCCCCCGTCAATGCGCGTGGTAAAGCTTGGAATCGTTCTTGGCCGAATCGTTCTCTATTGGCGGTAAATTGACATGCCACTGGCTTCGTGTGATGCTGAGGCCAGGGTACCCTAACTGTTTTAAGTCCGGACTGGGGATCCATGGGAAGGAGCTTGTTTCAGTCGGCACGATTTGAAATAAGCATAAGCACAACATACGATCAACGCTCCAAAATATTCCCCCAATCACACCGTGCCATTGTGATGGTGCGATGTGATTTGTGTAAGTTTCGGGAACGCATATGCCGCAGTGTCTTGTGACATATGCGTACAAAGCATTAGGGCGTAGGAACCGTTCGAAAAGTGGGGGCCAGCCTTAGAGGGGGCCCACTACACGGGGACCCCTAACCCATGTCGGCCCATAAGTATGAGCAGTTTTAAAACCACTCATTTGGTGTCAATAACACCCTGGCTGCAGTTATGTTGTGCGAAGGGTAGGAGTCGAGGCGGAGAGCACCAAAGTGGATCCAGAATAGGCAAAGCGCACTTGCTCCCCCAGATCGACCCTCGGCGCTCACTAAAATGGCCACGGCGCCATATGAAAACTCGCTCCCCTCCCTTCAGGATGCGAGTATCGGTGCACCCCCTTCGGATAGGGATTTACGCCCACTTGATAGATGGGGTTTTCCACCCAAAAGTGTCGGCTATGCTCCCTACTATGATCCGGATGCTCCCCCCGCCGAAAACCGTGGATCCTCCTATGGAGACCACAGATGTGGCTGTACAACTGATGATGCCATGCATTTCTCTATTTACCGCATTAGTGTGCCTATGTCGTGTTGAAAGGGATCTTTTTACTCCACTTCCACAGCGTGCGCATCCCGTAAATATTGCCCGGATTAGACAAGGAAGAGGAAGAGAGACGTTTTTGTAATATAGTTAAAACAGCAAAAACTGGTAAAAAACTGTTTTTTTCTGGCCATATATTTATCTCATTATTTCTTCTTAGTTTGGAACTTTTCTATTACGCTAGAAAATCCCACGGGGAAAATGTATCTGTCCGATTTCGTTTTTCTCTGTAAAACAATGACTTGCCCATGCTGGCTTCAGTGTCAACAGTGGGCAGTACAACTTCACGCTACTGGACTCCCTGCTTGACACGCTGGTGGGCAGCGGCCTGCGGCCGGGCTTCGAGCTGATGGGCAACCCTGGCGGACAGTTTGGCAACTTCAGCTGGCCGGGACTGCCGCTGTACTGGAGCAGGCTGGTGCGAGACATGGCCCGCAGGTACATCGGTAGGTAACCAGGCCGAGAGTAGTCAGTCCTGTCATCGGCAGTGACCCTCCAGCAGAGCTGGCCGCGAGCGAGCCCAGCGCACCTCCCAACCAATGTGTTTCAGAGGAGGTAAGAAAGGGGCGGCGCGTCTCTACCTGGCTCTGCTGTTCGCTAATTTGTCTCATCCGTCTTCCAGATTCTGATTCGGGACCATGTCAAGTCAGCTCCCGAGGTCGGGTTAGGCGGCCGCTCCTTTCAAAATTGAGCTGACATGGCACAGATTCTACACAATCTAATGGAACAATATAGAGCTGGAGAATGGGTGGACCAGCAGAGGATGGGTGGCAGAGCAGCTGTGTGCTGAAGGCCAGGTCCCGGGCTCGTGGTGCCGCTGGTTCTCCGAATGAGAACAACCTGATACCAAAGAACCGTCCCAACAGGATGGAGTTGGCGACGCCATAGAACCTTGTGCCATTATACCCCAACAATCATTATTACAATCTGAAGTCAATACTGTACCATGAGAATATCAGTTTCATCACTTCTACTTTTCGGGATGCCCTCCGTCGATCACTTATGGTTGAGTCTATCATTATAAGTTTATGAGAAACATTGACAAATGCTTTCTGAGTACATAAGTCTCGGATCACTGGAGGTTTCAATATAAAGAGTTCCTAGCTCATTCTGGATGATCTAACTCAAAGCTCTGACCTGTCTCCCATAAGAGGCTTGTCTGTCTCCTCGAATCCTGGATGTACCTAAAATTTGTATTTGTATTTGTATTTATTTAATTCATTGCCCACGGGATGACCCCAATAAAAGGCAAAGTAGAGGAGATAAAACAATGGTACATCGGTATAGAGGGAAATCGACATTATATATACATGATAACAGCACAAACACTGTACAACCGGAGTAAAATACCCAATAGGGCACACGGGTATACAATGCTAAAATGATGAGCGTGAAGAATAAAAACATTAATGCGACAAACCTCTAAGAGTCATAAAGCACAGTCCGGTAAAACACAGCCCCATACCATGGCTATAAAGCGGCGACGTAGGCCCTGACTTTTGCACGAAATGTTTCGTAATTATCGGCAAAGATGTCTGCAGCAGGGCACTTATATAAGAATGTATTCAGTTGCCTCGGAAGTCGCGTAAAAAGACCCTCTTTTGTCGTGCCAACCCTTGCGTATGGCACACGCAGTAGTGTTCTTTCTTGCTAACGGGTGGCACGAGATGGTGCGTGTAAGTAAAATGACTCAAGAAGAGAGGGAGAACAAATGCGACCCCTAAAAATGTTTCGGATAAAAATCAGATCATGCTGCTTTTGCCTAGAGTCTACCGATACAAGTTTAAAGTGTCTCAGTAAGTCTCTACAGGCTAGTGATTGTGATCGCTGGCGACTGTGCATGTTGAGCCTTATATAAAATGTGTGCTCTATGCGGCTCAGGCGGTCAATACGCGATGCAGCAGCGCCAGTCCACGAAACACTGCAAAACTCCATGTTGGAACGCACATACGCGCAATATGAGGTTAAAACCGATGAAACATTAAGATATCATCTCGGGTTGGCCTTCTGAAAAGATTGAATGAGAACACCAAGCGCGCGAAAATATACTAAGATTGTATATTGGGACACAACCTTTTATCAGAATCATGTAGGTAATATCACAAATTCTCAGTTATAGTGTAGCCAGACCTCGAATGAGATCTGGCTTCGAGGTCTGGCTACACTATGACTGATAATTTGTGATATTACCTGCGTGATTCTGATGAAGGACAGTGTCCCAATATACAATCTTAGTATAATTTACATCCAGGATTCGAGGAGACAGGCCAGTCTACACCTTGCCAACTTATAATCATGCTCCTCGCCGCAGCACTGCAAAACCTATCGACGATTTAAACCCAAGGCCGGTACTTTAACACGCCATTGACGGGGTCTGAGCCACTTCGCATTGACGGGGGCGGGTACCACCCCTAAGATCTCGAGAACCACGGTAGGTAGCGAAAAACGGTAAAGGCGTTAGGCTGCCCATCCACTTCCATCGAAAACATTTGGACAATTTTTTGTCAGGTCACATTTAAGGTCACGAGGGTCAAAACATGCCCGTCATAGGGATAAGATGTAAATTCAGTTTTTCGGCCATTACATCTGAACAAGTAAAGATAAGCAAAACGACTAACTATAGAATCCCTTAGCAAGCCGAATCGAATGATATATAATTGACCTTCTAGGTCAAATCAAGGATTTGACCGACCGAGGTCAGGTCAGGGTCAAATTATATAAAATGCATATCATTAGAACCGCAAAGTCCAGGTGAGTCTAATGCAGCTAAAATAAATGCTCTATCACCATCCGTTACTGAGTTATTCCGTAAAAACTATTTTCCCATGTATTTCCAATGGAGAGGTCATGCCTCGTACCTGACCTTAGGTCATCGATATCAAAAATACCGGAACATATTTTAGAGAACTCGGTGGGGCCATTATGTGATATGAGTTTCAATCGGATAAGTTCACCTTCCTCCGACTATGCTATCTTAACCCCGCCCCACCGGGGTCCGGCGCCACCTTCGCCCCACCGGGGGCCATCGATGGCCCCCTCAACTCCGAAAATATGGGCGTTAGCGCAAATCTCAAAGGCAATAGAAAGCTCGCGTGAATTCAGTAAGAAATTACTTCGCATGTTTTAGTGCTCAGGTCAATGGTTTGACCTCCAGAGGTCAAATTAGGTCAAGATCGGCTATTTTCACTGAAAATGCAATGATTAAGCAAACTGGGCATAACCTTATGTCATTAGAGCTATTGAGGCCTGGTAAAGTACATTTGATAGCAAATTGCCAGTACTTTTCCGCTATGTGGAACGTAAAGACCTCCGCCAGTGGTTTGACCGCCAGAGGTCACCTCGTGACCTAATATGACCTGAGGTCACGAAAGGTCAAAAAGTGACCTTGCCGTATATCAAATGAAAGCCAGTGACAAACAAACACGATGGTGTTTGTTTCACCGCTCAGCTCAATTAGGTCAAAAGTTATTGTCAAAATACTGTTTTTGACCTCTGGTGACCTTGATGACCTTGGAAAAGTCAAAGGGCAAATATGACCCCAGGGATCCGTGAAAGGGTGTCCAAAAACGTTGTTCTGAGCAGTCTGAGTATTTACAATCATTTTTATGGCTTTATATCATGAAATAGCTTTCCCCATGCTTTCCAATGGGAGAGGTCGCCTCGTGACCTGACCTCAGGCACGAAATCGAAAAATCCCGGATAACACCTTGTAGACCCTGGAGGGGTCATGAAGTGTAGGAAGTTTCAAATCAATCGACTTTGAAATGTAGCTCTTACAGAGCTCTAAAGGTGAAGTAGGTACCTTGGTTGACCTCGTCTGGTGACCGACCTGGGTGACCCGTAAAAATCAGGATGAAGGAAAATGATGCAGTGAGAGGTAGAGCCCTCAACCGCGGTGTGCGCCTCGTCGTTTTCTGCTATCCCGGAAAATTAGGGGGCCATCGATGGCCCTCGGTGGGGTGAGGGTTAAACTTTTTGAGGTCGGGTCACTGACCTGTAATGGTACCTGACCTGAGATGACCTAACCTTAAAATTTTCACAGAAGTTTAAAAATGATGAGGAAAAGGTATACCAATACCGGCGCTACGCGCCGCCGTTTTCTACTATCTCCGAAAACCCAGGGGGCGGGTACCCGCCCCTCCCCGTCAATGCGCGTTTAAATACGGCTACAACCAAATTTCCTACTACATATAGTCCTCCCCCGATGACGTGAACAAGCTTTCCTACTACGTTGTAGAGGATAATCTGCCAAGCTCTGGGAGGATCAGCTGAAACATGCCAAGTTTGGGCGTAATTTGGTAGAAATCTATTATAAATCGAAATCTACCTTCTCCATCCATTAAACAGTATCTTTGATCTCAACGGAGAGCGGCGTATTTTACGTGCATCTGTGGAAGAAATACAAAGAATTCAAAGAATTTGTTGAAAAGGCATGCATTAATTTGACCAACGGATGCATTACATGCATTTATGCGACCAAGAACTGTGATTTTGACAAACGTGCCGACACAGATAAATCAGCAATAAAATACAAATAGACGTCACTTCTTACTTCTCCATCACAGTTTTAGATACCTTCCATCACATAAGTTTAAATCATCAGCACCCATACGCTGCATGTACCAGCTGGGCTGTGTTGGCCAGCCAGCTGGGCTGTGTTGGCCAACCAGCTGGGCTATGTTGGCCAGCCAGCTGGGCCGGCCACCGCCGCTCGTGTTAGGTGCCTAGTGTTGATGGGAGCCGACGTCTGTGCCGCAGTACGCTATGGAGTAGAGGAGGTGCGGCGCTGGAACTTTGAGACCTGGAATGAACCGGACCACCACGACTTTGACGACGTCAACATGAATGTGGCAGGTGAGGTGACCGAAAAACGGCTTGGAGTCGACTATATGTTCGAGAACCGTATGCGATATCCCTTTACTGCAGTGTGTGTGTGAGGCGTGACATTTCAGGGGGCGCTGAGGGCCGATCAGCGGGACTGTTCTCCATCGCTCCCCCTGGATCGACCAATGCTCATATTAACTTGGCCTTTCCTGCTAAAACAGAAGGTTCGTTTCACTAGGGGCTGTTCACATATGACGTCAGCCAAAGTTGAGGGTATTTTTGGCTGACCCTTCCCGCCTTCATCCGAAATAGTCAGAAAATGGCTAACCCCACTGCCCCTACGTCAGAAATTGTCAGAAATTGCCAGACCCTCCTCTTCTCAGCAAAACAGTCGGCCACATCAAAAACACTGGTAAAATAATGGGAATTTAATGGATTTTTATGAGGCGTTCCCTGCATGGCACGTTTGCTGGTGGAGGCGCAGGGGTGTGCTTTTATATCTCTGGGGGATTGTCCGGGCATCCGCAATGAAACGGTGAAGTGGTATTGAAATATTCTTTAATGTTCTTTTTGCTTTACATATTTGTCATTTCCTGTATCGGGTGAAACAGGTCTGTGAGAAGGCTAAAACACAATGTTATAATATTTCGTTCAACCCTCGTCCTGGTGGAAGGATGTCTGAACACCCCCTAAGCACGCTTTATCTTTGATCAGTTCAGCAACTTATCCCAAAATTTTAAGCTTTGGGTCATCTTAGGTCGGGTCAACAGTGCAAGTCATGTGGCCTCACCTCCACAAAAGTTTAAGATAGCATGAGTAAGAACAGGGTGGATTTATCCAATTGAAACTCTTGTCACATAGTCATCTCACCGCGTACTAAAATACATTCCGGTGTTTTTCATATCAATGACCTAGGGTCAGGTATGGATCATGGAAATGCTTGGGGAAAATGGGAATTGGGCAAAATGGCTCTATTTCTGTAGACACAGCTTTAAATACCTTCCTATTCTTCAAACAGCAGTGTCTTAGGCCCCTTTCTACGTTCACGCTGCAAAATTGGACCTGTGACCTCTGAGAGGTCCTCTGGGACTACTCAAGCAGGCTTTCAGACTTGGGTAAATAACTTCGCAGGAAATGATGATAAAGTTTTGATTTTGATACCATTACATTTGGATTATTGTTGGGAGTCGATTGATGTGCATATTGCATATGCTAGATCAGATTGTGACCTTGACCTGATCTTAGGTCGCGTCATTTTTATCTAGTGTAGTCATAATATACACTATTCGAGTTGCCGCGACGAGAGGAAGCGAATGGTGTCTAAAAATAATTCTAACTCAAATCGGTCAGACGCTAGAGCCCAGAAACTCCTCTCTAATACGTCACCGTCTTTGACCTGTCATAACCTCAATATTCACCTGAACCAAAAAGTGACTGATATAGTTTCTTCCTTAATGTTTATGAGCTATCCGCCAGCTTCGCATTTCTTCTCTATCCAGCATAGGAGCCGACACCTAGGGGTGTGTTTTAACACCCCCACTACTGCCAAGGTGGCTGGGAGGCCCACCTAAGGGGTGTGTAATATGGTGGTTATTGGCATTGCTTCAGAGTTTGTCGCTCCTGGTCATTTACAAAAAAAAACGCCACTGGCGAGACGCCAAAAGACGCAACACGTAAGAGATAAAAAGAAGACTCAGATTTCAGGCCATTATTCCAGCTGTATTGTATCGCCGCCGCTAGTTCCAGGCAGCGCAGGAAATGCCCACGCTAAAATCCGAGTCGGCGCCCGCCAAAACCAGGCGCGACACACTCACGTCAACACTCACCCCGCCATGCGTTTTGGCACGAAACAGAACCGGACTGGATAGTTCAAAAACATATGTGCAAAGCATGAAATATAACTCAACACCCAGGGGGCCGGTAGTGGAGTGGTCAGCGTGCTGGCTTCCATTCAGCCGACCCGGGTTCAAGGCCCGGCGGCTTCCCTGAACAAGGAGCAAGCTGGCTCCGAGAAACCCTTCCAACAGGAAATAGTTGGCGACGCGATATGACCCTGGCAGTTGGTGCGTCGATAAGCCCCAATAATTATTATTACTCAACACCCACCCACCCTGCTCCGGTGGCGAGAGGGGGAGGGTGAACAATACCTCTGCTTGCTCTGGACTCCTATGTGGGATAGCGAATAAACACGAATGATAGCAGATCTCTCATAATAAATCATTAAGAAGAAAATTCTGTAATTTCTTGCCTCAGGTCAATATTGGGGTCAAGGCATATCGATGAATGTGTCAGCTGGAGAATGTTTTCTTGACTTTAGAGTGTGTCTGGACAGAGTAAGAGCCGTTTTTAGGCTTTACACGATTCCTCTCGTAACGGCGAATCGAATGGTATATGGTGTAACTATACAACGTCAAAATGTAAAAAGTAGAAAAATGTAAAATATTTGATCAAAAATTGACAATATGCATGCATTTGCGGATTCAGAAGCAGCTTTTGGAGAGGCCAGACCAACGTTTTGTGGGGCTAAATTGAGGGAAAATGCAAAAACATGGCATTTGTAAAGAAAACCGGCTAAAATTTGGGCATTTTGAGGGGGCAAAAGATACTATTTTAGCCTTTGGAGGGGGCCACGACCCCTTTGTCCCCCCTTGGATCCGCCAGTGTATGCATATCAATGTTCTTGCAATGATGATCCGAGCGTGCTAATATAACTGAAATCTGTATCACAATTTCCTGCAAAGTTATTGACCCAGGTCAGAAAACCCGCTTTAGCAGTTCCAAATGTTCTTTCAGAGACTACATGTAGCTGTGACCTGCAGGTCCAAAGCTACACATGACGCTAAAGGAAGTTATTCTCAGGTGTCTCCACAGAAATTGAGTCTTTTTCGGCCAATTCCCGCTCTCGTCGTGTGGGTGTTTCCATGGAGAGGTAGGTTCCTGAGCATAGGTTATCGATATCATCCCGTCGTCACAGCTTGTGGTTCTCGGTGGATCTATAAGGCAATATGAATATATTAGATCAGTAGATTGTTACATCTGTTTTCACCGGTCCCATTAGAAGTTTTGGAAAGGATGCCGCTTGTTCTGGCTGGGTGACCTGACCTGAGATGCCAAGAAGTTGAGAAATGAATGAAATTTTGAGAGGAGTTGCAAAATCAATCTAGAATAAGGTATACCAAGTACGACCGTGCTTCGCGCTGTGGCTTTCCGGGGCAGTCGGAAAAACTCTAAGGGGTGTTCAAACACCACCCTTACCTCGGAGCGAGGGCTGCTAGAATGAAAGTTCTCTACTACCCTGCGCAAAGCAACCATTATCCTACTGGAAATGGAACGTACATTTTTCTGATGTTTAGGTTTCTAAGTTTTGATAGAGTTTTCCCTTCTAATGGCACATGCTGAAAAAAGGCACAGCAGAATAACCTACCTTTTGATATAGAGATAGCCTCATTTAATGTTTCAATTTCGTCTTTTGTTTCATTGTCCGTTCGCATCTCCAGCTCCCTTGCTCCTAATGATAAATAAGCTTCTCCAAACCGGAATATTTGCTGAAGGCTTTTCCCAACAGGATCTCGCAGACGCTTCACATATTTCAGCTTTGCCAATTTGAGCATCCACAAATATTAACTATATACCTACAGCCAAAAACATCGACGCTCATTGTTAACGCATGGAAGAACCAGAAAAATACTTGAGAAGCAGCCACTTTACTAAAAACTATTTAAAAATAATGATGGCTAATAGCATAAATGCTCCCGTGAAAATAATATAAAAAACACCGGAAGAAACAGCAACGCTAGCCTACGGCGCCTTGTTATTATATTTGAGGAAAAAACACAGCCACCAGCTGCAGACGTTTGTGGTTTAACATTGTATGATAGTATCTAGCTGGCTTAAAATTCAGAATATTCTTGTATTTTAAGCCAGATCTGGTACCATACTATAGTTCTATTATATTTGGTAACGAAGCTTTGAAGTACCCGCTCGTCAACTGCCCTCGGTCTGCGCAGTTCTCCCTCAATAAAGAATCCACGACAGCTCATGTTTGCCACCCCACCCCCTCCCTCGTCAGAAAACGTCAGAAAAGTCAGACCCCTTCCCTCTTCCGTCAGAAAAAAAGTCAAAAAATGCCATACCCCCTTCCCCTTCGGTGACTGACGTCATATGTGAACAGCCCCAAGAAGACCCCGCAAGAAGCGTAGCAAAAGAAAAGAGTGGGCGGGCGGAGGACAGAAGACAAATGGTGGACACCCTCCCGCAGTGGCGGATCCAAGGGAAGGGGGCTAGGGAGCTCAAGGCCCCCAAACATCTGAACCCCTATAGTAAATACATAGGCGAGGGGCTGCCCACTGACGGGTGAGGCTCGAGCCCCCTAGCCCCTCCCCAATGAATTCTCGGATCCACCCCTGCCCTCCGGAATTATCTCGAAGCTATGGACGAGTGGATGGGCTGCGATCTGGTGTGGTGCCGGGACTGCCGTGACATGCTGTGACCCCGGCCAGGGTACCTGCGGTACGCGGCGGCCAGTGGGGCCGGTCTCAGGGCGGCTGACCCGGCGCTGCGGCTGGGCGGCCCCGGTGGCGCCTGCCGACCGCCGCGCTTCTGGCAGTACTGCAGCGCCCTGCTGGCCAGCAGACTGCCGCTCAGCTTCGTCTCACTGCACCAGAAGGGCAGCCAGGAGGTGGTCTCCATAGTGCCGGCGGAGCAGCGCACCATCGCGCGCGTTAGCGCCGAGTTCCCGCACCGGCAGTACGCCGCCTTTTACAACGAGTTGGTATTGTCCTGCTTACCTACGGCTATTGTAGACTTCCTAGTGTGCAGCAATCGAGACGTTCAGGATGGCTCAATACGGAAAGCATCACTACTGCGCTTAGTGCCTCTTAGGTTTGCTTTTAGGCCCGTCTTAAAAATGTGATTTTTGAAAGTTGAGCTGCGATAAAAGAAACCTTAACACGCGCATTGAAGGGGGTCTGAGCCACCTTCGCTTTGACGGCGGGGGGGGTACCTGCCGACCTAAGATCTCGAGAAGCACGCTTGATAGCGAAAAACGGTAAATGGTGTTGGGTAGCCCATCCAATTCTCTATCGAAAATATTGGAGCCGTTTTTTGTCAGCTCACATTTAAGGTCACTAGCGGTCAAGATACACCGTCATGGGGTAATATGTAGATGAAGGTTTTCGGTCATTCCATCTGAACAAGTGAAAGATAGAGCAAAGCAATTTAGATTATTGGAATCCCTGCAGCAAGCCACATCGAATGATATACAATATGATCTTGTTAGGTCAAAACAGGTAAAATACGGGATTTGACTTGACCTCAGGTCAATTTAACGTCAAATTAGGTTAAAATGAATATTTTTAGAACTGCAAAGACATGAAAAAATATAATGCAGTTAAAATAAACGCTCTGTCACCATCCATTACTAAGTTATTAACACGCGCATTGACGGGGGTCTGAGCCACCTTCGCATTGACGGGGGCGGGTACCCGCCCCCTAAGATCTCGAGAACCACGGTAGGTAGCGAAAAACGGTAAACGGCGTTGGGCTGCCCATCCACTTCTCCATCGAAAACATTTGAACCATTTTTTGTCAGGTCACATTTAAGGTCACGAGAGGTCAAAACATGCCCTCATTGGGATAACATGTAAATTCAGTTTTTCGGCCATTACATCTGAACAAGTAAAGATAGAGCAAAACGACTTGAACTATATGAATCCTCTTAGCAAGCCAAATCGAATGATATATAATTTGACCTTGCTAGGTCAAATCAAGGATTTGACCTGACCTGAGGTCAGGTCAGGTCAAATTATATAAAATGCATATCATTAGAACCGCAAAGCCCAGGCAAGTCTAATGCAGCTAAAATAAATGCTCTATCACCATTTGTTACTGAGTTATTCCGTAAAAACCATTTTTCCCATGTATTTCCAATGGAGAGGTCATGCCTCGTACCTGACCTTAGGTCATCGATATAAAAAATACTGGAACATATTTTAGAGAACTCGGTGGGGCCATTATGTGATGTGAGTTTCAATCGGATAAGTTCACCCTGCTCCGACTTATGCTATCTTAAACTTTTTTGAGGTCGGGTCACTTGACCTGTACTGGTGACCTGACCTGAGATGACCTAACCTTAAAATTTTCACAGAAGTTGTAAAAATGATGAGGGAAAAGGTATACCAAGTACGGCGGCGCTACGCGCCCGTTTTTCTGCTGTCTCCGAAAAACCCGAGGGGGGCGGGTACCCGCCCCCGTCAATGCGCGTGTTAGTTAAAACCATTTTTCCCATGTATTTCCAATGGAGAGGTCATGTTTCTTACCTGACTTTGGCATCGATATAAAAAATAACGGAGCAAATTTTAGAGAACTCGGTGGGCCCATTATGTGATCTGAGCTTGAATCCTATAAGCTCACCCTGTACGGACATATACTATATTAACACGCATTGACGGGGGGCGGCCGCCCCCTCGGGTTTTCGGAGATAGCAGAAAAACGGCGGCGCGTAGCGCCCCTGTACTTGGTATACCTTTTCCCTCATCATTTTTACAACTTCTGTGAAAATTTTAAGGTTAGGTCATCTCAGGTCAGGTCACCAGTACAGGTCAAGTGACCCGACCTCAAAAAAGTTTAAGATAGCATAAGTCGGAGCAGGGTGAACTTATCCGATTGAAACTCATATCACATAATGGCCCCACCGAGTTCTCTAAAATATGTTCCGGTATTTTTTATATCGATGACCTAAGGTCAGGTACGACGCATGACCTCTCCATTGGAAATACATGGGAAAAATGGTTTTTACGGAATAACTCAGTAACGGATGGTGATAGAGCATTTATTTTAGCTGCATTAGACTCGCCTGGGCTTTGCGGTTCTAATGATATGCATTTTATATAATTTGACCCTGACCTGACCTCAGGTCAGGTCAAATCCTTGATTTGACCTAGCAAGGTCAAATTATATATCATTCGATTCGGCTTGCTAAGAGGATTCATATAGTTCAAGTCGTTTTGCTCTATCTTTACTTGTTCAGATGTAATGCCCGAAAAACTGAATTTTACATGTTATCCCTATGACGGGCATGTTTTGACCTCTCGTGACCTTAAATGTGACCTGACAAAAAAATGGTTCAAATGTTTTCGATGGAGAAGTGGATGGGCAGCCCAACGCCGTTTACCGTTTTTCGCTACCTACCGTGGTTCTCGAGATCTTAGGGGGCGGGTACCCGCCCCCCGTCAATGCGAAGGTGGCTCAGACCCCCCGTCAATGCGCGTGTTAAACGTTTTTCGAGGTCAGGTCACTTGACCTGCACTGGTAACCTGACCTGAGATGACCTAATCTTAAAATTTTGACTAAAGTTGTAAAAATTATCAGAAGAAAGGGATGTCAAACACGGCGGCGCTACGCGCCGCTGTTTTATGCTATCTCCAAAAAACCCGAAGGAAGGGGTGGTACACGCCCCCCGTCAATGCGCGTGTTAAGGGGGTGGTGTAACAAAGTTTGTTATTGGCTAGATCAAAAGGCTTCAAAACGTTGTTCCAGACGTCAATGTATCTTTTTTGCAATTTCGGACCTTAAATGCCTCAAAGCTGGCCTCAAAGTAAACATTTATGGACTACTTTATCGAGTCATTATGGTATCGATAAAATGACGTAGACTGGACTTGGACCATCCTTTCTCTAAAAACTAGGCAATAAGTGTCATTTAAAGCAGTTCAGAAGTTTTACCCATCACATCAAAAACTATGTAATAAAAACAACTTTTTTTATAAATTTTGTCTAAGTTGTTCCCAGTACGGCTGCTGGGCTCTACTAAAGAATACCTTAAAGGACTTGTTACGGAGACCCCGACCCTACTACCCGAACGAGCAACTCCCACAATGATAGGTTGATTTAGAAGCCAAAATTTAACATCCCACAAAGCACAGGGACGGCTGCCCCGCTCACGTCACCCTCTCACCAGTCAGTTGCCAGCCGACCTACGTCGGGTAAACTATTGAGCACCGGAGTGTCTCAGGGTAACCGATCCCAAGCCTGGATATTAGGGTGCCTTATTTTGCACCGACCATGCAAATTGTTGGGTGGCGGTGGCTTTTCCCATTGTTTGAGACCTCCTGAATCCAATGGTGAAACCATACACGTGTATTTGAGGCCACACACAGGTCGGACACTAAAGGCCCGACCCCGAGGGGAAGGCCGGGCGCCCCTGACGCGGCGCGCCTAAATTACGCCGGGGGAACCCAGAAGTGTCGACGAACATCAACAACAATATAAACACTAGGAACACTAAAACGCAGACAGTCAAGCGCATGCAGATTTAAAACCATCAGGTAAAAAGAGCACATAACCTGAGCACACGCAGGCCAAGCCAGACACAGTCATCCATGCGGCCAGTCAAATTTACCGCGGCGGGTCGCGCCAGCGAGCGGCCACCACACGCACGCCATCGATTGCGTTCCCGCCAGGCCGGCACCCAGCGCCGCCGTATGTCCACACCACTCGAACTCGCCGCGCGAGGCTCACACGGACGTCGCATCGCGGCGGCCCCCGCCCGCGGGGGCCAGAGCACCGACGCACCTCCGCAGCCGGCAGTGCTCGACCGGGTACCACCACTGCAGCCGCCGGGCGCAGAAAACACGGGCGCCAGCAGCCCACAGGGCCGCCCGACACGTCCAGCCCACCGCCGCAGGGCGAGGACCGGCCACAGGCCGGCGCAGCGCCACCACCCCCAGCATCCAGATGTCCTGAGGGTTAAGATCACGTGTTAGACGGAAGGACGGACATGGTTAGTTTTTTGTAGACCGATTAGTTGAACGCAGAGGTATGTTAATAATGAAAACAGCACACTCGGGGGGAAGAGGAGGGGCAACAGCAGTGCCGGAGGCTGGCCTGTTCGAACACCTATTGTTGCCAATCTATACATTTGGTAAGAGCTACATTCGGTTACCTATTATGTACGCTACTTAGCTATAACCAGATTACAAGATACTGACGGTCAGTCTTTTTTATTCTCTGCTTTATTTCATACTGAACTTAAATTTCGTACTAGAGTTCAAGTCTGCGCCGCCCCAAGGTACAACCCACAGAACGTGCGTCTGTCTCGATCATTTACTTCTCAAATATTTAATTCAATCTTGTAAATTCAACCTTGCTAATAGGTATCAGTATACATTTTGGTGATAACTGTTTTAAAGAAGCGTTTGTTTAATGGAATATCATCCAGATTTCTAATTTTAGTACCTACAGTTCTATTCCATATTCTAGGGTCCGACACAAAGAAAGATAATTTCTTGTACATGGTGGATGCAAAGGGAACATGGAAGTGATGCAGTTGTCTTATGTTATGCCTCAGGGGATTTTGATTGGCCAGAAAAATTCTGTCAGACAGAGGACTTGGTAGAGAATTTTTAAGGTAGCTATGGAGTATGAAGAGCTTTGATGCCTCAACTTGGTCTTTGAGTTTAAGGATTTTATACTTTTTGAATAATGGGTTTGTGTGTGCTAGGTGGTCAGTTTTGTCAATGATACGGACAATTTTCTTTTGTAGTAACATTAACTTGTTCAGTTTAAAATCAAAGGTACTTCCCCAGACAGGTAGACAGTAGTTTAAATAAGGAAGTATGAGTGAGTTATACAGCAGGAGAGTGTGAACTGGATTGAAAATATGTTGTGATCTTCTTATTAGACCTATGTTTCTAGATAGTGTGTTTTCAACATTTCGAATATGTGCCGACCACCTCAGATCCTCGCTGATTGTGATTCCGACATATTTGGTTGACAATTTTCGTTGTATGGCTACATTGTTTAATTTAATGTCTATGACGCCTGGACAGGTTGCAGAAAATAGTTGATAGATTGATTTAGTAATGTTCAGAGAGAGCCGGTTACAACGGAGCCAGGCTGCGACTTCAGTGAGACTGTCACTTATGGTTCCTACAAGGGATGTTTTATTTTCAGCTGTATAGAAAAGAGCCGTATCGTCCGCAAAGAGGTAGAATTTTGGAATTGACGAACTTTTATGTATATCATTAATGTAGAGCAGAAAGAGAAGCGGGCCTAGGATACTACCTTGTGGAACTCCCATGGGAATCTGATTTGCAGTTTCTGACATAACACCATTAAATTTGACATATTGAATACGATTTGCAAGGTAAGACTTGAAGAAGTGGGGAGGGGTGTCTTGAATACCATAATGACATAATTTTGACAACAAAATTTCATGATTTACCGTGTCGAGGGCTTTTCCAAAATCTAAATAGACGACTACAGATAAGTTTTTTGAAGCCATGGCGTTAGTAATGTCATCATAGAGCAGAGCAATGGGCATAAAAGTACTGTTTTTTCCGAAAGCCAAACAAGTTTTTGTAGAAAATACAGAACACGTTAAGGTATTCGATAATTTGGTTGTACAAAATTTTCTCGAGTACTTTAGAAAGTATTGGTAAGATTGAAATTGGTCGATAATTTGTCAACAATGAGCGATCTCCTGATTTAAAGATGGGAATGATTACAGCAATTTTGAATTCATCCGGAAACACACCCTGCGATAGGCACATATTTAAAAGGTGGGTGAGGTGAAGAGATATGGTTGGTGAAATTAATTTAAGAATTTTGGCACTGACACCGTCATAACCAGCTGCTTTGTTGCTGAGGGACGATATGATCTGTTGTACTATAGGCATGGTAATTGGATGGAATTGAAATATTCGGTGCGTTGCGATCGTACCCAGGTAGCTGCAGGGATCTGAGGTGGACGGTGGAAGCGCAGCATCAAGAATGATACCAATTGTAGAAAATAACTGGTTAAATTGATGCGCTATTTTTTTGGGGGTCACTCTCTGACCTGTTTTGAAAGGTAAACACTTCTGGGAGATCCTTTTTATTTTATTTTTCTGCGTCAGGCTGAGCAGCGTGTCCCAGAGTTTTCTCGGTTCATCTTTCTCTTCTTCTAATTTCCACTGGAAGTAAAGTTTCCTCGCATTTCGGATTACACTGGTTAATATATTCTTCTACGATTTATAGGTGGATTCGTCAGCTTTATTTTTCGACCGAATGAGAATTTGGTAAAGATCAGCCTTTCTGTTGATACATTTTAAGAGACTATGCGAAACCCATGGGCGAATAGGAACGGTTCGGCGACTTTTCTTTTTAATTGAAAGTTTCTCTATTTCTTCAGTGAGGGCTGATTGTATAAAATTTGCCGCATGGACAGGGTCGTTTAAGGTGAGAACATTATTTAGCCTGTGCAGTAAATTATGTTTTAACACTTCAATCTTTCTAAAGTGAAAAGCCACACATGTTTTTTGGATAGGCTGACAGGTTTTAATAGTGGATTTAAGTTCAAGTGCTATTGGAAGATGGTCACTTAAGTCTGAAGTTAGTACTGAGGAAGATTCTATAATGGAAAGGTCATTGCATAAAAAATGATCGATCAGAGTTTGGGATTCCGAACAGATCCTAGTAGGTAAAGATATGCAAGGGTAAAATCCCTGTGAAGCCATTAAGTGCAGGAATAAAGCATATATATCGTTGTTACTTTTGAGAATATCAATATTTAAGTCACCACCCACAACACAAAGTTTTTGTTCAAGGGCAAGTTTTTCAAGTGATACTTCAATATAGTCAAGAAACATGCTAGATGGGTACGAAGGAAACCTGTAAATTGTTCCAAGAACAAAATTGAATGGGAAAACATTTCGAAGCTCGAGAAAAACAGACTGATATTGAAGTGATTTGGATTCCAGGTCACACCTCCTGCTGTAAGTGATTTGTTTGTGTACGAAAATCCCTGCTCCCTTGCCCTTATACTCAGTTGGTGTTGATACCCCAAGGTAAAATTCTGGAATTTGGTAAGATTCAGTAAGTTCTGGGGCAAACCACAGTTCGGTGACAAGTGTAATCAGAGGTTTTCGGCTGAGTTGAGATA
The DNA here is from genome assembly GCA_034440635.1 of Lepas anatifera. Taxonomy (NCBI): domain Eukaryota; kingdom Metazoa; phylum Arthropoda; class Thecostraca; family Lepadidae; genus Lepas; species Lepas anatifera. Next base: position 238,749 of record JAOTON010001584.1, on the reverse strand, counting down.
TAAATGTTTGAAGTGTTTCAAAATTTTTTGGTAAGGATCTAATATTTATGTGAATAATTGGCAGGGTGATTTTGTCTGAATGAGAATCATTGTACGTTTCAATGGAACTGTAGGAACAATTTTCTATTCTAAGAGTTGCTGCAAATTTGACTGCTGATTGTTTTGGTCATTGTCATGACTTGCAAAGTCTGAAACAAATCTTTTTGCTTCAGTGCTTCCTCCTAAAGACGGTATGTTGTAGCGACAAACACAAGAATGACCGGAGACAACCAAACTATGCCGAGTGAAGAATAGACAATGGACTTAAATCACCGAGACACGGAGGTAAAGCCCTGTGTCTGAGACAACGAAGAAAGGAACAAAAAGGCTATATACTGATGCAGTGTTTACCTAAAGAAACCAGCAGGGTGGACCAACCAAAATTGTGGAGAGATATTTTAATATTTATATTAGCAGCTATCCTGATTATACAAAAGCGTATAACACACACCACACATGGACTCTTTGTTTGTTATGGACAGATTGTTTTTTATATATTAATAAAGTTCACAAGAGCTAGAACTGCATACATTGAAAAAAATAGACAGCAATTTCTGACACAGACCAAAGCAGCATGTTTTGGTTGAATTATTCTATAATAAGCAACATCTATTTCATTCACTTTTTCATAAGTTCTAAACTATCCTTAAGTATGAGTGTGCTGTGTAAGACATAAGATCGGGGATAGCAGAGGACACAGAAAGTGAGAGCAGAGGGAAGGTAGCTCCCGCAGCATCCCCACTACACCCGGTCAGTTGTACCTGTTGTGGACAGGTACCAAAATCATACAAATTCAAAAATTTCTAGGGGTCGCGGATTGGATTTGAAATTCTGAATTTGTAACAAATGGTAAAAAAGCCTGTTTTGACGCCACAGAGATATAGCTCTTCTGTTCAGAGCCAAGAAACCAAAATCCACCGGTCGTTGGCCATAAATCATGTTTATTTGGAACGTATTTTGTTGAATTTAGAAGCCAGAGTACTCTTAATATTAAGTTAACCATCATTTTTTTTAGCAAAATGTACAGATTTGCATGCCTATTTCGATGTGTATTTTAGTTAATACGCACTCTGTGTACTATCATAGTAAGTGAGTTACTTCGGTCACGTGAGGGGCATTTAGAACACTTTGGTTGGTAAAAATGGCAAAGACTGTGTCAAGAATGGATGTTCATAAAGCTAAACAAATAAAGAATGTCTGATTCGCTCGTGTTTTATCCCGAACGTGAACTATACCATCCTTAGATTCTGCCTCAATAAGCCCCATTCCGCCACACTATATCACTAAGTACCTTTCCAATATGTAGGCTTTGATTAAAAATAAGCGTTTATGAATAGTTAAGCAATAATAATAATTAATTACCTAATAATAATATTAATTAGTCAAAAATAATTAGCAATAAGGCTCGCGGCTACAATATCACAATTTTCGGAAGATCAGGTTACTGATTGATAACCGAAGTGATCTTCCACGAATCGTTTTTCTTATTCCTGTGAGAATCTCTTATAGTTTTCGTTCAGCTTTATCACAGTTTAAATTATAGAAACAGATGAAAATGACCCTGGCCAGTTAACAAATACGGGAAAATTTCCGGCGACTTGATCCACAACCCGCGTCTATACGTAGCCATCCTTCCTGCTCAATTACAGGGGCCAAGTTTCCAGCATCACGAAAATTCTTAAGTATTTCTTTCACGTGGCGCATGATTGTGATGACAGACAAGAGACCTACGAAAAGGCTGTAGAAAACGCCCTTCCATTCTGGCGTTGGCTCGAATAAACACCATCAGTGAGCGGAGCTGCCGGTATAGACTAGAAAAACTGCGGGAAGAGTGACAGAAACTCTTAAAAAAGGCCGGAGCAAACCATGTCAGAAGAATGTATAAAAATTTCAGTTCAGTTTATTTCATAACACACCTGCCGATCTCCAGCTTCTATGCTGGCAGGTGCTCGAAGGATGTGCCGTGGTAGTTGAACGGGTAAGTTCTTGGCGTGACGCTTCGCTATGCGCGTCGCAGATTCGGTCTCCACAGCTTCCTCGTCGGATTGCACATCGTACATTAATTCTTCAGTAGAGCTTGCTGAGTCGAGTGTTCATACTCAAGCGCAGCACCAGCCGAAGAACTTCCTGCTGCTCTTATTTGTACCGTCTGTCACGCGTTCTGCAGTCGTTCCTTTCCAGCGAGCTTTTTGTCATTACCGCTCGTGGTCCCTTACCTGGCGCCACGCTGGTCAGCCTAGAACACGATGTCTTCTTCCTTGTAACTGGGTGTTAGTAGGTGGCTCTGTTGTAGTTCAACAATCACGTTTGGTGGTTATATGTCCCTTAGATTGTCCAACACTAACGGAAATTTTTATACATTTCTCTGACATGGATGGCTCCGGCTTTTTGGAGTTTCCGCCACTCTTGCCACAGTTCTTCTACTCTATGCCGGTAACTCCGCTCACTGATGGTATGTATTCTAGCCATATGCCAGAACGTGAGGACTTCTTCTACAGCCCTTTCGTTGGCCTATTGTCTGTCATCACCATCATAAGCCATGGGGAAGAAATACTTGAGGACCTGTCGTGCTGTTCGAAGCTGGCTCCTGTAATTGAGGACGAAGGCTGACCTACGTAATAGACGCGGGTAGTGGATCGAATCGCCGGCAATTTGCCCGTATTTGACTGGCCAGCAATGGTGGATCCAGGGTGGGGGGGGTGGTCTCTCCCCCAAAATGTCCGAGTTCCTATAGTTTATAGGCCTTCTGTCTCCATAACTTAGCCTGTGATCAAGCCGAACTAAAATTATAAGATTTCTCAGCGGAAAAAGAAAAAAATATCCGTGGAAGACTACTTCGGTTATCAATTAGTAACATGATCTTCCGAAAAAACTGTGTTATTGCAGGCCCGAGCCTGGCTACAATAGGAAAGTTTTCCTAAACATTTGAAGATGCTGCATTTTGCTTCATTATTCATAAACTTTTATTTTTTATCAAAGCGTACACATTGGAAAGGTACTTAGTAATATGGTGTAGTGGAATGCGGCTTATTAAGGCAGAATCTAAGGATGGTATAGTCCATGTTCGGGATAAATCATGTGAGCGAATCTCAGACATTCTTTATTGGTTTAGCCTTATAAACATCCATTCTTGACACAGTCTTTGCCATTTTAACCAGTCAAAGAGTTATAAATGCTCCTTACGTTACCGAAGTAACTCACTTACTATGGATGGTACACAGAGTGCGTATTAACTAAAATACACATCGAAATAGGCATGCAAATGTCTACATTTTGCTAAAATATGATGGTTAACTTAATACTAACAGTAATTTGGCTTCTAAATTCAACAAAATACGTTCCAAATAAACATGATTTATGGCAAACGACCGGTGGATTTCGGTTTCTTGGCCCTGAACAGAAGAGCTATATCTCTGTGGCATCAAAACAGGCTTTAATTTACTATTTTTTACAAATTCAGAATTTCAAATCCAGTCCGCGACCCCCATACATTTTTGAATTTGTATGATTTTGGTACCATTGGATTCAGGAGGTCTCAAACAATGGGAAAAACCACCGCCACCCAATAATTTGCATGGTCGGTGCAAAATGAGACACCCTACTGGACATGCACTGCCACTGCATGTTTCTGAGCAGCGGGCCGGAGCCCAACGCTCTACGAACTGCGCGGCTTTCTAAATGTTTATGCACGCGGTTGCAAGTCTTCAGGCACACCATGGCTGTTCCGTGGCGCATGGAGGCATCGATGGCTCCTTCTAGGTGCCTTTTTTCACATGTATTTTTATCAAAAACACGTCAGTCACATTTCAATCTGATACTTATCACTCCACGTCGTAAGAGATCACACGTCCTTCAGTCACCACAAGCTCTGTCAGCCCAGGATACCTAATCAAAACCCCCCACACATCCACCCCTCCCTTTACACTCAAGAACTATTCCTTTTCCAATCCTTTCAACCAAATCAGGCAAACTCAGTTTGTCAGTGCTCGGGTTTTTTCCCAAATGCTTATAACACAAGTTGACCTTGTTCTCCAAGAAATGGCGCCCATCTCCGGTTGAAGTTGGCAATCTGCCCATTTTGTGTTGCACTACATTCTTCCATTTTGAAACTTTTTTAGAGGATTGTCATAAAAGCATCGATTCTGATTTGCCCGCCACTGAAATATCGATTAGCAGTATATTGTTTACCACTTAACACGATGAAGTTAACGACATCCAAAGTCGACAGAGAACCAAAAATTACATGATTTAAGTTGGGAATAAACTTGTGAGGGGCTGAAAGTTTTTCATTCATTTTGAAAGTCATTGCACCTCCCAGGTGCTTCAGTCGTGTTTTACACTGAGTGAGGTTACTTGGGTTGTTTCTCAGAGGGTCTGCCATTCCCGGGTCAGGTGCTGTCTGATGTGGGTCTTCAGCACGTTCCAGCATTCCTCGATCGGGTTCAGGGCCACACTGTATGGTCCCACTCTGAACCCTTGAGCACCTAGAAAGTATTGTTCTTCCACCACGTGCTCCAGGTCTACGTGTACCGGCGCGGTGTCGCATACGATGACAACTCGGTCCATCGGCTCATCCAGAGTTCTGAGCAGAGCACGGAACTACTCGTTGCATCTTCTTTGCTGAACGAACCCCGTCGCCTTTTCCAGTACTGTACTCCGGTTTGAGTGACGGCTCCCATTATGGGCACATTCTTGCCCTTGGATGTGGGAGCATTGACAGAGCACCTGGTTCCCTTTCTTGATCGGCCGTTGGAACGTTGCAAGAACAGGTTACAGTTGTTTCGCCTATGTATATTATCTTCCTGTCCTGTCCGATCGTTTCCATGACAGTCATCACGTTAGTACCTCTCTTCTGCATATTGTTTGCCGAGTTCATTGCCGAGGGTTCCAATCTTGCCTTCTTGCAAGTGTAGAACCGGCCATGAAGGTGTTTGTGCACGGCAGTTGTGGTGACGGAGGTGCCAGTATCGTGGCGAAGCTTCTCCGTCGTCCCTGTAAGTGCTAGGAGGGTATTTACCTCCGGTAACCCAGCGTCATGTTGACATGTTCTGGCACTATTTTACTTGCCCGCCGGCGACAAATCGCCCTCGATCCCCCGCGCTGTTCTCTTGGCTCCTCACATTTTCGAATGCAGCCGTAGGCTGTCCCAGGGTTCACTCCGTTTGACGCAGCTGCTCGGCGCCAGTCGCCACTGCCGTTGTCAGCAAAGGCTGCTGCCAGTACCCGCTTCTTTTCGTCGCCAGCCCTCTTGTATTTTCCTCTTTTCGTTCCTATTCTAACTCCACGCTTCTTAGGTGGCTCGAATCAATAATCAGGTTCAGTTTCGCTGGCAGTGTCTGAATCCATGACTCTCCCTATGTAGCCTTTTGCAGCAGATATGAAAATATCTAACATTTTATTATACTGCATTGCTCTTTTCGTTCTCGCATGAAATAAGGAATTCCTCACTTAGACATAAGCTTTGCGCATTTCAATATGATTTTGATTGATTTTGAATTGGTTTTCATTTCTTTTAATTTGGATTTGACAACTTACTAATTGCTCTTGTTTTATTTCAAACTGGTTTTGACTAATTTTAATTCTAATTTGACTAACTAGTCAAATTCCTAGTCAAATTCTTCGTTCCTGATTTCTCTGAAAATTGTACAATAAGCTCAATATTTTGATTTTAAAATGCTCCTCTGGGATAAGAAATAAACCTCTGTCTGTGGATGACGTCATGATCTGGCAAAGTTGCCAGATCATGACGTTAAACTAATTCAAATTAAAACTAGTTTTAATTTGAACTTGATTAGTTTTAAGTCGGAGTCAAAAGGGTGTAAAAAAGGGTGTAGACCTGCCGCTATCTGAGGGGATCCGAGGGGTGCAGCAGGGGGGCCCCACTACTCTTCTAAAGTTGGAAGCATGACACCCCTGCGCCGAGGGTGCAGTCACTGTTGTCTCCATCTAAGTGGTTGGTGGATTAATGCCTCCGTCCACCTCTCCTGAATACCCATTCTACAATGCAGGTTTTGGAATTTGATTGTATTATATTGTAAATGTAAATAATCCTAGTGACACTCGGTAAACAATTACACATGCAAATGCGGGATAATAACGAACCCCACAGAATCCACTGCTCATACAGCGCGTGTTAAAAATGAGTCCACCAAATTAGAAGTCTTGTAGGATATAGTCGATGACCTTTCTTAGATTGAAGGGCCATTAGTGCGCATCGTCGGATGCATCAGTCTATCATCCTTCAATACATTGCATGCAATTCGCTCTTCACCCACCTTTCCATGGTCCCATTGTTACTGCACACAGAATGAGGCGGTTTCGCGCCGTTTTGCAGCAAGAAAGACGGAAATAGCACGTGATGCGACGTCACAGAAGTGTCAGAATTTCCAGTTAGAGTCAAAAGTCTCTACAAAATTGTTGTGACTACTCGCAAACTAAGTGCAGAGAGTCGGACGCCTTCTTGAAAGGGTCAGACACCGTTCATACACCTCAGGGAAAGAGTATAATCCTTATTTGGTGATCGAGATACCTACCTCCATTAAATTGCCACACACTCTCAATGGTATCGGACTCCCCGTGTATGTATTGTCTTGACGCCAGAAAGTGATGTTAGAAATGATGTTCAAAATGAGGCGTCAAGCTTCTTTCGGAAATGACAAAGGTTAAAGGTTATTGGTGCTAAATGACGGAATGCAATACTCAAAACCCATCAGTCTACTGAACAAGGATGATTCAGTTGTTATATTTAAGGGTCATCGTGGGGCCGGGTGTCATTTTTTCTTTCAGAGTATGAAGGGGAAAGTGGGGGACTTCGGACCACTTAATTTCGAAACACTCTAAAAATGTTTTTCTTTATTTAGATTTAATTAGATTATGTCTTGTCGACAGCCGGACATTTAGTTACAGCTCTGTGTAGTAATTTTTTTTTTTTTTTTTTTTTTTTTTTTTTTTTTTTTATTTTTTTTCCCTCCCCTTTAAGGGGGGGGGGGTTTTTGGGGGGGGGTTTTTTTTTTTTTTTTTAAGGAAAAAGGGTGAATTTTTTTTTAATGTTGGGGGGGGAGGGGGGGGAGAAGTGGGGGGGGGGGGAGTTTGTAGGGGGGGGAGGGTGGGGGGGGGGGGGGGGGGGGGTTTTAAGTAGGGGGTGAATGGTGTTTTCTGGTTAAATTTTTTTTTTTTTTTTTTTTTTTTTTTTTTATAATTTTTTTTTTTTTTTTTTTGTTTTTTTTCTTTTTTAAAAAAAATTAATTTTTTTTTTTTATAAAACCTCCCAAATAATGCTGTGAGGTGGGGGGGGTTTTTTCTTCCCCCAGGGGGGGGGGTTGGGTTCCCCCCCCTTGGTTGGGGGGGGGGGGGGGGAAAGGGAGAGGGGGGGAGGGGAAGGGAGGGGGTTGGGGGGGGGGGTGGGGTTGGTTTGTTGTTAGATGTGTAGTAAGATTTTGTGAAACTGAACTTATTTTTTATGGAAGTGACAAAAGATGAGACAATGTCAAAATTTGATCTTCAAAAATCACGGGGTAAATCGGACCACCCCTGGTCCAAATTACCCCACCGCTGTTCCGCATCACCCCGCCTAACATTGTCGGCAAAAGCATATAAATACGCACATTTTTTGGGGGTTGAAATGAAACAAGGCTTGTTGAATCAAACGCTGTATTGCTTGTATTAATCGCAAGAACAAATCACAGGTATTTTAGTGCAGTACGACACTACCGTATGGTCTATCTATTTCACACAGCCCACACATCACAGGATTATTTGTACAAAAAGTACTTCTGTAAACATGTACCTATTCACGTTAAACAGTTTTTCGATGTCCACCCGGTCTCATCGCGATTGAAAATCCGCTGCGGTGAAATTTTTTCACTGTCTAGTTCTTTCCCTAACACGTTAAAAAAACACTTCCACATCATGACTCTGTTGAACGCCCTCGCCCTAGCTACAGATGTCGCGGCAAAAAACCACCATAAAACGGGTACAAACGGGAAAACAGACCAAAGGCCAATTTACGAACAACCCTAAGGTAAACACCAATTCCAAAACTAAAAGTGAGAACCTACAAGTTCCCGAGCTCTGGGGTCCTCCCCCATCCGCCACGGATGTCGCTTCCGGTAATCTGAGTGTAATGTTTGGATTTCGCTCCCGAAAACCCCTCCAGCCAGTCCTTGCCTGGGAGACCAGTTTCCCTCTTGAAGTTGTGCGTTATATAATTTCTTTCTGCCAACTGAAATGCCAAGAAGCGGACATCCCTTTGAGCCAGTACAAAGAAGCACGCTTTCATTTTAGCCCTCGCCCCAGTGAGGGGTGTTTGAAAATCTCCTTGGGTTTTTCGGCGCAGTCGTACTTGGCACACCTTATCCTTGATCCATTCCGCAACTTTCCTCAAAATTTTGAGGTTGGGTAATCTCAGGTCACGTCACCAGTGCAGGTCAAGTGACCTCACCTCCAAAAATGTTTAAGGTGGCATAAGTAAGAAATGGGCATACGTGAGAAATGGCATAAGTAAGAAGTGAATCTATTGGATTGAAACTTATGGTACATAATGGCCCCACCGGTTTCTAAAAAATGTACTCCGATAATTTTCATATCAATGGCCTAAGGTCAAGTACGGACCATGACCTCTCCATTGGAAATACATGGGAAAAACAAATGGGACTGTATTTGGGTAGATACGGCAAAGAATACATTCCTATTCTCCAAATCTTATCATTCTGGGCCCCTTTCCAGGCTCATGTTGTAATTTTTCCTGTGACCTCTTAGAGGTCATCTGGGGCCACTGACGCAGTTTTCAGACTTAGGTAAATAACTTTGCATAAAATGATGAAACAGCTTTTATTTTGATATAATTGCGTTCAGATTGTTATTGCGGGTCGATTGATATGCATACCGACTATGTTAGGAAAACAGTGACCTTGACCTGACCTGAGGTCAGGTCATTTTTGTGTTTTGACCTAGTATAGTCATATTATACATTTTCCGTGATTATTGATTTTCCGTGACGAGAGGAAGCGAATGGTGCCTAACAAATGATTCTGACTCGACTCTATCAGATGCTAGAGCCCGAAAACTTTACTCAAAATGTCTTTTTTTTTTTACCTGTCATTACCTCAATATTGACCTGAGCCAAAACGTGACTGATGTAGTTTCTTCCTGAATTTTTTTATGAGCTATCCACCAGTGTTCACGTTTTTTCGCTATCCCGCAAGGAGCCGAGTTCGAGGTGTGTGTTCAAACACCCCCCCCCCACCAGGGCTAAGGTGGCTCGGAGGCTCACCGGGGCGCGGGTCAAGGATGTGTTCCCCGACCTCCTTCTCTTGTACTTCACTGAGTACCGCGTTTATGCCGGATATACTTTTTTCTGGATGGCGTCTGGAAATTGGAAGTTCCCTTCACATGATTCCTGAGTGCAGACCTTAATGCGTTATGTGACTTCGCTGCTTTTTGAAATCCCATTTTACCTGATTTTACCATATTTATGGCAGCTGCCATATTTTCCTCGGTCCACTGCGGGCCTTCCGTATTCTTTCTGCACTTCCGTGGCGTTGCTGAAAACTAGAAAACCAATATCGCTCTCAGTTTTCTCGTCAATAAATACCAACACTTATTTCCTATATGCCACAATTTGGACATTGGGGTAACCCGGGCTACCTGTGGTTCCAGATTACCCCATATTGGGTTTTTGGAAAGAGCTTGTCGCCGTGGGGAATACATTTAGGCTATCACAAGAATAGTTATAAATTCCGAGAGGCTAAACTAAATTGGCCCAAAAGCACCTGAATGATATTTGCAAACATCATAAAATGTCATCAAAAAGATGTCATTTCATGACCAATTTAAGATCAAAAATACAAAAATAAAAATTTCTTACCTGGAGATTTTCTCCTGCGTCGCAGTTCAACCAAGGCAAAAATGGAAGCTCCCCATCCGACGACAGATGTAGATTACGTCTTTCCCACCTTGTGACAACGTTAGAAAATGCGGTAACAAGAGTGTGCCGAATTACCCCGGTGGTCCAGATTCCCCCACTTTCCCCTACCTTATTTCAAACCATGAAAGAATCTCTTTCCGTGTGGCAACACATGTCACGTGATAAAAGTTAACAAATGGTATGGCCACGCAACCTCACATGTCCTAAGCCAGAATCGTGGTTACACGCAATGTTTGTGTCAACCCAACGTAGTAAGACAAGAGGCCATAGCTTTGTTTTGGGTGATTGGGGGTGGAAATAAAATGTGGTTTTCTGATTTTTACACCTATTTTGTCCATAAATAATCATTTCAGAACTTAGATAAAGCGGTCTATGCCCTTTTACGCGAACAATTTTCCAGACTTATAAAAATACGCCTCGAAAGGTACCAAACGTAGGATGATATTTTTCTACATACATGTAATCCAAATTCGGAACTCACTATGTACTGTGCAGCTACATGTAATCCAAATTCGGAACTCACTATGTACTGTGCAGCTACATGTACTCCAAATTCGGAACTCAACTATGTACTGTGCAGCTACATGTAATCCAAATTAGGAACTCACTATGTACTGTGCAGCTACATGTAATCCAAATTCGGAACTCACTATGTACTGTGCAGCTACATGTAATCCAAATTCGGAACTCACTATGTACTGTGCAGCTACATGTAATCCAAATTCGGAACTCACTATGTACTGTGCAGCTACATGTAATCCAAATTCGGAACTCACTATGTACTGTGCAGCTACATGTAATCCAAATTCGGAACTCACTATGTACTGTGCAGCTACATGTAATCCAAATTCGGAACTCACTATGTACTGTGCAGCTACATGTAATCCAAATTCGGAACTCACTATGTACTGTGCAGCTACATGTAATCCAAATTCGGAACTCACTATGTACTGTGCAGCTACATGTAATCCAAATTCGGAACTCACTATGTACTGTGCAGCTACATGTAATCCAAATTCGGAACTCACTATGTACTGTGCAGCAAAGCTCAGCTCGAAGACCGGTGGAGTGCCTGGCGCAGTAAATTGAAAACGTGTCTGTAAATTATATCTGACTGGCAGAATTGGACTCACCCTTCCACTGGCGGCGCCGCTGTAGATGACCTGGACTGGGTGGCTGTGTCCCGCAGCGAGGCCGATCCCGAGAAGGGCTGGTGGCGGCCGCGCCGGTGGAGGGCGGACGCCTCCTACGCCGCGCTGGTGGCCTCCAATGTCATTCTTCACCAGTTGGCTGGTCGGCCCATCAGCCTGCTCAGCCACGACAACGCCTTCCTCAACTACCACCCGCACTACTTTCGCCAGCGCACCCTGTTTGCAAGGTGGCGAGCGCACTCCGGGTCCCCGGGCTCCTAACCTGTCCGTTAGTATGGCTTACACTTGCCTGTCGTCTCCTCAAACCAATGCAGAAACAGACGAGGCTGTGTGGAAAAAGGGTCGATTAGAAATAAGGAAAATTAATGTAGAGTTTTTTTATAGATTTACTTGTGAATATTTTCGCGTTATTTCGTCGTCAACTCAGACCCTTGAACCGTTTGCTACCGAGATGGTGGACAGCGCTTGCACCTTTATTTTGCATTTGCATCACCCGTCATTTCAGATTACGGTTCAAAAGGGTGCATAATAACACAAATTCACAGCTCCCTGCGTATAGTTGTATCATGTAGACGGCCGGTATGCACATGGACGCATATTTATCTCGCTGATACCCATGGTCGCTCATCGATTATTTCGTGAATACAGACCACAGTTAAAATGAAAAGATTCCGCAAACCTTTGGATTTTTTGTTATGCAAAATCATTCATCTTTTATTTGGAAACGGCACATCGTAATGTGCCATTTGACCCTGCACCACGTGGTGGAGTTTTTGTGTCGCTACCACCAGAACGTTTTCTAGCAATGGGCGAAATAACAAGATTTATGATGTTGTCCCTACCCAGAAGAAGCTGTCTGTTAATGCTACATGCGAGTGTCCCTGCGATTTGATATCCACCTTACAACAAACATTCATAAGAACAGCTCAGTGCAAAATTCACGCCAAAGTATCTGCCGTGGCGCATCCTTGATTTTTTTAAAATATGTTCTTTTCATTATTGAGAGGACGTGCACGTACGCATGCGAGGCACGGCTGCAGCCCTGACCGATGCAGCTCAGTTATTTTGTTGGCGCAAATAAACATACCAAATTTCCGCCTAATCGATCCAGTAGTTTCCAAGACATGGAAGAGGGGTGTGCAATGCATGTGCACGCGTGGCTTAGGACCCCAAATATAACCAATACTATCTTGTTCTTAGGTCAGTCCGAATACATGTTGTAAGGTGCATCAATAGTGGTCTCATAGCTTCTGAAGTATAGCATGGAGGTGAAGCATGCTCATCCCTTTCCCGTGCATCTGCCTGCGAGCAGTTTTTCGTGGGGTCAGGTTGATCTTCACCTCTTAAAGGGAATGTGGCACCTTCATAACGTGATTTTAATCGAGATACCCAAGTTGTAAAGCAATTCGAAAAACCCGGTACTCCATATATCATTTGTCTTGGAACTCGAGATTTCCGTAGAAAAAAGCTAAAACATACCTGACACCAGCCCCCTCGTCAGCCCCCTGCTGGGCGGCCATTGTTATGAACCACTGGTGTGACGACATATGCTGACGTCATGATGAGCATCAGCCAATCGAAGCCCTTGAAGCTTTCCAAGTATGGTAGTGGTTGCCAGATCGTGACATCATCCCCATTCATTTCTTTTCCTAAAGGAGTATTTTAGAAATAAAAATATTGAGCCTATTGTACATTTTGCAGAGAAATCATGAGTGGTTTCATTATTTTCGGCTAAAAGTACGCCTAATTGCACTAAATTCCAGGATTCGACCAAGGTGCCACATTCCCTTTAAGGCACAGCATTGGTGCTCCTTGCACACCAATTTTTGGCCCATTCTTATGAGCCGAAACCAAGTTACCGAACGGGCGCGCCGCGCCCGCAAAATGTGTATATGTAGAAGATGTACGTATATCTTACATTTGTATAAAACTTTACATATGAGCGACATGGGCCGGCCAGACTTGACTGCCATTCGAATGGAAAGAAGCTTGTATCTCCAAAATGGTGCAGTATACCTAGACGGGGTATTCATGTTTATACCTTGATCCGTTCAATTACTGACTGAACACATCAAAGATGGTGGGGTGTTGCCGATGTTTGTGGCACTTGCACAAGCAGGAGCACGTCAATTCATTGAATTTCCGTCATTGAATGCGCCACAGACTAGTTTTGGCTCATATGAATAGGCCCAAAATTGGTGTGTGGGGACCACCAATCTGGTGGGTTAAGAGCTAAAGATCAATTTAATCCCAAATTAAAATACTCGCACGGAAAGAGATAAGCACACTTTACATTTGCGCTATATTTCAGAGGCTATGAATTCCATTGTGATGAAATTTAACACGCGCATTGACGGGGGGCAGGTACCCGCCCCCCTCAGGTTTTTCAGAGATAGCAGAAAAACAGCGGCGCGTAGCGCCGCCGTACATGGCATACCTTTTCCCTCATCATTTTTACAACTTCTGGGAAAATTTTAAGGTTAGGTCATCTCAGGTCAGGTCATCAGTACAGGTCAAGTGACCCGACCTCAAAAAAGTTTAAGATAGCATAAGTCGGAGCAGGGTGAACTTATCCGATTAAAACTCATATCACATAATGGCCCCACCGAGTTCTCGAAAATATGTTCCGGTATTTTTGATATCGATGACCTAAGGTCAGGTACGAGGCATGACCTCTCCATTGGAAATACATGGGAAAAATGGTTTTTACGGAATAACTCAGTAACGGATGGTGATAGAGCGTTTATTTTAGCTCCATTAGACTCACCGGGGCTTTGCAGTTCTAATGATATGAATTTTATATAGTTTGACCCTAACCTGACCTTAGGTCAGGTCAAATCCTTGATTTCACCTAGCAAGGTCAAGTTATATATCATTCGATTCGACTTGCTGAGAGGATTAATGCAGTTCAAGTCCTTTTGCTCTATCTTTACTTGTTCAGATGTAATGGCCGAAAAACTTTAATTTACATGTTATCCATATGACGGCATGTTTTGACCTCTCGTGACCTTAAATGTGACCTGACAAAAAATGGTCCAAATGTTTTCGATGGAGAAGTGGATGGGCAACCCAACGCCGTTTACTGTTTTTCGCTACCTACCGTGGTTCTCGAGATCTAAGGGGGCGGGTACCCGCCCCCGTCAAAGCGAAGGTGGCTCAGACCCCCGTCAATGCGCGTATTAAAACATACATTCGGGCTGATCAAGACAAGACGGCATTGGTTACACTTAAGGTCCTGCGCTACGTGGACAGGACCTTAAACTCAGAGGGTGTTGCCAGGTGTCGGCGTCACAACACAGGTTATAGTACAGTTATGGTTTAAATATAGGCTATTTTACCCTCAAATTTCTATTACAGTTCCCCACTCGGTTTTTGCCTACGAAGTGCTTTAACTCGTTTGAAGGTAAATTACAAAAAAATTATCTGAGTTCTTATCTAATTATTTTCGAGACATTTTCCCGTTCGATTTACATGAAAAGTGATTGTAAGAAAGGCATAACCTTATCGAAGCTGGACTTACTGTGCGATTGCGTCACTGATTTGTGTTACAAAATAAGGATAAGCTTAGTCAACCTCACTTGCCGTCTTGAATAGCCAGCGCCTGGGCGGGTACCGCCAATAAAGGCGTTTTTTTCTGGTTTACCCAGGTGCAGAGTTCTATAGCAGGTATTGTATCAAAATAGGTGCAGGGTATTATTATCTCTTTCTGGTTTAACCAGGGGTATATTTCTAAAGCAGATTATGCATCGAAATGTGAGGTGCGGGCACTCAGCGGAAGCTGCATACACAATTTCAACGGTTGCCCGCTCCCCTGTTCTGTTTTCAGTGACGTCGACACGGATTTGCTGGTGGGGGAACGGGCTCTAATCGGGGCGGAGGGGGGAGGAAGGTGAAGCCGTCTGCAGAGCAATACTTATGTTTGATTTTTGTTGCTCAAGTCACTGTAGGCTCGGATTTTGAGATCAAAGCCTCACTAAAGTCATAGAGGGACCGGTGCGGAAACCCCGATTCCACCATCCGAACGAGTAATTCCCACAATGCAGGGTTAATTTGGAAGCCAAAGTTGAACGTCCCCTAAAAGCACAGGGACGGCCGCCCCCTCTCACCAGTCAGCTGCCAGCCGAGTTGGTCGGGAATACCATATTGAGCACCGGTGCGTCACAGTGCGACCAATCCCCAGTTTTCACCCCTGCATCGCCATTGCACGTTTTCTTATCGAGCCAAAGCCCAACACTCCACCAACTGAGCTATATGGATGCAGTTTACCGGCGGCAAGCAGCTTGTATTTTTTGGACTGTAGAAGTTCACGTTAACAAGCGGAAGAAAAAGTTAAAGTAATCGGTGTATTACCAAAATTTCGGCGAGTTGCTCCTCACTGATTCACCACCTGAAGAGACGGTGAAGGCAGTATCCCCCGCGTTTGAAACCGATGCTTGCATTGAATAGTGGCAGTGTATGAAGGATGAACGCGTCCCGGCAGGTTTCAGATGAACCACACCGCTGACCGCCACTCCCAGTTTGTGCTGAAGCCGGCCTACTCCGTCATGGCCCTGCTGGCAATGTTGGGCCACCAGCAGCTCTTCACGCAGCAGAAACAGCTGCCCAGGCAAGTGCCCGGTCCCACCGGCAGAAGTTGTTGAAAGAGTGGTGGCTTTACCAGGCAATGGGCCCAGCACGCCAAACTGATGCCCAGGATCAACAGTAAGCAGGACCTCCTCGGCATCACAAAGTTGGCCATCAAGTAGATGGAACTTGCAATTAATCGGAAACTCAGTATTTTAGGCCTCGAAATACAGCTAGACTTATTGTAACCGTCCTTTGCCTGAATCAATCCCTACTACTCTAAAGAAAGAGTCCGTAATTTCCTAAATAGTGGTTATCGTTTGTGTCACGAAATAAGTGATTCAAAGCTAACTAGGCATAGAGAAGTATGGTCGTTTGATATTAAGGCACTGTCTGGTTTTCTAAATATTGTTTCTTATTTTGTAAATGCGGTAAAAAGGCTGAAACATCTGCAAATATAAAGAAACATGCACTTGGTGAAAATTGTATAAATCCCCCGAAAAACCTACAAATGCATTTTTCAGTGGGGGGCTCTCGTCGTCCGAGGGGGCTGTAGTCCGGGACGATGCCACCGGCACCGAATATGCCGGGAAGGGACCGTCGCCGCCGCCGGTGGCGTCTGCGGGCGGGGTGCGTCGGGAGCGCACCCCGTGTGACTATCATTGGTTGAAATAATTAAAAAAATCAAACCTTTAGAATGACGCCAAAAAAGAACTTATCTGCCTGCATATAAAATAGATGATATAATTATCAAACAGGTTGAGAAAGTGCGTGATCTTGGGGTATGGCTGGACACGAAATTGACTTTTTCGGAACATGTAAAGTTTACAGTTAAAATTTCCTGTGGTGGACCCCGTTACGAATATACAAATATCAGCAGCTGCAATATAAAAATAGAAACGAAAACTAGCCCGATAGCTTGTCTGGGAAAGTTCCAGTTCCGAAGTACGCGCCCCTTCAAGCAGTGATTCCTGAAAAAGGCCAAGGCATCTACTACCCGACTGTTTCCAAATGATCCCCGAGAATTGGACCCACTGAAATCCATCCCATATCGCTCCCAACACAAAGCATGAATTTGGACACGCACCCCGCACCAAATGCCGAACAGCAGCTGCCTCTTAGCCATTGAAAGTCGTGACAAGACCGGGATCCCCAAAATCCCTTTCAACAGGGTGAGTGTTGGCGACGCCGTATGACCATGGCAGTTGGTGCCTCATTGAACCCCAACAATTATTATCGTGACAAGACCGGCCGTTTTCTACTACGAAATAGAAAAAAACAACACGGAACTATTCAATGAAGGGAAACGGCGAGAAAGAACGTGAAAAATAATGTATGGGAATACCTAGTGCATGTTGGTGTGCATCAGGTTGTGCCAATGTATGAAACATTGGGCTTTTATATCTGTCCCGCGGTTGCCGTTTTGCACTTTTTCCTAGCTCTCTTAGTTTTTGAGATCGTGGGCGTCTTTTTTAACCCCCCACCAGAGTGGAGGTGGCTCGTACCCTTGCCACCGGCAAGGGTTAAGAGATTGGCCTGATCTACATCCCCGGATGCCTCCTTGCTTCCATCTTTCAACGCTGAAAGTTGGCCTTTTAAACCCTTTACACATTTTAGAAATTACCAAAATAGTTTGGGATTTGATTTGAAATCTCCAATCATACCTTTAACACGTGCTCCACTGAGGCCCCTGGCATGACGCGCTCCACAGGAGGGGGCATATTTCGCCCCCTCGTTATCTCATTTCCCAGGAAGGCTCAATAAAAGTTACGGACGGCGTTCGAAAACTCTTGAAAAGACTAGGAGAAATTAATAGATTAATAGATTGAGAACTAGATTTATATATTGAGGTCAGCATAGGTCAAAAAAAGTTCCATAGGCTTATAACAGGGCAGTGCACGTTTCCCCTCTAGACTTTTACTCAGTGGAGCTAGAGAAAACATTCATGCATCATTAGGTTCCTCTCATCGTGGCAAATCGAATGATATATATGACCTTGCTAGGTAAAATTGTGAAAATGACCTGATATCGAGCTAGGTCAAGGTCACAGGGTGGCCTGGCATGGTCATGCCGCATATCAATCGACTCCCCCGTGAAAATATAAGCAGAATGCAAGCAATATAGGAGCTTTATCTCAATTCAATGAGAAGATATTGGCAAAAGAACCACAGTATGCTCATGTGACCTGACATGATCTTTGAGAGGTCAGATGGGCAAAAACTCAACTTAATGGTCAAGATCGTGGTAAGCATACATGGTTTGAGGATGTTCAGCTTTATCTATCCAGCATTGACTGAAAACGAGCCCTGTCTATTTCTCAATGTGGACTTATAATGGGGTGACCAAAAAATTGACCCCACCTTAGGTCACCAATATAAAAATTCCGAGATAACAGATTTGTAGACCCTGGTGACCTCATCATATTTTGAAAGTTTCAAACTGATCAGTTGGCTGATGTTCCTTAGATGTGATTTTAGGTTTTGCAGTCGGGTCGCTTGACCTCGGATATCTCCTTGACCTGACATGACCTGACCTAAAAAATTTGTTCAGATGCGAAAAATTGATGAGGGATAAGGTACGATAAGTTTCGTTGTTCTGTGTTTCTTCGTTTTTGTGTTATCTGGGGAAAACCAATAGGGGAGGGGGAGAATTTCGGCCCACCCTCAGCGGGGCGCGTGTTAAGGTAAGAAAAATGTTTATTACTGGATATACTCTTTCTGCCGTAGCCATGACCATACCGTAGCAAGTGTTGCAACACTTCGCGATTCATTACTTGAAATATCTTCCCCTTTGCTTTGCGAAATTAAAGTAACCAACCATCGTCAAAAATTATCCCACACACTTCAGAGCCGCCTGATAAAAAGTCATTAAAGCGAATGTGGCGCCTTGGTCGAATCCAGGAAGTTTGTGTAACTAGGGTTATTATTAGCCTAAAATCATAAAAACCTCCATGATGTCTTTGAAAAATGTACAATGAGCTCAATATTTCTATTTTCAAAATGCTCCTCTAGGGTAAAAATGAGCATCTGCCTATGGCTGACGTCATAATCTGGCAACATATTAAATATAACATATTCAATCGGCTTCAAGGGCTTCAATTGGCTCATTGCTCTCCGTGACGTCCGCGCTGTCGTCACAGCAACAGCTGACAACTGTGGCCGCCCCCCGGTACATTTAGGGTACATTTAAATGTCACTTGTGTTCCTATTGGGAACCTAATAAGTTCTCGGAAGGCCTGCTGAAGATAGGGTGCCATAAACCGCAGAGTGTTGTGGGAATGACCTAGGACCCTAAAAAGATGATACAGATGACAGTAAAAGCGCTAAAAGACTGGCAGCCTAAAACGCCAAAGTCCAGAAACTAAAACGTCTAAACCTTAAAAAGCCCAAAAAGGCTACGTCAAGGTAAAGATAAGAAAAAAGCGTGGGATGAGGTAAATACAACGTTTCGGTCTTGGACCGTCGTCAGGCGAGGGTGAAAGATGGAGGTGGCTAGAGGCCTGAGGTAACCTTTTTCCAAATACCGAGTGACTGGAGGCCTAAGGTAAACTTTTTGGTCGAAACAAAAGTGTCGGCAGTCCCAATACCCTCTTGCCGAAGGTGAAATGGAACAATGTGTATGGTGTGTTATGTCTGAGCATGCGTCTGAGAAAGTGTCCCCGTATGTCGAATTTACCGCAAGAGTGGCCAGGAAGATGTTTGCGTGTTGAGAGTAGGTCTGTAGCGCCGAATGAGGAATGATTCTGCGATTTTTCTGTTTGGGCCATCACTGGCGTATTTTAGAATTTTGATGCTCAAGTTGTCTGCTGTCAGCTCATCATTCGGATGCATGGTTAATCTGTGTTGGCCGAAAGGTGTTTCCTGCCTCTTATTTCTAGCATCACCTAAGTGTTCGTTAAATCTTAGTCTAACGGCCCTCTGGCTCTCACCGATATAAAATGAATTGCCTGGTTCGCAAAGCTTACAATCTATCCTATAAATTACATTTTTGGCATGACATTTCCCATGGATACCTGCATGACAGGCGTGGCAGAAACGGCCTCCCCCAGGGCACTGCACTGGTTCCAGCGCGGATCTGACCAAAAGATCCTTCAGGGATGTGCCGCTTCTCCACGCCACCCGCATGGGAAGGCCAGAATTTCGAACGATCCGCTTGACCCGGTCACCGAGAGCGTCGTCAACGAAAGGTAAAACAAGAGGCGCATCATTACCCCGATTTTGTGGCCTGGGGCGTGGATTTAGAGCTTCGACCTGCAGCTTTTTTAGGAGACTCAGCTCAACCTTGCTCGCTCAAAAAATCTGTCATCCGATCTCAGTTTCTTCGGGCACTTCGTAGATCCTCACCCGGAAGCCCTCGTAAGAGGAGCCTCAAAAAGATTTTCGACCTCTTCTCAAAAAATGGGTACCCGAACCATCTCCTAAAAAAGCTACAGGTCGAAGTTCTAAATCCACGCCCCAGGCCACAAAATCGGGGTAATGATGCGCCTCTTGTTTTACCTTTCGTTGACGACGCTCTCGGTGACCGGGTCAAGCGGATCGTTCGAAATTCTGGCCTTCCCATGCGGGTGGCGTGGAGAAGCGGCACGTCCCTGAAGGATCTTTTGGTCAGATCCGCGCTGGAACCAGTGCAGTGCCCTGGGGGAGGCCGTTTCTGCCACGCCTGTCATGCAGGTATCCATGGGAAATGTCATGCCAAAAATGTAATTTATAGGATAGATTGTAAGCTTTACGAACCAGGCAAGTTATTTTATATCGGTGAGAGCCAGAGGGCCGTTAGACTAAGATTTAACGAACACTTAGGTGATGCTAGAAATAAGAGGCAGGAAACACCTTTCGGCCAACACAGATTAACCATGCATCCGAATGATGAGCTGACAGCAGACAACTTGAGCATCAAAATTCTAAAATACGCCAGTGATGGCCCAAACAGAAAAATCGCAGAATCATTCCTCATTCGGCGCTACAGACCTACTCTCAACACGCAAACATCTTCCTGGCCACTCTTGCGGTAAATTCGACATACGGGGACACTTTCTCAGACGCATGCTCAGACATAACACACCATACACATTGTTCCATTTCACCTTCGGCAAGAGGGTATTGGGACTGCCGACACTTTTGTTTCAACCAAAAAGTTTACCTTAGGCCTCCAGTCACTCGGTATTTGGAAAAAGGTTACCTCAGGCCTCTAGCCACCTCCATCTTTCACCCCTCGCCTGACGACGGTCCAAGACCGAAACGTTGTATTTACCTCATCCCACGCTTTTTTCTTATCTTTACCTTGACGTAGCCTTTTTGGGCTTTTTTAAGGTTTAGACGTTTTAGTTTCTGGACTTTGGCGTTTTAGGCTGCCAGTCTTTTAGCGCTTTTACTGTCATCTGTATCATCTTTTAGGGTCCTAGGTCATTCCCACAACATTATTGGGAACCTGTTTTAATTAAAAAAACTTTTCAGTTGCATTCATAATAAATTATCGGAAGGCCTGCTGCAAATAGACTGCCATAAACCGCAGTGCTGTGGGAATGATCTTGGACCCTAGAAAGATGATAAAATAGAAGACAGTAAAAACGCGTAAAGACAAGGCAAAACAAAATGACGAAGTCCATAAACTAAAACGCCTAAACCCTAAAAAGCCCAAAGAAGGCTAAGACAAGGTAAAGATAAAAACGCGGGATGAGGTAAACGCAACGTTTCGGTCCTGGACCGTTGTCAGGACAGGAGTGCAGGATGGAGGGCGCTAGAGGCCTGCGGTAAACTTTTTCCAAACTCCGAGTGACTGGAGGCCTGAGCTAAACTTTTGGTTGAAGCGAAAGGTGTTGACAGTCCTAGCACCCTCCTACCGAGGGAGCAAGGGAGCACTGTGTGTGGTGTGAGTCTGTATGCCGGCATGTCGACTTTATCGCAGGAGTGATCAGGACGATGTTTGAGTGTTGAGAGTTTGTCTGTGTCGCCGAATATGGAATGATTCCGCGATTTTTCTGTTTAGGCTATCTCTGGCGTATTTTATAATTGTAATGCTCAGGTTGTCTGCTGTCAGCTCATCATTCGGATGCGTGCTTTATCTGTGCTTTCAAAAAGGTGTTTCCTGCCTCTTATTTGTAGCGTCACCTGAGTGTTCGTTAAATCTGAGTCTAACGGCCCTCTGGCTCTCACCGATATAAAATGACTTGCCTGGTTCGCAAAGTTTAGAATCAATCTAATAAACTACATTTTTGGCATGACACTTCCCCTGGATACCTGCATGACAGGCGTGACAAAAGCCCGCGGCACTGTACTGGCTCCAGCACCGATCTGACCGAAAGATCCTTCGGGGACGGGCCGCTTTTCCACACCACCCGCATGGAAAGGCCAGTTTCTCACGATTCGCTTGACCTGGTCAATAGGAGCGTCATCAACGAAAGGTAGAACCAGAGGAGCATCATCTCTTCGGTTTTGTGGACTGGGGTGTGGATGTAGAGCTTCGACCTGCAGCTTTTTTAGGAGATGGTTTGCGTGAACATTTTTTGAGAAGAGGTTGAAAATCTTCTTGAGGCTTCTCTTACGAGGGCTTCCGGATGATGATCTTTGAAGTGCCCGAAGAAACTGAGACCGGATCTTTTTTTAGAGAACAGTGTTGAGCAGAGTCAAAGGGCGGATGATCGCATCCAAAAAAGGGATGGAAGCAGACGTGAGCAGAAGCAGGTGGTTCGATGGTGAATTTTATGCTGGTATGAAACAAATTTATAAAATCGAAATACGAGCCCAGACAGTCCTCGCCATGCGTCCAAACCCCCAACACATCGTCGATATATAGCATATGTGGGCTAGCTAAAATAAGATATTCCAGCCAGCTCATAAAGATGATGGCCAGTGGGGGATCTACTCTGCTTCCCATAGCGATGCCTTGCGTCTGCCTATAAAAGTTATCACTTAACCTGAGACAGCTATTGGTGAGGCAACGGTCAAGCAGAACGCGGATATTTGTGATACTCAGCCCGTATATGCTGATGCTTCTGTCTCTCAAGAAGATTCTCAACCGCATCCAAAGCCTCCCCAATAGGGATGTTTCTATACAAGTCGTTGACATTCAAGATACCTTTACTTAAAGGTACGTTCTAGAGGGATTCCTTCACGCCCGAGTGACGTCACACGGGCGTGGAGAAATTCCTTCACCGTTGAGCCGTGTGTTAAACTGCTGCCAATGACACTTCCCGCTTACGAATTTGTGAGAATACACGGTAATCAAGTTTATCCCAAACTGAAAAAATAAGCATTTTATTTTCGATTGTGGGCCTCTTTTTGCAAAAATGGGGATATTTAATCATTTTATTTTCCCATGTTATATGCTACGAGGTATGACGTTACATCCGGTGGTCTGCGATTGCTGTTGGAGAGGGGCTGGGTGACATTCACACTAAAGACAATTGTACCTGCCAGGACGCCCGAGTGAAGTGAAGTTGCGTTGTGATTCGCTCCAGTAGCCAGGTAAGCTTGTCTAACGGATCTCCACAGGCAGAGACAATAGGACGAAGAGGAACATCTGGCTTGTGGTCCTTTGGAAACCCATACAGTTCGGCTGTGCGGACACATTGTGGAATTAGTGCTCTCAAAATGCCGTTTGGTAGGATGTTGTCCAAAACAGCGTGCATGAGGCGCTTAGTTTTGGCTTCAATTTTATTGGCAGGGTTTCTGGGCACTCGCTCATACGCCGAAGTAGTGACCTCCATCTTCTGTACGTAATTTGCCTTGTTAAGGAGAACAAAACCCTTGCACTTGTCAGAAGGCTTCAGTACGGGGTCAGAATTCGACCGGAGCTCCGCCAATCCTTGCTTCTGAGCCAAAGTGAAATTCGGCTTCTGGGCCAGGCGATGGTTCTTATCAGCGCGAATGCGTTTGTGCTTTAATCTCATTAGCGAACTTTCGAAACTACTTGAGCCCAGAGGGGTCTGACTGCCACTGCTATCTGGGAACCTGAGGTTGAGAGCAGAGCTAGTAACTGGTGTGCTCAAGACTGCGTTTTGGGTCGTCCTCTTCTCTCTTCGTTGCAAACTTGAAGTAGAAAAAGCATCCCTCTCAACCCCAGTTTCGACCTC
>JAOTON010001584.1:15000-210000 GCA_034440635.1 Lepas anatifera | reverse complement strand
CAGCACCGATGTCAGCCAGACCGGAAATGACCTAGGTCACACGCGTGGCCAGCAGCCGCCTGGCGGTGCTGTGCGGAAACCACTAGTAGGCCTAAATTAAACTTTTGTCAGCCAATAACAGTACCAGAGTAATTATTGTCCACCAATTCAAGCCTTTACCTAATATTAGTTAACCTAACTCCTCAAATACACAACCTAATAATAATTTCTACAGTATGACCGGAAGTAGGTCAACATCTACCGCAACCGGTGGTGCAACGATCAACCCAAAGCGGTAGCGCGCTAGTGCTGTCGCCTTTACATACGAATCACTCAGAGGCGTTGCTCTCGTGACCCAGCAAATCAACCGTAGACACCAGTCTACACATCCATCCCACGACCTAAGCGTCGTATCGATGTGATGTCATAAAAAATTGAGCGATTTTTTCTCGGATTGCCCTAGTGCGAAACAGCGGTGACGGGCTCGGCGACATGGAGGAGTAATGCAACATCCTTTGCGTTGGAAATTGCAGTAGAAAATATGGTGCGGGATTTTAAGAATGTGTGCTGTTATCTCATATTGTTGCGGTGCTCCTTGAATTTATGCGGTGCAGAGCGGAAAAAGTTCAGCTAAATCCGGTAATGCATCATTGTCCCAGATATATTTATATTGATAGTTGGCTATTAGCCGGAGTAGCCGTCAGCTCCGATCTATCGGCAGTCGCCTGCATCTGCTGGCCTCAGCGGACCCCGGCGGCCGTCGCCTGACCATTCTCTTCAGCTATGGCGACGCGACGACGGGCGACGGGGCGAGTGTACCGCTGCGGCTGCACGCCAGCAACATCAGCTGCCGCTCTGGTGAGTCGCACAGGCCAACAACATCAGCTTTTTGATCAGATTGTATATCAGATTGGTGTACAATCTAGGATCAATTTGTGTTGGATTGAACCATTTTTATTTTCCCCACAAATGAACACGATTACAAATAAGCGTTTTTAGTTAAAGGATACTCTTATTGTGAACCAATGACCCATGGGAGGCCGCCTTGGGTCACTTAAAAGGTGCACTGGAGGGGGGCAGAGGCCCCCTGTTTTGCCGAGGTGGCCGGAGAACCGCTCGTAGCCGAAAAATGATACTCAGCCATATTTGAGAGAATTGGAAGGCGCGTAGATTGGTCAAGAAATTTTAAAAATCTATTGAAATTGTTTTGACTCATAGGCTGTCAAAGTTAGAACTGCATTTTCAGATCGCCGCAATCGCACGGTCGGACCAGTTCACTTGCATTAGAGACCAAGTGATGACATCACAACGCCATATAACGGGGATGATATGTCTAGGTCACCTCAAATGAAGGTCAAGTTCAAAGGTCACAGGTCAAGTTCATATCTGCACTTTCAAAGTCCGACTCTGATGGGATGCGGGACAGAGGCAAATCACCAATCCCTCCCCTGCCCCGCTGTCTCACCCCAGCATCCCGACTCTGATGGGATGCAGGGCAAAGGCAGATCACCAATCCCTTCCCTGTCCCGCTGTCTCACCCCAGCATCCCGACTCCAATCTAATGCAGGACAGAGGCAGATTACCAATCCCTCCCCTTTCCCGCTGTCCCACCCCAGCATCCCGACTCTGATGGGATGCTGGACAAAGGCAGATCACCAATCCCTTCCCTGCCCGCTCCCACCCCAGCATCCCGACCAGAGACCACCAATCCCCCCTCCGCGTCTCCCCCGCCCCAACCAGGCGCGACAGATACCAATCCCTTCCCTGTCCCGCTGTCCCACCCCAGCATCCCGACTCCAATCTAATGCAGGACAGAGGCAGATTACCAATCCCTCCTCTGTCCCGCTGTCCCACCCCAGCATCCCGACTCTGATGGGATGCTGGACAGAGGCAGATCACTAATCCCTCCCCTGCCCCGCTGTCCCACCCCAGCATGAGCCACGAACATATTGACCCCAGCATTCGGCGCTCAACGTGTAAGGTGACCTTCAGAGTGCACAAGGTAAGGTACGTGAATAGATCATTTCCTGGGAGCTACCAGAGGATCAGGCAACGTTACTAATGTGGTCGCGTTCGCGGCGCCCCGTAATAACGCGAGCGCCGAAATCGATAATCTTCTGCAGACGCGCCGTGTATTAGACTATGTGCTGCAGTCGTGCCAAGAGCTATTGCCATACTATCAACGATAAATACTGTAATGTGAGTCGGAAAACAGCGTTTGGCATGGATTACACAAAAAATCAGACCATTGTATTTGTCAATTATCTGATCTTAACATCGGACAGGTTGTATTATACCTGAGAGAGTCACAGTTTGACATAGTCTACAAACCCGTGATATCTTTTTAGATGGTTCATTACTGGTATAGTGTCCCTAACCAAGATGGTGCTGAACCGACTTAACCTTCGCCCGGGTGGGGGGTCTTTTTAGACCCCCTCGGGTTTTTCCGAAGTGACCAAAAAACAGCGGCGTGCT
The DNA here is from genome assembly GCA_034440635.1 of Lepas anatifera. Taxonomy (NCBI): domain Eukaryota; kingdom Metazoa; phylum Arthropoda; class Thecostraca; family Lepadidae; genus Lepas; species Lepas anatifera. Next base: position 207,546 of record JAOTON010001584.1, on the reverse strand, counting down.
GCGCCGCCAAACTTGGTCTAGCTGTTCCTTCATCATTTTTACATCTTTCCTGAAAATTTCGGCTCAAGGTCATATCAGGTCAGGTCACCAGGTCAGGTGAAGTGACCTCACCTCAAAAAATACCTAGGACGGCATAACTAAAAGAAGGGTTAATCGATCAAGTTGGAACTCATACATCTTGGGCCCACCAGGAGCTACAACATTTGTTTCGGGATTTTTGATATTGGTGACCTAAGGTCATGTGCAGAGCATGGCCTCCCCATTGACAATGCATGGGGAAAATCACGAAATGAGCTTTTCTCAGTAAGTATGGATGGAATCAACTTCAAACATCGGTTGCGACTTGCTCTTAGCCCATTTCTGAAGCTGATAGCAAAATTTTTGACTTGTGACCTTTAAAAGGTCACCTTAGGTCAAATAAGCATTTTTGGTGTTTTCCTTCTATAAATTTTGAATAAAGTAAGATAGAGCTTTTATTTTGTCACCGAAGTGTTTGTATAGTCACTGGAAGTCAAATGATATACATCATGACTATACCAGGTCAATTTGTGTCAGACTGTTGACCTGGGTCAGGTCAAATTCTTAAATTTGACCTGGCATAGCAATATCATATATCATTCGATTCGTATTGACGAGAGGATTGCAATGGTGCATAAACTATGGCTGTATCTTGTTTGGTTTGGAAGCTATTAGCGAAAAAGTAAACGCCCTTATGCATGGGTGGCTATGGACATTCCCAAGAATATGCCCAATATTTAGTGACCTGTAGCTCCCTAGGCTTTGACCTGACACGAAAATGAATGCCACTGTAATGAAAGCGCATCTCAAGAGCTTTCGAATGGTGTTAGAAAAATGTTTCTAGCTATCATAGTTTCTGAGATATACGAGGTTTTCTTAGTACACCTCATATTAGCGATTTTTACCTATTTTGACCTCTGGTGACCTTGATATTGACCTGACAAGAAAAATGACCGAAGTATTTTCGATATCATTTTCGAAGAGCTTTCGATTGCCGTTTTGCGCTTTTTTCTAGCTCTCTTAGTTTTTGAGATCGTGGGGGGTCTTTTTTAGCCCCCCCACCAGGGCGAAGGTGGCTCGTACCCGCCACCGGGGCAAGGGTTAAACCTGATAACGACGGTTGCATATACCCTTAGCCGCTGACGTGGCCTAAAATTTCAATCATCATCGGACCCCCTGTGGCTGCAGCCGGGCCCTAGCGGTTCACCCGGGCGTCCTGTGGCTATCCGGGCACACTGACATGCTTCCGGGTCCCTTTAAGTCCACTTTAAGCCGCTGAGTTCTCGACCGGGCCCCTCAGAGTTATCCCTGGCCCACTGCCGAGCCGTACCCTATTCTCAGCAGTTTCAGAGAATTTCCCTTTATTCCACCCGGGGGCCCTGTGGCTGCAGCCGGGCCCGGTGCCATTCACCCGGACCTCCTGCCGCTATCCGGGCACCCTGGCACGCCTCCGGGCCCCTTGTAGGCCACGTGAAACCTCTGAGTCTGCAAGCGGTAGTAGAAAAAGTAGACAAATACCAGCCTAGTACGTTTTGCGACCAGCTTTGGTGGTATCTTTCACCTTCACCCTGAAATCATCCACCGCTTCGAAGTTCGAAGAGCTCCTGGCACTGCTCCTCTGATTCCACTCGCCGGATGAAGTCAGTAGCCAAGCCGCTGACGATAGCCAGGCTGGTGGCGAACTCTTTGAAGCCTCGTTAGTCCGGAGGTAAATGCCAGATTTTCCAGAGACACAGAGCCTCAGAGGTTTCACGTGGCCTACAAGGGGCCCGGAGGCGTGCCAGGGTGCCCGGATAGCGGCAGGAGGTCCGGGTGAATGGCACCGGGCCCGGCTGCAGCCACAGGGCCCCCGGGTGGAATAAAGGGAAATTCTCTGAAATTGCTGAGAATAGGGTACGGCTCGGCAGTGGGCCAGGGATAACTCTGAGGGGCCCGGTCGTGGACTCAACGGCTTAAAGTGGACTTAAAGGGACCCGGAAGCATGTCAGTGTGCCCGGATAGCCACAGGACGCCCGGGTGAACCGCTAGGGCCCGGCTGCAGCCACAGGCGGCCTGATTAAATTTAGGCCCGTCACGCTATAGGCTATATGCACTAGGGTGTAGTGAATCTGAAAAATTGTTTCAGATCAAAACTGTACCCTGTTTTTTTCTTATTTCAGACCTTTCTGAACATGGCTATGACCATTTTATGTATATAAAATTGGGGTGAAGGTCTTGCTTTTTTAATTCAAAATAGGCATGCAGGAGTGCTGAAAGTGGGCATGCAAATGTGTCATTTAGGTGATGTTACACGAGCATATCTCAGAGACATGAGTTATTTTCGATGCTCCAACACCTACTGGGGCCGAGCATTGAAGTTTCCAAGAAGAAGATGGAAAAATATCATTCAGGGCAGTGGCGGGTACAAGTGGGCGGGCTAGGGGCTGAAGCCCCCCACCCGAAATGACGAAATGCCTATAGGTAATGGAAAAAGCCGGAGGCTGGTCCGAGTTAATATCAGTAGCCCCCCCGAAATACGTTTCTGGATCCGCCACTGATTCGGAGTAATTCTGGCCAGTTTTTTTCTTTATCCTAATAATCATTTTATTCCTGTATTTCTCGGCTCCCTCTGCCTTTTCAAATGAGATGCTTCGTGTCTGCACTACATATTTCATGTCACACTACATACGAAAGGTATATTTGGATCGGCTTTAAGAGTTAAATGCCATTTAGGACTTTCAGATAATGCTGATCTTTCATTTAAAATCATGGGGAACGCTTCAGATTTTCTTTGCCCCAGAGGGGCAGTTTATACTTGCACAGTGTTGTTCCCATACCATTAGCTAACGTTGATGGGAATCATCTTATAGATTTGTAACTCAATGAAAGGGAACGTTGTTTTTGCTCACATAAGTCTTGACCACAAATGGCTGCTGCAAGAGCAAGCAAGCATTTGTCAATAGAAGTAATTGACACGGCGGAGGATCTACCGCAAGCTGACCTTCCTACTAGCAGGGTGTCCTCAGCCAGACTCTTAAAATACGGGAGTTAAACATGCAAAGTACAGAAGCTGAATTATCATGGGAAGTTGCACACATCATTGGACGAATGGTGAAGGATATTTGACTGACGGTAAGCGAGTGCATGGAACCAGCCATTGTGAAAGATCTAGGCGTCGCAAATAGGGCGGTGGGGCGTCGGCAATAGCTTGAGAAGGACTCCTGTGGCGGGAAAGTTAAGGGAATTTAAAAAGGCAGTATGGCCAGAACAGACAAACCAAAGCAGAGTTGGAAGTTTGTCTGGACAGGCTGTCCGACATAGATCTATATGTCATTGCCCGATTCTGTAATGTGCTGACTGTGTTTTCTCATCGAGCTGCAAGCTAGCAACGCTACCTGTAGCTGCCCAGGAGAAAGGAAAATCCCAGTGGTGGAGTTGGGGCTCATCCAAGAAAAGAGTACAAAGAAGGAAGAGCGTGAAAAGCTCCAGATTGGGAGAAAAAACTAAACAACTTCAGGCAGATTAGAAAAGAGGATGCCACGACAAGCAAAGGAGAAGAGCAATACGCAGTCGAGCGCCAGAGCCCAGAGGAAAAGCAAGCAGAACGCAGCAGAATGAAAGCGCAAGGGGAGTACAACTCTGCGAGTGAATATGATGTCTCTGAAGATTCCGATCGCCCATATATATCCTCTCAGGTCACCTCAGCTTTGCTCACCTCCGAATCGGAAAGAAAGGGGAAAATGTCAAAACAGGGAGGACTTCCCACTCACTGTGAGGACTGTCATGCGCCATGGAGTATCCCAAAGAGCGCTGGTCAGCATACTCTCTCATATGTGGGGATAAATGGGCGATCTGAAACTTCAGAGACATCATATTCCCTCGCAGAGTTACCCTCTCTTTGCACTTCCATTCTGCTGCGTTCTGCTTGCTTTTCCTCTCGGGCTCTAGTGCTTGCCTTCGTATTGCTCTTCTCGTCTGCTTGTCGTTGCATCCTCTTTTCTAATCTGGCTGAAGTTGCTTTGTCTTTTCCTCCAACGTGGAACTTTCCACGTTCTCCCTTTTTGTTCGCCGATCCCGAATGAATCCCAACTCCATCACCGGGATTTTCCTTTCTCTTGGGTAGCTGCAGGTAACGTTGCTTGCTCGCAGCTCGATGAGAAAACAGCACATTAACGAATCGGGCAGTGACGTATATATATATATATATATATATATATATATATATAATATATATAATATAATATATTAATATTAATATATTAATATAAAATATATAAATATAATATAATATATATATAATATAACATATAATATATATATATATATATATATGGGACGGGCGCGCGCGCTGGCTGGCTGTCGGGCGTGCGCGCAGGCGCACGCTCCTGCATCGGGAACGGCGCGCGGCGTTTGCGCGTCTCGCGCGGCGGCCGCGCCACGGTGTAGCTGGCGGCGGGCCGCCCTTGCCGCCTTCCCTATGCCCTCACACTCATATTTGTTTGGGGATTACAGTGTGGCGAACGCAGGCGTACGAGATGGGGCAGGGCGTGCACACACATAGAGCAAGCAAGCACTCAACGTGAGCCGAGACACTGCATATGAAGACAGAGGGATATAATTTTGATCCAGCGTGCATGCAAGTCTCCTGCCTCCCCCAATCTCTTCCCTCGACTAATCCACATAAAAGCGGCACCAGGGACTGTCTTAATCCCCTTTTTAATGTTTGACTCATAATATTATCCAATTTTAAGGCTTTGACCTCCCGATGCTCCCAGATACTTACAACATAATACAATTTGCGTTCAAAACTGCAAGTGTTATATCCCAGTAGACTTGATAAATTTCGCAAATAATGGAAACAAAATCACTTATGCCTTCGATAACTTGTTCCCTTTCTTTCGCCTTTGATTAATATTTCCACAGCCAATGGCACTCTTAAGACAACGTATCGCTTGCAATAATCGGGGCGCACCCCCTCTCCTGATCCCGCCCGTTTTCCTATGGCTAGCGACATCACTCGGGCCCGTTAGGCGTGGGGGTCCCGAAGGTGCATTCTACCTCTGGACCTTCGCACCTAACCGCCCGGCAATCTAACGACGATCCTGATGGAGCGTCGCCGCGGCCGGCGGTGCCACGCAGGCGCCGCCGAGCATAGGGGTCAGAGGAGCGCAGGTCGCCCCTGGAACCCCCTTCCCCGTTATCGCCTAAAATGGTGGTCCGTCTCCCCGAACCAGGGTATTCAATTTCGGTCCCTTCCCGGGATCAAGGTCATTTCGGCGACCTCGTCGGTCTGTCGGCGCGAGAGGAAGACCTAGGACGCGTCCGTCTCTGGCCAACCTAACGCCTACGAGCCTGGAACACAAACCGTCTCTTCGGCTCTTTCCCTGGCCGAACAATACCAAATTGGCTGCGGTCTCTCCTGAACCAGGGTCAGTTTATTAGTCGAACTGTCCCCTCGGCTTTCCGTGGCCGAACAGTACCAAATTAACTGTGGTCTCTCCCTGGACCAGGGTCAGTTCGTTTTTCGAACTGGTCCTCGACTCTCCTGGCCGACAGCACTAAATTGACTGCGGTCTCTCCCTGGACCAGGGTCAGTTCATCAGTCGAACTGTCCCTTCGGCTCTCCCTGGCCGACAGCACCAAATTAACTGTGGTCTCTCCCTGGACCAGGGTCAGTTCGTTTTTCGAACTGTCCCTCGACTCTCCCTGGCCGACAGCACTAAATTGACTGCGGTCTCTCCCTGGACCAGGGTCAGTTCATCAGTCGAACTGTCCCCTCGGCTCTCCCTGGCCGACAGCACCAAATTAACTGTGGTCTCTCCCTGGACCAGGGTCAGTTCGTTTTTCGAACTGTCCCTCGACTCTCCCTGGCCGACAGCACCAAATTGGACCCGCACCACGGATGCGCTAAGGCCCCGTGGTGCAGCCCAGGTCCTCCTCCAAGGATCGATCAAAGGCTGGAACCCCTCAGGCCCCGTAACCAACAGGGGGTTTCTCGTCTGTACGGTTCGTCGGCTGGACGGCGTAAGTGAATTGTAGCAATACGATCGGAGGCACTACGCAGCCGGCCACTCGAGGCATGGGCTATTAGTGTCATGAGCCTGTCCCTTTCCCTCCCTTGAGGCCCTCGTTTTGTTTCCTGGCCAAAGTCCCTCCCTTGCTCGGGGTGACACGGTCCCGCCTCGGACCCATCCTAATCATCCTCCGACAGGATGTCCACCGGTCCTTATGTTAGAGCATTCTCGTCTCCATACATTCGTCTCAAGCAGTCCTCTTTCACACTTCATGTATTCATCCCCAACCCGATAATGGCCAAATAGTCGGATCCCTGAGGTTTTGAATGTTTTCCCAACCCTCCGGTGAAAGTAATGTGGCCCTTGGCATTCCTCTCCTCTGTCAGAAAAATTGGCCAGGCTCCGATAGGCCTCAAACTCGAAAAGATCGGATTGATAATAATGATAAATTACTGGAAGCATTCTAATACTTACTATTAGTATAGCCAAACGGTGCAAAAAGGGGCCTACGGAAATTCGTGAGGAATAACAAGGGTTTCCCAAAGAATGAGCGTCCAAAAGGGGGGGAAGTTTAGGGTCTGACACCCGGAATCGCCACCTGGTCCCTTTCGGTAACCGTGCCTCTCGAGGGCTGTCAAATAGACGTCCCTGGGTCCGTCATACCCAGCCTGAACGGGGCACCCGCCGCAGCTGATGAGGTGCCCTCGCTCATATACCCTCCTTCAGTCGTCGAGTCCTCTATACATTGTCTCCAGGATTAATGATGCGCCTTGCTCCCCATCCCTGCTTTTTAGTACCGTTGCTTATATGGTATGTCTAATAATGCTGGATCCAACGCATTGAGCATGCGCGCGGCGCTCTGTCTTGCCAGACGCGGCATACCCGACCTAACATCCAAGGGGCAACAGAATGCCCGATTTTAATAACTAATTTGCTTGACACAATATTGGAGGCTAATTTGGGGGATATGTTTGCATTGCTGGAGAGACCAATATTTCTTCCACTGAGATCAAGCCTACTGCACTAAATAGCACAAGTATATCAAACCATTTACTCTCAACTTTTGTATTTTACTCGGTCTCAAACAAAAGTGAGTTTGAATGTTCACTAGGTATATATTCAGCGTCTCCGCATATTTCGCTAAAATTGATAGGCTCGTTGAAACTCAACCTCCATGGCCGGCGGAATTTCGTTTTAATCAGTTTGCGTTTTCAACGCGCATCGTTTAACCCGGGGCAAATGGGCTCCCTCAAGCAACTTTACGACTCTACCTACGCATGTACACGCTTTGGACCCACTAAATTGTAGTATCTGGCCTATTGTAGGATATTATAATTGTAGCATATTTCAATTATACTCACCCCTTAGTTCGGCGACTCAATGAGGTTTAGGAAAATATCGGATGCATCCGCTGATACGTTGGTCTTCCGCTTTCACTTTCGGCGTCCCCCATTAATCCGACTGCGTTCGCCTTTCCTATCGCTGCTCTTCCCCTCTCTCGCTCTCTCTCTCCTTCCGCTGACGGCGGCGCCGCGCCGCGGCGCGCCGGCCGGTCATGAGATAAATGCAGAAACCGGGCGCCCAGCACAGTAATCGCTGAAACGCCAGAGGGAAGGTGCCCCCTTCCGACTGCAAGCTTCAGACAGGAAAAGTTTTCCTTTTCACCAGTAGTGATATCAGAATGGCAGAAACTATGGATATTTTGCGGTTCCGTATGAGTCCGGGTTCCCCTTATGACATCCCCAATTAGATCCCTATCCCTGATCGTTCCATACAAATATTATTTATACTTTGGGCCAGCGATGGATATAATTTCCACGTGAGACGGGATGGACCCATGCATCATGTGTACGACCGAATTGTATGTCCCTCCATCAAACAGTAATTTATATCTACCGGGTGAATATAGTTATGATCATCAGCGAGACAAAGTCCCCTTTGAATGGGCGATGGGGAACCTGTTAGCTCCCCCCCTTTAAAAACATTCTAACGGTGGGTAGACAAACATACGGGGCCCAGCTGGCGGTAAGAATGGTAGGAATTAGCATGATTTACCCACTGGATCGGCCGGACGGAGACTACGAGCTCCGCCCTATTTTCCTGTACCAGTGGGGGGATAGAGAGCGGGAAATTTTCCGGAACACGGCCCATCAACGTAACCCAGCTATGCAGGGACAGCCGATAGAATTCGCCGTGCACTGGGCAAGGTAACCCTGGGGGGCCTCTCCACAAAATGTATTCCCCTCCCGTGAAGCCAAGGGTCGCCTCCCCGTGAAAACCAACACAAGAATAATGACCTAATGTCTAAATCCCTCTGTCCCCATAACAAAACTATGTCGGGCGAAAAGCCAAATAATACAGCTTCTTCAATAGTGGTACCGCGGACGGGGACATGCAAAGAGTTGGGGACTTCTCAAAAACAGGGCGGGTGGGTTTACGCTAAGGACGGCATTGTGCTCAATAATATATCAACGTGGGAAAGTATGGCGATAAGTACCAGCAACACTCCACAGACGTTGAATTACCGTCGATCATCCTTTTTGTTCACTGCCCTACCGTAATTACGACCGTAGAAATTGAAAAGAGAATGTTGGGGATTTATTTGCTATATTTATCATAATTAGCAGCCGAACACCAGACTGTTTTGCAGAAGAATCAAGGACGATACAATTTAGTATAGAAACTTATGCTCGGATTAATGATCCTGCAACAAATCCCAAATAAAGGTCCTGTTTAGAATACACACTGATAGATTAAAACAGGCTGAACCAATATTTAAAACAGGCACAAACACATTTTCCGCAGACCAGCTAGACTCTCGAAATGGTACAATGGGCTGAAAATATTATTTGTCAGGGCCTCGTTCTGTGGTGAAAATCCCCACCGTCCGTTCAGAAGCACAGTGTACCGTAAGATGACAATTTCTGACCTTGAATGGCTCTCCCAAAACGAAATCATTGTATTCCTAGCTCAAAGGCTCCCCTTAACACCCTGCAACCGAAACCTCCTTGGCTGTATCTCAAAATTGATTACGGTATAACATAACCAAATGGCTGCAGCCTAAAAGGGGAAACTACCCCCCCCCAAATTCGACCTTGTATACTCATACATTATCTTCATCGGGTGTGTGCCTATGCAGTACGTCGTAAACCGTCAATGGCAACGCAACAATGATTTACCCCTCCCCCCATTTTGAAGCTATTACATTTTATATTCCACGACCTAGCCACCCCAATTTCCTGTCCTACCTACCTCTCAGTAGCTTAATATTGTTGAAGTTCACACTGTATGCAGTTAAATTCCGCACCGATCCCTGCGCTCTTCCAAAAAGGAAAACCTGTGGAGCCAAACAATGATTCACAACACAAACAAAACGTTCCCGTGGACCCACTCATCCTAAAATAAAATTTAATCTAGTTAACTGACGTGCAGGCACGCTGAGGTTGTCCGAATGAGAAAGAGGGGGGGCGTGACATCGGCTCACAGAGCACTTACTGCCTGCTGTGAGTTTTTGGCCGAGCCCGTTTCCTTAAGCCGCACGCGCCGTCTCCGGGATGACTTTCCGCGCTCCAGCCCGCTCCATGCCGGGGAGCCTCTCCAGCACCGTCTCCTTAGCCTCCTCATCCCAGACCATGTCTCCTCTCTTTCGTCCTCTCCCGTGGAGGACTCCCCTGCCACGCCCTGCCTCTCACTCGCGCCCCTGGTCAGTGTCATTCCTCCCGAGATCATTCATCCCGCCATTCGGAGACTGCGCACGGCAATGGTTATGGCCTCATTTTGGAGCCTGCGAGACTGAGGGCATTTGCTCTGGAGCAGAGCCCGGCTGGGGCGTAGGCGTAGTAAGCCCCCTTTTTCTTTGGTCGAAGTGCCCTGGCCAAAACGAAATATTCGTCGGTAGTTTTATGTTGTTAATTTTCACAGTCCGACCCAAATTTGACGCCCCGTCATCGCACGTTTCGCGGTGGGGGAGGAAATGAGGACCGGACCTACCTTTTCTGCGTCTCAGCGTGCCTACATGGGATCGGTGCTAAGCTAAACAGAGACTATACATGCTGGTCAACACGTCATAACCCGGAAATGTCGCTATATATATATATATATATATATATATATATATATATGTATATATACATATAATACATATATATATATATGTATATATATATATATGTCGGACTGCTTGTTCCAGACTAGCTTTCAACTTTGCCTTGGATTATTTACTCTGGCCATTCTGCCTTTAAGTTTCCTTAACTTTACCGCCATAGGTGACCTCAAGCTGTTGGCAAAGCCCCATCACCCTGTTTGCGACTCCGAGATCTTTCACGATGGCTGGTTTCATGCACTCGCTTATCGTCAGCCAAACTTCCATCACCATTCGTCCAATGATGTGCGCGACTTCCCATGCAAATGCAGCTCCTGTGTTTTGCGTGTTTAAATCCCGTATTAACAGAGCTTGTCTGAGGACTCCCCTGTTAGTGGGATGGCAACTTCCGGTTTAATCCTCCGCCTTGCCAATTACTTCTATTAACGACAAATGCTTGCATGCTCTTGCAGCAGTCGCCATTTGTGGTCAAGATTCATGTGAGCAAACACAACGTCCCTTTTCATTTAATGGGAATGTGGCACCTTGGTCGAATCCTGGAATTTAGTGTAATTAGGCGTACTTTTAGTCAAAAATAATGAAACCACTCATGATTTCTCTGAAAAACGTACAATAAGCTCAATATTTGGTTTTTAAAAATACTCCTCTAGAAAAAGAAATAAATATCAGACTGTGGATGATGTCACGATCTGGCAACCACTACCATACTTGAAACGCTTCAAGGGCTTCGATTGACTGATGCTCATCGTGACGTCAGCATATGTCGTCACACCAGTAGCTCACAACAATGGCCGCCGGCGACGGGGGCTGAGGGGGACTGGTGTCAGGTAGGTTTTAGCTTTTTTCTACGGAAATATCGAGTTCCAAGTCAAATGAAATATGGAGTACCGGGTTTTCCGACCTGCTTTACAACTTGGCTATCTCAGTTAAAATCACATTGTGAAGGTGCCTCATACCCTTTAAAGGGAACATTGACGTATTTTCAGTTGAACATCCGTAAGAGGATTCATATTAACGTTAGCTGTTGATATGTGAACAACGCTGTGCAAGGAAAAACTTCTTCTCTGGGGGCAAAGAAAATCTGAAGCGTTCCCCATGATTTTAAATGAAAGAGCAGCATTATCTGAAAGTCCTAAATGTCATTTAACTCTTAAAGCCTATCCAAATATACCTTTCGTATGTAGTGTGACATGAAATATGCAGTGCAGACACGAAGCATCTCATTTGAAAAGGCAGAGGGAGCCGAGAAATACAGGAATAAAATGATTATTAGGATAAAGAAAAAACTGGCCAGAATTACTCCGAATCAGTGGCGGATCCAGAACCGTATTTCGGGGGGGGCTACTGATATTAACTCGGACCAGCCTCCGGCTTTTTCCATTAACTATAGGCATTTCGTCATTTCGGGTGGGGGGCTTGAGCCCCTAGCCCGCCCACTTGTACCCGCCACTGCCCTGAATGATATTTTTCCATCTTCTTCTTGGAAACTGCAATGCTCGGCCCCAGTAGGTGTTGGAGCATCGAAAATAACTCATGTCTCTGAGATATGCTCGTGTAACATCACCTAAATGACACATTTGCATGCTCACTTTCAGCACTCCTGCATGCCTATTTTGAATTAAAAAAGCAAGACCTTAACCCCAATTTTATATACATAAAATGGTCATAGCCACAGGGGTGTAATTTTCCAAAAATCTTTGGGGGTGCTCAGCCGGTGGGGGGCGGCACCCCATAGGGGCGGCGGCGTTGGGGGGCGGCACCCCTTCATTGCACCAAATATGTTATTCATCGCTTTTTTGCGCCTTTTATAGCACAGGGAACATTTCATTTTAATGTTGGGCAGGTATTTTTTAGGCGACATCCCAAAGCTACATACACGTCTTAACCTTCGCCCGGGTGGGGGTCTTTTAGACCCCCTCGGGTTTTTCCAAAGTGACCAAAAACGGCGGCGCGCCGCGCCGAAACTTGGTCTAGCTGTTCCTTCATTATTTTTACATCTTTCCTGAAAATTTTGGCTCAAGGTCATATCAGGTCAGGTCACCAGGTCAGGTGAAGTGACCTCACCTAAAAAATACTTAGGACGGCATAACTAAAAGAAGGGTTAATCGATCAAGATGAAACTCATACCACATCTTGGGCCCACCAGGAGCTACAACATTTGTTCCGGGATTTTTGATATTGGTGACCTAAGGTCATGTGCAGAGCATGACCTCCCCATTGACAATGCATGGGGAAAATCACGAAATGAGCTTTTCTCAGTAAGTATGGATGGAATCAACTTCAAACATCGGTTGCTACTTGCTCTTAGCCCATTTCTGAAGCTGATACCAAAATTTTTGACTTGTGACCTTTAAAAGGTCACCTTAGGTCAAATAAGCATTTTTGGTGTTTTTCTCTATAAATTTTGAATAAACTAAGATAGAGCTATTATTTTGTCACCAAAGTGTTTGTATAGTCACTGGAAGTCAAATGATATACATCATGACTATACCAGGTCAAGTTGGGTCAGACCGTTGACCTGGGTCAGGTCAAATTCTTAAATTTGACCTGGCATAGCAATATCATATATCATTCGATTCGTATTGACGAGAGGATTGCAATGGTGCATACACTATGGCTGTATCTTGTTTGGTTTGGAAGCTATTAGCGAAAAAGTAAACGCCCTTATGCATGGGTGGCTATGGACATTCCCAAGAATATGCCCAATATTTAGTGACCTGTAGCTCCCTAGGCTTTGACCTGACACGAAAATGAATGCCACTGTAATGAAAGCGCATCTCAAGAGCTTTCGAATGGTGTTAGAAAAATGTTTCTAGCTATCATAGGTTCTGAGATATAGGAGGTTTTCTTAGTACACCTCATATTAGCGATTTTGACCTATTTTGACCTCTGGTGACCTTGATATTGACCTGACAAGAAAAATGACCGAAGTATTTTCGATATCATTTTCGAAGAGCTTTCGATTGCCGTTTTGCGCTTTTTCTAGCTCTCTTAGTTTTTGAGATCGTGGGGGTCTTTTAGCCCCTCCCCACCGTGGCGAAGGTGGCTCGTACCCGCCACCGGGGCAAGGGTTAAAATAACCAAATTTGTGCTTTAAATCTTTCCACGATCAGGGGCGCAGCCAAAGCTTTGGTGTGGGGGCACACCACCTTTGAGGGGCACCGCGGGAGAGAAAGGACACTTTTAACGTAACCTAAAACACTTACTATATCTTAGTTAATATCAAATTCTGGGTACATCTGGTCCAAGAAAAATGCAAATCAAGCATTGACTGAGAAAGAAAACTGAATAAAAACCAGAAAAAGAAAAGTGTCACCGAAATCTCACAAAAATACCAAGACCACGACTTTTTTAGATATATTTAAGGACAAATCAGCCAACTCATGCAAGTACTTGACATCAGAGAATTCAGCGGGCCTGTGATATCTGTCACTATGTGCAAGATAAGACATATTGGAGTCGAAAATTCATTTGTTATGCCAACTGGTTGTGTCGTGACGAGTAAGCCCTGGTTGAACGCGGATTAAGTTCCGCGGCTCCCACAAGAGCCGTGGGAGGAGGTGTGGCATAGTGACATTGAACGGATAAAATTTGTGTTGCCGGAATAATTTGGGAGATACCTGCCTTTTTAACGCGTATAAAAGTTCCATATTTTCAAGGATCGGTCCCAGTTGAAGTAAAGAAAAAGTAAACAGGCTGGTAGTTTGGATAGGGCTGAAAATTGTGAGAAACTAGTTTTCCATTCATTTAAATCAATTAGTACAAATCCTGGTTCAGGGGACTGTGCTCTGAGCTCAGGGGCACATGCCTTTTTATCACCCCTCCCCAGAATCCACCAGTATAATAAGCAATTTATTTAACCCGGGGTGCCTAGGCATCACAAGTCGTTTTAGCGATGACGGCTCATTCTTCGTTAGCTCCATTTTGCAGGGGGAGCTTGTACTGTGTCGTTATTCCCCATCTATTCAAGACCAGCTCAGGGGCCCCCTAGTGTGGATCAGAGTTTTCCAGAGCAGCTGCCCTCATTCCCCCAGTTGTGCCCCCTGGGATTAGACTAGTCCCGTGACCCCCGAGGTGATGGGACTTGGCCTTGTGTTCTTATTCTCTGTCTATTCAAGACCAGCTCAGGGGGCCCCTGGTGTGGATCAGAGCCCCCCCCCCAGAGCAGCTCATGCTTGGTCCGGGACTAGACTAGCTCAGTGGCCCCGGAGATGGGGAGGGGGTCATCAGACTAGCTCAATGGGCCGCAGATAGGCTCATAGGGCCTTGCACCATATAAGCTCAGGGGGCACCAGACTAGCTCAGAGGGCATCAGATGGGCTCAGAAGGCACAATGATGACACATGATGCACCAGATCAACTCAGGGGGCATTAGTTTAGCCCAGGGACAATTTATCTGCTCAGGGGGCACCAGATCGATTAGCTCGGGGGCCCAGATAAGCTCTCAGTCCCCAGACCAGAGCAGGGGTCTAGATCAGCTCAGGGAGCACCATATCAGCTCAGAGAGAGGGCAAGGGATCAGCTCAGTGGTCCTTGATCAGCTCGGGGCACAGATCAACTAGGAGGTACAAAATCAAGCCAGGAGGCATTTAATCAGCCCAGGAGTCCCATACCAGCTCAGGGGCCTTCATCAGCCTCAGTGGGCACAACTCAGCTCAGGGCCCCAGAGCTTCTGAGGAAATTACTTAATCAACTCAGGAGGCCCAGATCAGCCTAAAGGGCACTAGGGGCACCACACTAGCTCAGAGGGCACTAGACCAGCTCAGAGGACATGAGATGGGCCCAGGAGGGAAAATGTTGGCTCAGGGGGCACCAGATCGACTCAGGAGGCATTAGTTTAGCTCAGGGGGAAACATATCTGCTCAGGGGGAACCAGATTGAGCAGCCCAGGAGTCCAGATCAGCTCCCAGCCCTCAGACCAAAGCAGGGACATAGCTCAGCTCAGAGAACACAAGATCAGCTCAGGGTGCACCAGACCAGCTCAGGGGGCACCAGATCATAGCTCAAAGAGGCACCATATTGGCTCAGGGGCCAGTAGATCAACTCTTCGAGGCATTTGATCAGCTCAGGGGCCCAGATCAGCTCAAGGGGCACTAAAACAGCTAATAGGGCACCAGGCAAGCTCGGAGGCATCACACTAACTCAGAGAGCATTAGTTAGGTTCAAGAGGCACAATTATTTGCTCAAGGGGCACCAGATTGACTCAACGGGCACCAGATCAGCTTAGAGGGCACGTGATCCGCTCAAGTGGCCAAGACCAGCACAGTGTGCCCCAGATGAACCAAAGGATCACCAGATTAGCTCCACCGGTGCGATTATTGGCGACGATGAGGCATTAGTTGGTCAAGAATTACGTACCCATATTCTCCCGGGTGCTTGGAAAGGCGACAGAATGCCCTAGCTGTCCAAAAATGGTACTAAATTGTAAAAAATAGTTTTAATCGCTAAATGTGATCTAACTGCATCTAGGTTCGACGCCGAAGGGCAATAAATTTCAAGCGGCACAGCCCAAACGGGGTGCACCGCCTAGCGATCAAAAGGCACTCCGGCACCGATGGGGGGCACGTGCCCCCCTGGCTGCGCCCCTGTCCACGATTGAAGTGTATCAGTTTTGTGGGGTTAAATTTTACCTTCAGCATGGCAGAGTGGATAGATATTGAAATGAAAGGAAAGGACTTAAAGGAGATGTGCCACCTTTACAACGTGATTTTAACTGAGATAGCCAAGTTGTATAGCATGCCGGAAAACCCGGTACTCTATATATCATTTGTCTTGAAACTCAAACTTTCCGAAGAAAAAAACTAAAAACTACCTGAAATGTACCCATCATGTACCCTTAGCAGCAGGCCACAGTTGACAGCCATGTTGGTGTGACGACATATGCTGACGTCACGGTGAGTATCAGCCAATCGAAGCCCTTGAAGCATTTCAAGTATGGTAGTGGTTGCCAGATCATGGCATCATCCAGAGGCAGATATTTATTTATTTCCCTAGAGGAGCATTTTAAAAATCAAAACATTGAGCTTATTGTACACTTTCAAAGAAGCCTCTATGATTTTCGGCTAAAATTTTCCCTTATTATACTAAATTTCAGGATTCAACCAAGGTGCCACATTCCCTTTAAAGGGAATGTGGCACCTTCATAACGTGATTTTAACTGAGATAGCCAAGTTGTAAGGCAAGTCGGAAAACCCGGTACTCCATATATAATTTGTCTTGGAACTCGATATTTCCGTACAAAAAAACTAAAACCTACCTAACACCACCCCTCTCATCAGCCCCTCGCTGGGCGGCCATTGTTGAGCTGCTGGTGTGACGACATATGCTGACGTCACGATGAGCATCAGCCAATCGAAGCCCTTGAAGCATTTCAAGTATGGTAGTGGTTGCCAGATCATGGCATCATCCACAGGCAGATATTTATTTATTTTCCTAGAGGAGTATTTTTAAAAACAAAACATTGAGCTTATTGAACATTTTTCAGAGAAATCATGAGTGGTTTCATTATTTTTGGCTAAAAGTACGCCTAATTTCACTAAATTCTAGGATTCGACCAAGGTGCCACATTCACTTTAAAGGGAATATGATTTTCGGCTAAAAGTTCCCCTAATTACACTAAATTTCAGGATTAAACCAAGGTGCCACATTCCCTTTAAAGGGATTGTCTTTAACGGGAATTCCCTCTAACGGGATTCCCTTTAACACGCGCATTGACGGGGGCGGGTGGCGGGTACCCGCCCCCACCCTCAGGTTTTTCGGAGATAGCAGAAAAACGGTGGCCCGCCGTACTTGGCATACTTTTTCTCATCATTTTTAAAACTTCTGTGAAAATCTTAAGGTTAGGTCATCTCAGGTCAGGTCACCAGTACAGGTCCAGTGACCTGACATAAAAATTCTAAAATCCTTGATTTGACCTAGCAAGGTCAATTATGTATCATTCGATTCGGCTTGCTGCAAAGATTCATACAGTTCTAGTTGTTTTGCTCTATCTTTACTAGTTCAGATGTAACGGCTGAAAACCTTCATTTACATGTTATCCCTATGACGGCATGTTTTGCCGCTCGTGACCTTAAAAGTGACCTGAAAAAAATGGTTCAAATACTTTCGATGGAGAAGTGGATGGGCAACCCAACGTTGTTTACCGTTTTTCGCTACCTAGCGTGGTTCTCGAGATCTTAGGGGGGCGGGTAAGCGCCCCCCCATCAAAGCGAAGGTGGCTCAGTCCCCCGTCAATGCGCGTGTTAAAAATGAAATCCATTTAGAGGGAATGTGGCACCTTGCTTGAATCCTGAAATGTAGTGTAACTAGGGGAACTTTTAGACGAAAATCATGGAGACATCCATTATTTCTCCGAAAAATGTGCAACAGGCGCAATATTTTTATTTTTAAAATGCTCATCTAGGGAAATAAATAAATATCTGCCACTGGATGATGTCATGATCTGGCAACCACTACGATATTCAATAGGCTACAAGGGCTTCAATTGGCTGATACTCACCATGACGTCAGCATATGTCGTCACACCAACATGGCTGTCAACTGTGGCCTGCTGCTACGGGTACATGAGGGGTACATTTCAGGTAGTTTTTAGCTTTTTTATTCGGAAAGTTTGAGTTTCACGACAATTTATATATAGAGTACCGGGTTTTCTGTCATGCTTTACAACTTGGCTACCTCAGTTAAATTCACGTTATAAAGGTGCCACATTCCCTTTAATCACTAGGTGGAAAGAAAGCAAAAACACCGATAGTGCTCCAACCCACGCTTGTAGTTCTGTAAATATTAAGAAACATGGCAACTCCACTGTACCCGTGCATTCCCTTTATTTTTGCCCTAACGCCTTTTATTTTACCCTAACGCACAGGGGAGGCAAGCATTAGTGCTGCAGTGATGAGCCCAGTGCGGCAATTATGGACTAAGAATGGCGCAAATTAGGATAGAAGTGATAAGCTGAGGGCGACAGTGATTAGCCGGGGCGGCAAGAAACAGGGCAAATTCATAAGTCGAGGGCGGCAGTGATGAGCTAGGGCCAATAGCTATGAACTAGGAGCGGCGCGAACCAGAGTGGAAGTGATAAGGGGAGGGCGGCAATGAAGACTCGGGGGGCGGGAGCTATGAACTAGGGGTGGCTCAAATCAGGGCGGAAATGATAAGTTCGGGAGGGGGTAGTATTGATTGGCCGGGGGTGGCACGCATCAAGGCAAAGGGCATAAGACGAGGACGGGAATGGTGAGCCGTAGGTAGTAGTTATAAACTACGGGTGGCACAGGTCAGGGCGGAAGGGATAAGCTGGGACAGGGACAGCGGACTCTGGGGGGGGCAGGGTGTGCAATTGCACATCCTGAAAAAATGAGTGTGTGCAAAAGTATATTTTTGCACACCCGGTTTTGGCTTCGTCCGGGGAAGCGCCCCAGGCCGGCCAATAAAACATCAGACCTAAACACCGCCTACCTGAAGAGGTAGGGCCCTCTGTGCGAAATAAAGTTTCAAATATGAATGGTGCCCCCTTTCATCAAAACCATCCCATGGAGAGCAAATAGACCCAATACATCGTCTCAACGTAGGGAAATGATGTCGGCACCCCCCCCTGAGTGAGCGCCCCTTGGGAGCCAAAGGTGCCCCCCTGGGGATGGAACTGCCCCTTTCCCCTTAAGAAGGAAGGCACCGCCTCCCGAATCTTGTACAACCGCCCAAAAATAGAATCCGCCGTCCTCGAGCTGGGGGCGGCTGTCATGAGTCAAGGGCGGCACGAATTAGAGCGGAAGTGATAAGTCAAGGGCGGCATTCATTAGCCGAGGCGGTATTGATGAGCTGGGTGGAGCGTTAAACAGGGTGGCAGTGATAAGCTGGGGATAGCACTGGTGAGCCACTGGCAGCAGTGATAAGCGCGGTGCTGTTTGAATCAGAGCAGCAGTGATAAGTCAGGGTTGGCAAGAATTAGGGTGGCAGTGATAGGTAGGAGGCGTCAGTGATGAACCATGGCGGCATAAACCAGGGTGGTAGTGATGAGCCTGTCCGGCATGATCACAGTGGTAAGACAGTGATGAACCGGCATGATCACAGTGGTAAGACGGAGGCGGCATGAATCGGGACAGAAATACTGAGTCAGGGGGCGACACATGTATTGGGGGTGCTCTCATTGTGATTAGAGGTGCTCGCACGCCCCAAAGAGATAAATTTTACCGCTGGCTGACACTAAAAGAGTAAAAGCACGGCGGCAACATTCTACCATTTACTCGGCTCGGAGAATTCATCCAATATACAAACATATAACGATTAGACGATTGTAGGCTGCTGTTTGCTTCTGGAAGTGTATTAGAGATTCATCCTGACAAAACTGTGCCAACAGCAGGGCCTAAGTTTGACCGGTTTTGGGGGCCATGTCCGGACTGGTCTCCTCGGCAGTGATAAACCAGGGGCGGCAGTGATCAGCCGGGGGCGGCAGTGAAGATTCGAGGGAGGAAGTGTCTAACCAGAGGCCGCTCATATATGGGTTAATACAAAACAGGGAGAGCATTGATCAGCCAGAGGCGGCGTGAATCAAGGCAGCAATGATTAATCTGAGTGGCAGTTATGAACCAGGGGAGACAGTGATCAACCAGGGGGCGGCAGTGATGAACCAGGGGCGGCAGCGATGAGGCGGGGCGGCGTGCATTTGGATCAAAACATGCCAGGGCAGCATCAATGAGCAAGAGGTGGCATGAATTCGGGCGGCAGTGATGAACCAGGGGTGGCAGTGATCAGCCGCGAGACGGTCCATCATCATATTTGAGGTTCTAGGGCGCGCCGACATCTAGGGCCATACGGTGCCCATAACACTAAATAAAATACGCAAATAGGACATTTCCGCATGAATTTTAACAAGTCAGGTGGTAAAACAGGTCAGGTTGTGAAAGTTGTATCAGAAGATTATATAAAACATTTAAAAAATGAAATAAAAAACAAATACTGAAAAATGATACAGACAATTTTACACGTTATACTAAAGTCAGGGACTATAGGTAACATGAAACTCGACGTTATGTAAAACCTGAAAACTACTAGGATGAATATACGATGTTAAAACTAACGCTCCTCAGATATAACATGATGTTAGTGATATCCAAAGAAGGATGCTCCCCCAGAATGCTCACTGCCCCGGGAGACGGCAGTGATTAGCCAGGCGTGGCAGTTATTAACCAAGGTGCGGCAGTGATCAGCCAGGGGCGGCAGTTAGCAGCCAAGGGGCGGAATTGATCAGTCAAGTGGAAGCGGCTATCAGCCAGGGGCAGCAGTTATCAGCCAGGGGGTGGCACTTATCAATCCGCCGGGGGCGGGAATGATCAGCCAGCGGCGGCAGTTATCAGCCAAAGGCCGACAGTTTTCAGTCAGGGGGCGGCAATGATCAGCCAGGGGGCGGCAGTGATCAGCCAAGGACGGAAGTTATCAGGCAGCGGCGGTAGTAATCTGCCAGGGGGCGGCAGTTATCAGGCAGGGGCGGTAGTAATCTGCCAGGGGGTGGCAGTTATCAGCCAGGGGCGGCAGTTAACAGCCAAGGGGCGGCAGTTAACAGCCAAGGGGCGGCAGTTATCAGCCAGGGGGCAGTAGTGGTCAGCCAGGGGCGGCAATTAGCAGCCAAGGGGCGGCAGGAGTCAGCCAGGGGCGGCAGTTAGCATCCAAGGGGCGGCAGTATCAGTCAAGGGGCGGAAGTTATCAGCCAAGAGCCAGCAGTTTTCAGTCAGAGGGCGGCAATGATCGGCCAAGGGGGCGGCAATGACCAGGCAGGGGCGGCAGTGATGAGTCAGGGGGCGGCAGTGATCAGCCAGGGGTGGCAGTGATTAGCCAAGGGGCGGCAGCTATCAGTCAGGGGGCGCCAGTGATCAGCCAGGGGCGGTAGTGATGAGTCAGGGGGCGGCAGTTATCAGTTAATGGGCGGCAGTGATCTGTCAGGGGGCGGCATTGATTTGCCAGGGGGCGGAAGTTATCCACTAGGGGCGGCAGTCATCCGCGAGGGGCGGCAGTTAGCAGTCAAGGGGCGGCAGTTATCAGTCAGGAGGCGGCAGTGATCAGCCAGGGGGCGGCAGTGGTAAACGAGGGGCGGCAGTGATCAGCCGGGGGGCGGCAATAATAATTCAGTGGGCGACAGTGACTAACCAGAAGGGACAAGTATATGGATGTTGAAATAAACCGGGTTTTTCTCACCAGGGGTGGCATGAATTAAGGCGGCAGTGATAAACCAGGGGTGTCAGTGATCAGCCAGCTGATCAGTGATGAAACAAAAGGCGGCAGTACTCATCCAGAGGGGGCGGGGGCGGCAATGATGCGGCGCCATAAATCAGGGGAAAGGATAAGTCAGGTGGCATTGATTAGCTAGAGGTGGAACCAATCAGAGTGGAAGTAATGAACCCCGGAACGGGAAAAACTTGACAGGGGCGGCATGGATCAGGGTGGCAGTGATGAGATAGTGTGACACTCCTCAGGGTAGCGGTGATAAGCCAGGGGCGGCACATGTATTGGGGGTGCTCAGCACATGATTGGGGGTGCTCAAATTAGGATTGGGGGTGCTCGGGCACCCCAAAGAGATAGAAAATTACACCCCTGCATAGCCATGTTCAGAAAGGTCTGAAATAAGAAAAAACCGGGTACAGTTTTGATGTGAAACAATTTTTCAGATTCACTACACCCCAATATGCACCCCTCGTTATCAGGTTTAACCCTCGCCCCACCGGGGGGCCATCGATGGCCCCCTAAGGTTTTTCCGGGATAGCAGAAAAACGACGAGGCGCAGCGCCGCGGTTGAGGGCTCTACCTCTCACTCCGCATCATTTTCCCATCATCCCTGAAATTTTTTATCCTGGGTCACCCAAGGTCAGGTCAACAGACGAGGTCAACCAAGGTCACCTCACTTCACCTTTAGAGCTCTGTAAGAGCTACATTTCAAAGTCGATCGATTTGAAACTTCCTACACTTCATAACCCCTCCAGGGTCTACAAGGTGTATATCCGGGATTTTTCGATTTCGTGCCCTGAGGTCAGGTCACGAGGCGACCTCTCCCATTGGAAAAGCATGGGGAAAAGTTGTTTCATGATATAAAAGCCACAAAAATGATTGCAAATACTCAGACTGCTCAGAACAACGTTTTTGGACACTCTTTCACGGATCCCAGGGGTCATATTTGCCCTTTGACTTTTCCAAGGTCATCCAAGGTCACCAGAGGTCAAAAACAGTATTTTAACAATAACTTTTGACCTAATTGAGCTAGAGCGGTGAAACAAACACCATCGTGTTTGTCTTGTCACTGGCTTTCATTTGATATACGGCAAGGTCACTTTTTGACCTTTCGTGACCTCAGGTCATATTAGGTCACGAGGTGACCTCTGGCGGTCAAACCACTGGCGGGAGGTCTTTACGTTCCACATAGCGGAAAAAGTACTGGCAATTTGCTATCAAATGTACTTTACCAGGCCTCAATAGCTCTAATGACATAAGAGTTATGCCCAGTTTGCTTAATCATTGCATATTTGAGTGAAAATAGCCGATCTTGACCTAATTTGACCTCTGGAGGTCAAACTATTGACCTGAGGACTAAAACATGCGAAGTAATTTCTTACTGAATTCACGCGAGCTTTCTATTGCACTTTGCAGATTTGCGCTAACGCCCATATTTTCGGAGTTAGAGGGGGGCCATCGATGGCCCCCCCGGTGGGGCGAAGGTGGCGCCGGACCCCCGGTGGGGCGCGGGTTAAGTCGGTTCACCACCATCTTGGTTAGGGACACTATGCCAGTAATGAGCCATCTAAAAAGCTATCACGGGTTTGTAGACTATGTCAAACTGTGACTCTCTCAGGTATAATGCAACCTATCCGATGTTGAGATCAGATAATTGACAAATACAATGGTCTGCTTTTCGGTGTAATTCATGCCAAACGCTGTTTTCCGACTCAGATTACAGTATTTATCGTTGATAGTATGGCAATAGCTCTTGGCACGACTGCAGCACATAGTCTAATACACGGCGCGTCTGTAGAAGATTATCGATTTCGGCGCTCGCGTTATTACGGGGCGCCGCGAACGCGACCACATTAGTAACGTTGCCTGAACCTCTGGTAGCTCCCAGGAAATGATCTGGTCACGTACCTTACCTTGTGCACTCTGAAGGGCACCTTACACGCCGAGCGCCGAATGCTGGGGACAATATGTTCGTGACTCATGCTGGGGTGGGAAAGCGGGACAGGGAAGGGATTGGTGATGTGCCTCTGTTCTGCATCGCAGAGTCAGGATGCTGGGGTGAGACAGCGGGACAGGGAAGGGATTGGTGATGTGCCTCTGTCCTGCATCGCAGAGTCAGGATGCTGGGGTGGGACGGCGGAGCAGGGGAGGGATTGGTAATCTGCCTCTGTCCTGCATTAGATTGGAGTCGGGATGCTGGGGTGAGACAGCGGGGCAGGGGAGGGATTGGTGATCTGCCTCTGTCCCGCATCCCATCAGATTCGGGATGCTGGGGTGGGACAGCGGGACAGGGGAGGGATTGGTGGTCTGCCTCTGTCCCGCATCCCATCAGAGTCGGGATCCTAGGGTGGGACAGCGGGGCAGGGGAGGGATTGGTGATCTGCCTCTGTCCCGCATCCCATCAGAGTCGGGATGCTGGGGTGGGACAGTGGGGCAGGGGAGGGATTGGTGATCTGCCTCTGTCCCGCATCGCATCAGAGTCGGGATGCTGGTGTGGGACAGCGGGACAGGGGAGGGATTGGTGGTCTGTCTCTGTCCCGCATCCCATCAGAGTCGGGATCCTGGGGTGGGACAGCGGGACAGGGGAGGGATTGGTGATATGCCTCTGTCCCGCGTCGCAGAGTCGGGATGCTGGGGTGGGACAGCGGGACAGGGGAGGGATTAGGGATCTGCCTCTGTCCCGCATCCCATCAGAGTCGGGATGCTGGGGTGGGACAGCGGGACAGGGGAGGGATTGGTGATCTGCCTCGTCCTGCATCGCAGAGTCGGGATGCTGGGGTGGGACAGCGGGGCAGGGGAGGGATTGGTGATCTGCCTCTGTCCCGCGTCGCAGAGTCGGGATGCTGGGGTGGGACAGCGGGGCACGGGAGGGATTGGTGATCTGCCTCTGTCCCGCGTCGCAGAGTCGGGATGCTGGGGTGGGACAGCGGGACAGGGGAGGGATTGGTGATCTGCCTCGTCCTGCATCGCAGAGTCGGGATGCTGGGGTGGGACAGCGGGACAGGGGAGGGATTGGTGATCTGCCTCTGTCCCGCGTCGCAGAGTCGGGATGCTGGGGTGGGACAGCGGGGCACGGGAGGGATTGGTGATCTGCCTCTGTCCCGCGTCGCAGAGTCGGGATGCTGGGGTGGGACAGCGGGACAGGGGAGGGATTGGTGATCTGCCTCTGTCCCGCGTCGCAGAGTCGGGATGCTGGGGTGGGACAGCGGGACACGGGAGGGATTGGTGATCTGCCTCTGTCCCGCATCAGATCGGAGTCGGGTAGACGCCAGTTTGAGTGTCGCGTGCAACGCGCTGCCCCTCGATACCCGTGAGAAGTCACTGAGGGAATTGCGGGCAGATTTGAAGCGGCTGCTGCGGCCGGGTGGAGAGCTATGAATTTGTATGTTTATGTGCGGCTATGTCTGGTGTGTGCATGAATTCTGCGAGTGATTATTACCGTCGTACTGTTAGGGGAGGGGTGCTTGAACACACCCCTCGGGTTTTTCTGGCGGTATCGCAAAGCGGCGGCGCGAAGCGCCGCCGTACCTGGCACACCTCATTCTTGATCATTCTGAAACTTTTTCCAAATATTTAATGTCATCTCAGGTCAGGCCATCGGTGCTGGCCCAGTGACCTCAGCTCCAAAGAACTTTTAAGATAGCATAAGAAAGAACAGGGTCAATCCATCAGATTGAGAATCATTACATAATGGGCCCACCAAGTGCCACAAAATATATTCCGGGATTTTTTCATATCGATGACCCAAGGTCAGATACGGACCCTGACCCCTCCTTTGGAAATACCAGGAGAAAACTGGAATTGGGAGAGCATGGTTTTATTTCTTTAGATACAGCTTAGAATACTTCTATATTCTCCAAATCGTAGTATCCTGGGGTCTTTTCCAGGCTCATGTTGCAAGTTTGGACTTATGACCTCTGAGAGGTCATCTGGGGCTGTTTAAGCAAATTTTCAGACTTGGGTCAATGACTTTGCAGTGTGACAGGGGTGGAAAAAGGAGCGCCGTTAGGAGGGGGGCAACGCGAGAGGAATCGTAAAACTTTTTTAAAGAAAATCGGCCAAATTTCGTCATTCGTGGGAGCATGGCCTTTTCCCTTCACTCTGCGTCCGCCATTGAATGATGATAAATCTTTTGTTTTGATATCATTACGTTTGAATTATTATTGAAAATCCATTGATATGCATGTTTACTTTGCTAGGTCAGATGGTGACCTTGACCTGACCTTAGGTCAGATCATTGTTATGCCCAACTCAACTCTGTCAGACGCCAGTGCCCAGTAACTCTTTTCTAACATGCCACCCTCTGTGACCTGTCATGACTTTAATATTGACCTAAGCCAAAAACGGCTAATGTAGTTTCTTCATGAATTTATAAGAGCTATCAACCAGCCTTTGCTTTTTTCGCTATTCCGCATAGAAGCTGATTCCAGGGGGATGTTTAAACACCCCCCCCTCACCAGGGGCGAAGAAGTTGGCTCAGAGGTGTTGTCTTTGAAGTGTGGTGTGATTGGACGTGTTAGTTACGGGTGTCTAGTCTATGCATATACGAACATGAAAAACGCAACAGAATAGTGCTTCACGCTCTCACAAACACACGCCGAAGCTGACAGACGGAAGCTGACATATCGAGGTAGCACTGTTGCCTTGCACCCGATCCTTCCCGTCGTGGAGCGCACCCACCGTTTTACGAGCCCGTCGGAAAATTAAAGATATACCTCTACATTTGTTCCTACCATTTCCATTGTAAGATTTTAAATGCACGACTTTTGCTTTGCCTTCTTAACGTTCTTAACCTTACCATGGTAAGGAGAGGGGTAATATTTTTACCCATCCCAAGTGTTTTTTTCCAGGACGGCCGGAAGGCGGTGATGCGCACTGCTGCCCTACTTTACACAGCTGTACACTGATCTTTTTGCACATATCCTGACAATTTTACGTCTAGGTCATGTAAGGTCGGGTCACCAGGTCAGGTCGAGTGAGTCATGGCCTGCCCCTGGTAAGCCCAAGGGAAACTTTTGAAATGTCTGCATCTCAGTCCGCACGGCTCAGATCAGCTTCAAAACAAAGGATCATGTGTTCGTGGCCTATTAATATGGTTGATTTCTAAAAATTTGTGCTGTTACCTGCTCACGGTTATCTGAGGTCAAATACGTAGTTATGAACACGTTATCTTACAACTTTGGAGTACATAATGATATAATTTTATCTTATCATCATTGTGTTTGTTTTGTCCCTGCGTGTTCAGTGATGCCGTCATGACCATACCAGGTAACTTCGGATCAACTCGCTGACCTAAGGTCAGGTCGAACTTTAAATTTCACTTAGCATAGTAAAATAATGTATCATTTGATTCGTATTAACGAGAGAATTACAATGCTTCCTACAGTACGGCTGTATCATGTTTTTTCAGAAGTTATTTGCAAACAAGCAAAATCCACATAGTATGTTTGGCGTGCCCTCCTTGACCTCGATTGAATGCTACCCGGTGTTGAACTAAACTCGCTAGCCGCTATTGACAGCTTTCAAGCCTTACGATAGCTTTCAAGTGGCCGCGGAAACATTGTCATATATTGCCTCTTAGATAGGAAATACTGCCTCTAATTCCAGCATGCTTCATATTTTGGCTAGTGGGTATGTATAAAGATTTGCAAATTTCAGTGACCCGCAGCGTCTTACCCACTGACCTGAAAATAAAATGGAGTGTACAGCAATGAAAGAAAGAGCTATTCGAGCGCATTCAAATGATGTTAGAAAAACGTTTCTAGATGGTTTAGTTCCTGAGATAGTCGAGGTTTTGGGAGTATCCCCTTATTTCAGCAGTTTCGACCTTATTTGACCTCTAGTTACCTCAAAATTGACCTCACGAAAAAATGAAATAATTTTTACTGCATTTGCGACTAGCCGTCGATGAATTTTTCTGCGTCTTCCCAGCTTTTGTTTTTTTGTTCATAGGGTGTCAAATATGGCCTCCACCAGGGTGAAGGTGGCTTAGGGGGAAAGTATTTGTAGGTATTGCACCCCTCTAAGGGAAATCACGAATATCTCCTATTCGATCTCGCTACTGTGGATTGAATTACACATTTTGATTATTTTTTATTTTTGACACAAAATTCCTGACCTGAAAGTAGCGTATTCTAAAAGTGAATTCCGATTTGAGTGAAACTATACAAAGGGCGCATTTGCCAAAGTGCGTGGGTAACTGCGCCCGGGGGAGGGCGCATTTAGATTTAATTGCACCCTTCCGTCATACCATGTTACGTCAATGGCACAGCAGAAATACGCATTAGTGTAAGAGCAAATGGGGCTCGGCTACCTGCCAAGCCTTTCATCTTGAGGGCCTGTACGTAATTTGAATGTGGTATTCTTGCACTCACAGCTGGGCGGATGGATCCTAACTTCAGGTTTGAAGTCCAAAGTAGTCTGTCTTCTTCTGTTGTAGGTGGGCCGGGGTACTTGTGCGTTTTCACCAGTACGTAGAATGGGCCGCAGCGACCGTGTGTTTTAGAAGACAGACTACTTTGGACTTCAAGCCTAAAGTTAAGACCCATCTGCCCAGCTCACCGTAGCGCAGACTATGAGCTCACCAAACACCTAACACTAAGCCTGAATGTCCTCCCAAAACCTGCACATTCCATCAAGTCACCTATGCAAGTTTTGGAAATGCTACAAGAGCAAAACCACGTCGCCAACAACTGTCGTCTTGTTTCTTTAGACGTTCGTTTCCTTCTGTTTCCTATGTTCCTTATCCTATATTCCTTGCGTTTCCTATGTTTCCTTCTATTTTCGTGATAATGCCTCGCGTTGTGTTTCTTTAGATTTAAATTCCTTAACTGCTTAATAGTTTCAGGTATAGTTAATACTTAAATTCTTTATACTTAAATACTTAAATGTCACTTCATTCAAACTCGAGTTCCTTCACATGACTTTATTTCTTCAATTTCAGCACATAAATTTTCCATCCCTCGTGCCTCCAAAACGAGACTAAAATAGTATTGCGCCTCCTCAACACCTTTAATACCTACCAATCAGGCTATACTCCTCATTCGTGATCTCCTGCGGACTCACAAAGAAGCTCTCACCGACGTTGTGAGCACCCATGACTACACCAGGATGCTCATGCGGAACGGTGGAGGCCGTGGTGACCGACAGCGACCAACCATCGAAAAACGCAATCTGAACCGGGTCGACCAGACTGCTTTTAACATCCAGTTGGCCAATCACGACTGGCGGGAGGTTTACTCCGCCGATGGACCTGCTGCTAAGTGGGACGCTTTTGTTCGCATTTTTACATCTCTGCTAGACACCGTGGCACCCGTTCGGCGAGTGCGTTTGCCACCACCAGCTGCCCTGCACGTGACTGGACCGACCCGTGAGCTGCTCAGCAGGCGCCGCGCCGCCCTGGCGGCCGGGCCGGCAGCCCGCCACGAGTACAAGGCCATCAATCGGCAGTGTCGGGCAGCTATACGTCGGGACTGCCGCAATGACCTGCTGCAGCGTGTGAACGAGGCCGGTCCGAGCAAGACATGGCAGGTCATTCGGCCGATTATTGGCAGTAAGAAAAGTACCACTTCTGTTCCGAATGTTACACCAGACGCTCTTAATCAATTCTTTGTAAATGTTGGACCTCGCACCGCAGCTAGTGTTGCGCCGCCGCTCTCTAACTTACCAGTTAGGCTCCCGCGTGTACCTGCGTGTGGCTTGAAGATCGGACCAATTTCAGCTGACGACTTGTGCATTACTTTAGGTTCCATGAAACCCTCTACTTCTGTCGATATTTCTGGTTGTATATACGATATTTCATATTGTGATTTTTCAGCGTTTTTACTTAGGCGTTCAAAATGTGTTACTTCATATCATTAACTCTAGTCTTGTGACCGGTTTAGTACCACGACAGTGGAAGCATGGCATGGTTGTTCCAATACTGAAAGGCGGAGACACAACCAAACCATCTAACTGGCGTCCTATCACTATTCTACCAGCAGTGACAAAAATTACCGAACGTATAGTCCACAACCAACTCAGTACGTATTTCACCAAAAACCATCTGCTTTCACACACGCAACAAGGCTACCGGAAGAATCATTCCACCGAAACTGCGCTCACAGTAGTTACCGACCAGGCGTACCAGGCCATGAATAAGGGGCATATTTGAATACTAGTTCTTACGGATCTTCCAAAATGCTTCGATGTAATTAGTCACGAGAAATTGCTGGAAAAATTTGAGCAGTATGGTGTTGACGACCACTGGTTCAGGGATTACCTCCGTGATCACTATCAACAAGTCAAAATTACGAACGGTTTTAGCGGTGGCGCAACAACACAGGGGAATGGCAGTCCGAAACTCTCCAAATCACTCCAAAACTCGGTGGGCGTTTTCCAAGGCGGAAGTTTATCCTGTATCATGTTTTCAATCTTCGCAAACGACATGAATTTGTATATTAAGAATTCCACCATGGTTCAATTCTGTGACGACGTTCAGCTCATCATATCCGGCCCAAAACAGAACCTTGATACTATGGTATCATTGCTTGAGCATGACATAGCTGTACTTTTAGATTGGTTTTCTCAAAACGCCCTCAAAATCAACCCAGCAAAAACCCAGGTCATCGTACTCGGAACCCGTGCAATGCTCCAAAATTTGCCAAAAATTAGTATTCGGGTGGGCAACACAGTAGTAACAGAAACAAGGGAAGTTAAAAACCTAGGCGTGCATATGCGACCGGAACCTGACGTTCGAATCGCATGTTGATAGCATCACTAGGAAATGTACTGGCATTCTCATTGGACTCATGCACATTCGGCACATCATTCCACAGTCAGTACTGAAACTATTAATACAGTCACTCGTCATATCTCACATCAGGTACTGTATTTCAATTTATGGGACTTGTGGAACAACTCAACTCCACCCAATTAAAAAAGTGATCAACTTCTGTGCTCGCGTCTTAACTGGGAAGAGAAAGTTTGAGCACATTTCTCGGGAAGTAGCCAGATTACGACTGCCTGACCCCGCACAGCTGCTTACCTACCACCGGTTGAGCATTGTTCATAGCGTGTAGATTACCGGTGAGCCGTGTGTGCTTGGTGAAATGTTTACCTTTACTGACCATAGCTACGGTACGCGACAGGCGGGACTTTTACGTCCCACCCGTGCTAGAAACAACGCAGAGAAACGAAGATTATGCCATGCTGCCATTGCACAATATAATGACCTGCCACCTGATCTAAGAACCAATACCAGAATGTCAGGTTTCCGAAACTCACTGAGAAGTTTATTGGGCCTGTAAGTGTAAGCTCGCAGTATTTTATATCATATTACGTGTGTGATTGCATTTGAGTACTTGTGCTTTTACTGCATGTATCGCTGACTTGACTGTTACTTTTACACTATCCACGACCCCTTCATTGAATTGATGATGGAACATGAAAAGCCTTGTATCGAGTGTAAGGATGTTCTGAAATACATTGATTGATTGATTGATTGACGTTACTTGCTTGAAACCAGATGCGGTTGCTGACCTCCTTGACCTCTCAATCCGCAATTGTCATGCTGTTATTCAAGATGGTGACAAGGAGGGGTGGTTCCGAGAAACATCTGGTCTTGCAATGGGTAAATTTACTCGCCTGTAGTAGCGGATTTGTTTATGGGCAAATGGGAAAACGATTTCCAGCTTCGACCTGCAGCCTCCTAGTCTACAACTTCTGTAGGTACACAGATGATTATCTAGTACTACTTCAGGGAGATGATTCTGCCCTCAACACTTGGGCGGAACAACTAAACAGCCAAGGTCCCAACATAAAAGTGACCATAGAAATCGAAGTGAATCGTGTGATTCCCTACCTAGGCATCCTAATAACAAGAGGACATAACAAGTTTATAACAAAAGTGTACCGAAAAACATGTACAACTAACCAAGTGCCGGTATTCGAATCTTACTCAGGGAGACGGTATCAGAGAACAGCAATCAGATTCGACTGCATCCGAGCCTTTCGATACTGCTCTAGGCCCAGTGACTGCAGTAAAGAACTGGATTTCATCCCCAAGAAATTTCACCAACATGACTACCCATTATCGTTCATCGACTCTGTGATTACAAAAACTAGAGCGGATCTCAAGCTTAGGGCTCGCTCTCTTCCTGCACCCCCGACTCGGAAAATAAATGAAAGCCTTCCACCTGTCTCTCTGTATCTTTTGCAGGGAAATGTTTTTACCAACTCAAGAGAGAAGCCTGCAAGATTGCTACACAACTTGTGTCAAAACCACTGCACACCGTGGGATCTTTGTTGTGCAGCAAGGCTAAACACCAGCTGCCCACGTCACAAAACATCAACGTTGTAAAGCCCATCGAATGTTCTTGCAAGGTAGGAGGTGAAAATGTCATTTACATTGGAGAGACTGACCGAGAAATACGGTCTCGAGTGCAAGAACATCGAAACATCTGGAGAGGACGAGTACCCTCTAAACTGAAGGTTTCAGCCTTCAGCGAGCGCAGACAGTTTACTCCAGCCTTCTCTGACGTCAAAATCCTCAATCACGCTGCCCATCACCATATGCAACTGCTCATGGAGTCGGCCTGCATACAATCAGTGGGCCGGCAAGAGACCATACTCACCTCACCAAACGATGCTAGTGTTAACAGAAATCCAGGCACTCTCTTTAAATGAGAGATGGCTTCCAACCATACGTCGAGTGTGTTCCTAAGACGTGTTTTTATACTTTGACGTTTACACGTATAAATATGTTACTTGTTTAACCCGCGCCCCACCGGGGGTCCGGCGCCACCTTCGCCCCACCGGGGGGCCATCGATGGCCCCCCTCTATCTCCGAAAATATGGGCGTTAGCGCAAATCTGCAAAGTGCAATAGAAAGCTCGCGTGAATTCAGTAAGAAATTACTTCGCATGTTTTAGTGCTCAGGTCAATGGTTTGACCTCCAGAGGTCAAATTAGGTCAAGATCGGCTATTTTCACTCAAATATGCAATGATTAAGCCAACTGGGCATAACTCTTATGTCATTAGAGCTATTGAGGCCTGGTAAAGTACATTTGATAGCAAATTGCCAGTACTTTTTCCGCTATGTGAAACGTAAAGACCTCCCGCCAGTGGTTTGACCGCCAGAGGTCACCTCGTGACCTAATATGACCTGAGGTCACGAAAGGTCAAAAAGTGACCTTGCCGTATATCAAATGAAAGCCAGTGACAAGACAAACACGATGGTGTTTGTTTCACCGCTCTAGCTCAATTAGGTCAAAAGTTATTGTCAAAATACTGTTTTTGACCTCTGGTGACCTTGGATGACCTTGGAAAAGTCAAAGGGCAAATATGACCCCTGGGATCCGTGAAAGGGTGTCCAAAAACGTTGTTCTGAGCAGTCTGAGTATTTGCAATCATTTTTGTGGCTTTTATATCATGAAATAGCTTTTCCCCATGCTTTTCCAATGGGAGAGGTCGCCTCGTGACCTGACCTCAGGGCACGAAATCGAAAAATCCCGGATATACACCTTGTAGACCCTGGAGAGGTCATGAAGTGTAGGAAGTTTCAAATCGATCGACTTTGAAATGTAGCTCTTACAGAGCTCTAAAGGTGAAGTGAGGTGACCTTGGTTGACCTCGTCTGGTGACCTGACCTTGGGTGACCCGGGGTAAAAAATTTCAGGGGTGATGGGAAAATGATGCAGTGAGAGGTAGAGCCCTCAACCGCGGTGCTGCGCCTCGTCGTTTTTCTGCTATCCCGGAAAAACCTTAGGGGGGCCATCGATGGCCCCCCCCGGTGGGGCGAGGGTTAAGTCTATAAATATGTTGTTCTTTCTTTTGGCCTATTTCTATATAACATTCATAATATGCGTGTGTGTGTGTGTGTGTGTGTGTGTGTGTGTGTGTGTGTGTGTGTGTGTGTGTGTGTGTGTGTGTGTGTGTGTGTGTGTGTGTGTGTGTGTGTGTGTGTGTGTGTGTGTGTGTGTGGGTGCGGGTGCGGGTGCGGGTGCAGGTGCGGGTGCGGGTGCGGGTGCGGGTGCGGGTGCGGGTGCGGGTGCGGGTGCGGGTGCGGGTGCGGGTGCGGGTGCGGGTGCGGGTGCGGGTGCGGGTGCGGGTGCGGGTGCGGGTGCGGGTGCGGGTGTGCGGGTGCGGGTGCGGGTGCGGGTGCGGGTGCGGGTGCGGGTGTGTGTGTGTGTGTGTGTGTGTGTGTGTGTGTGTGTGTGCTGTTATACTAAGACAAACTTAAAACCTGATATTCGCTATTGTAAACTTGATTTAGATGTCTTTTGTTCCCCTTTTTATTATCCCTTTAATTATTGTATGCGATTTTTAAGTATTTCTCAGAAGGTACTATTTATTACTGTCACGTGATATTTGCCAAACTTAACATTTTCTCGAGATTCTTATTGAATCATCCCACCTATTCCAATACTTTCGCTGACGAAGCTCTGTAAATACAGAACGAAAGCTCCGACCCCAAACACACTTTGTGGAGTAAGTCCGAACGATGATATTCGAATAATACCTACCCTGGCTACCTCTTACCCAAAGATTATGTCCACAATGAGGCAAAACTAGACCAGTAGCGGTGTGACAGACTTTCATATATTCTATTTATTTCAGCCAGTCACCATCTTCTAACGAACCAAAATTCTCTTGAATGTTTTGATTAATTTTTCTTATTGATTGCAGCTAAAATGCTAACAATAGTCATTTCTCTATCTCTAGTACAGCTAATGCTAAGCCAGTGCAATGATGGAAAACTTTCCCATTTATTCCAGCCCGATGCTTCTTTTATTAGATATGATTTGCTCGAATAAGTTGATTGATATCGATAAAAATATCATAAATGCTGGCAAAAGGTAACATATCCTCCACAAACACTTCTCTATTTTTACTACACAGTGGTTTACTTAGTGGTCAGGGTCCAATTATTCCGAAGCTCAGCCCATCTCATAAGATTAGTTAACCTGATTAACCATCAAATAACCCTTTTCTCTAGCCTGTACCTCCGTCCCAACGTAAAGCACCGAATGAGTATACGTCTGATTGCAGAAAACATATTCAATAAATATTTACATACTTCAAAACACCAGCCCTAAGCACATACCCGTCAAATCAATCCCCTAATACCCTGTCTACGTCTAACCCATGGATTTTGACCACAACGCGGGAAAACTAGAACAGTCTAAGGCCAGCTTATTTTAATAATAATTGGCAACCCCTTGTTCCATGCCTGCACCTCTGGCCCAACGTTAAGCCTCGAATGAGCAAAGGTCTGTCTGCAGAAAAACATCGATAATTATGTAAATACTCCAAAGCACCAACCATTAGTACTTACTCCTCCATTTCTCGCATCCGTCTCTTCAACTTTGTAGCAGCCGAGACGGCTTGTCGCGTCCCGTTACGAGAAGCCGTTCAAGTGTTAATGGCACATGGCCCCTCCCCTCCCGCTTGTTCGCGTCGGCTTCAGCTGTGCGCCGGGTGTCTGCAGACTGCAGCCAATGGAGCTACGCCGTCTACGTCATCGACAACCAGCGCACCAATCCCTTCGGCGTCTGGCTGGCCGAGGGCGCACCTGTGTTCCCCACTGGCCGCCTACTGCGTCGCATGCGACGGGCGGAGGTGAGGACGAGGGGACGCGGTCAGGCCGCGTCCCCAGCCGATCAAGAGCTAGTGCTGCGCGTTTTGAGCGCTGAATATTGCCGTGTGGCGATCGTCAACGCCCTGCGCTGGCTGCCGACACAAACTGAACCTGCTCCCAGGGGTAAAAGTGACGCAACATGCTCTACTTATGTCGACTTGGAAGCATGCATTTGTGTATCCACAGCCAAATGATTTTTCACATTTTTTTCTATAAATATTGTCTAAGTTGTTTCCAGTACGGATGTTGGAGTCGGAGCGCATTAAAGTCACCACGCTTGTCACGGAGACCCCGACGCCACCACTCGAACGAGCAGCTTCCACAATGAAAATCAATTTATAAGTCAAAGTACGGGACTTGTCACGGAGACCCACGCCAACACTCGAACGAGCAGCTTCCACAATGAAAGATCAATTTATAAGTCAAAGTTAAACGTCTCGCAAAGCACAGGGACGGCCGCCCTGCTCAGGTCACCCTCTCACCAGTCAGTTGCCAGCCGACCTGTACGTCGGATTAACTATTGAGCGCCGGAGCGTCTCAGGGGAACCGATCCCAAGCCTGGACATGCACTGCCACTGCATGTCCCTGAGCAGTGGGCCGGAGCCCAACGCTCTACCAACTGAGCTACCGGGGCTGCCATATTGTTTCACAGATGCGAAGTGTATGCATGCATGGTTTTTATGGTTTCCGCTTGTTATCGGCACTGATGCAGGACAGGGATGCCCTGCACGTTTCACATGCCCCATCACCCAACTTATCAAAGCAAACAGTTGAGGAAAAGGCTGCTGAAGGTCAGATTTGACCCCGGGACCTTCCACGCTGTACTATGGGCCCCTAAATCATCTGCGCCTGGTTGTTCAAGCAGAGGTCAGCAACGAGCTCAAATCGGAATATATTTTATCAGGGGCGATCCTTCTATGATTTAGGTGCCCAAACCCATAAGAGTGCCGATAGCAACTATACTGAAATGGGGAAGGCAATATGTGATATGTGAAAATATGAAGTGTGCTTAGGCCTGTGGAACTACTAAATCCCATTTTAAATTCTGAAAATGAAAAACATGAACACTTAAAGGGCGCTTTAACATTACTTAAATGTTTCATTAGGGGTGCCCGGGCACATCCAAAGAGGTATCCGTCCACATCTCTAAATTATATCTTAACTCGATTTCGCATGGGCTCTTTTCGTACCCATCACCACCTGGGGGTTCGATCAACCCCTCCCCTACGATCTCGGGAACCGAAGGTGATAAAGAACACAATCAAAAGGTGCCCTGGACGTTGCCTACCATGTTCTGCGTTTAAGCTGAGTTTGAACCATATCTGTTCATTTGTACCGTGACAGTGGGCGGAAATGGGTCGAATTTAGGCACATTTAGGAAACCTCTTATAACTCCTGAACCATTAAAGATAGAACAAAGCCAAAGGGATCAATGTATTTGCCTTGATACAAGAATTCAAATAATATACATCATTGCCTTTGATTATGACCTTTAACTGACTTTGACCTTAGGTCAAGGTGAAATAATGCATTTTAAAGGGTGCGCCCAGACAGCACCCTTGGAGCAGTCTGGCAGCAGACAATCGCAGTAAAAACGCTGTCGGGAAAAGTTAAGAGCGTGGTCTCAGCGAAGTGATGCGACCTAAAACCGTGGTGGGTAGTCAGAATAGGTCATGAGCACCCAAATAATGAAAGAGCTGCTCAAAGACAACGCGTTCGGTGATTTTGGCAATGATGGTAAGAATGGAGATGGTCCGAAAATTAAAGGGCTGTGTCGATTTGGAAGACTTTTGAATGGGATGAACAATAGTGAGCTTCCCAGAAGCTAGTACGGTGCAGTGGCGGCGCTTCCATAGAGGCACATTAGGCACTGCCTAGCCACTTTTAAATGTCGAAGTGAGTATGTATTTTATGTGGAAGAAATCTAACTTGACTCCATGATTAAGTGGCAGAGAATATTCCTTTTTCGGATCACTGGGTCAAAGAGCCAATAATTAGCATCTCTGACAATCCAAGCTCGCAGCTTTTACCGTCAACAAATGTGATCTCAGGCAGGGGTGTATTTTTCCTAAATCTTTGGGGGTGCTCAGCCGGTGGGGGGGGCGGCACGCCATAGGGGCGGCGGCTTTGGGGGGCGGCATCCCTTTTTGCAGCAAATCTGTTATTCATCGTTTTTTCGCCTTTTATAGCACAGGGAACACTCTATTTTAATGTTCGGCAGGTATTCTACAGCTTTTGCCAAACGTGTTTCCTTTTTAGGCGACATCTCAAAGCTACCTACACATCTTAAAATAATCCAATCTGAGCTTTAAATTTTTCCATGATCAGGGGCGCAGCCAGAGCTTTGGTATGGGGGGCACACCACCTTTCAGGGGCACTTCGGCACAGAAACGACACTTTTAACGTAACCTAAATAACTTACTATATGGGGCATTCCAGGACAAAACGACCAAAAATATTTCAAATTTGACACCACCATCTCTAGAAAAAAATCTGAAATTTTGTCTCCGGGGTAGTTTTGGGCCAGAAACACGCCTGTGAGAATCTTAGCTCCCTCAGACCAACGGTGACCGAGTTATAGCCCGAGGCATTTTCGGAAGGTCACCTTGTAGACTCATCTTTGATGCTTCATAACTCAAAAACGCATAGCCTGATTAACAAGTTTTGTATATCATTGAACTCGGCTTGAACTATACTTTATTTTGAAAAAAGAAAATTTCAAAATTTGAAAATGTGTGACTCTTAATTTGTTTGATCTTTTCTTTTTGACCTAGCTTGACCTTTTCGCAGTTGAAATTGCCCTTTTAGACACCTCAAAAGTTTTCTTCATAAAATATATTTCGATAGAAAAAATATAAAAAATGCGTTTTTGCTATAAGTTCCAAATTTTTTGCACCTAAAGTAGGTATGCAGACGGTTTTTGACGACTGCGGTAGTACAGCCTTATGTTTAACGCCGTAAACAAAGCGATTGCTTTTGTAATCGGTTGCTGGCAATCATATTGCTTTGTCTTTACGAAATTTTCATCGTGCAAGTGTCAGAATTTATGACAATTAACACGCGCCCACCCGAGGGTTGGGCAACCGGCCTCCTCAGGTCTCTACAGGTCGTAAAAAACACCTTCGCGCAACACCACCGTACTCCATCTACCTCTAACACAACATTTTACAGCTTCTGGAAAAATAATTTAGGTCAACTGGGAGGTGGTAGGTACCGTAAATACTGAAGGCCAGCTGGCAACTGACTGGTGAGGGGGTGACCTGAGGTAGACGGTCGTCGTTATGCCTTGTGGGACTTTCAACTTTGGTTCCTTGTTTAACACTTCATCGGGGGAATTGCTCGTTTGAGTGGTGGGCTCGGGGTCTCCGTAAAAAGTCCCTTGATGACTCTAGTGAGACACTTACTCCTAAAACTGAACTGGCAACAACTTGGACAATATTTATAAAAATAAAAAATTCAGCCATTAAAAGTGATAGAAAGGGATCCATTGTTTCGAGGGAGACGAGGGCAAATGAACTTATTAATAATGGGCCTTTCAGCCTTAAATGAAAGTTTACAAAGATGTCGCGACTTTCTCCATAGTTGAAACAAGTATAACTTATCCTATGAGCACCACTAACTCACACAATTACATCGTTCCCGGAGATGGAAAAATAATATCGATACAAGGTGACCCAGTGCAGCACAGCATACGTTTGAGAGGATTCATGCAATGTAAACAAACGTGTCTGAAAGGCTTTCATTCCCAAAAAGTAATTTGAATCTGCTCATATATGCGAAAAAATGTCCTGAAATTGTAACGCATTCGACATGGTCACTTGAACAGGTTGACTCATGATATATTTACAAGGTGATCATTTTATAGCTGACACGAATCCCAGAATCCCAGATGAATAATGCCACAGTGCGCTGGGAGTGATGCCGCTAAATTGCCAGTTTAAATCACAACCGAATATGTTACATACAATTGTTTGGTCGTGTCACCTTTGAGGTTGCTCAAGATCACAGTATTTCTTACAGGAACTAAGTGGAAACCTAAATTTTGTGGCATAGTAGGTGACAGAGGAGAGCCGTAGAAAGAAATGTTCAGCACCATTGGAACACTCTTGTTGAGCCCAAACGGATTATGTAGGGTAAGGGCGGGTAAGAGTACGCAGGAGATAAGAGTACGCAGCAGCTGTTTTGGTTACTTAGCAATAGAGGTGGGACTTTCCAGGCCCGGGGGCCCGGGGCAAAAGCCCGGCCCAGGCCCGCGGGCTTGGACCGGGCCTGAAGGCCTGACTTAGGCCAATGCCGGGCTGACAACGGGCTTCACCCAGCTCATTCCGGGCTTCAACTGAACTGGGACTTCAAAGTCAATTTTCTGTAAGTTAAATAAGCCTTTTTCAGTACAGACCTAGTTTTTTTCCACTGAAACATAATCTTATTCATGCACCTGCAGCTTTTGAAAATGAATTTACAATTAATTTTGAGACATGGACTTTAAGAAACACATCAGGAATGTAAAAGCATGAAGCTCTAACTTTCTATCTGTTACTCATGTCAGGGTCAAAAGCAAGTTACTTAAACCTGTATCAATATTTATAAGCAAATATTGAATAATGCCTACAGTTGCACACATCCATGCTGTACTGTCATCTTATGAATATCCTAAGGACTTCAAAATCTTCAAGTCATATATGGGTGAATAAAATGAAAATTGTGGTAGCCTATTTGTTACTTCCATATTGTCCGTATACCATTTCAAAGGAAGTCATTTAACCCATTTGCTGCTGACATATTGATACTAACACCTAGCTCTAGCTAGAACATTCTTTCCAGAAGCTTTCTGCTTCAGGTAAAAAAGAAAATGCCATCTATGGAGCCATTCCCATGTCCTCTGCCAAAAATGGTGAAGTGAATGACAGGTACAAACTATTTATTGGGAGCCCATAATTGTCAAACTGACCTGATAACTCTAGATGCAAGAACAAATGTTGATAAGTTTGACCCTTCCACAGCTTCATCTTGCTCCTTCATTGCCCAAAAGATGCAGAATCCACTAAAAAAGGCTAGTATAAGCAAGGGAATAGGCACAAAGAAAACATGTTTTTGATCGAAGTACTTAACCCATTAGAAGGAACCTTAGAAG
Organism: Lepas anatifera; assembly: GCA_034440635.1. Taxonomy (NCBI): domain Eukaryota; kingdom Metazoa; phylum Arthropoda; class Thecostraca; family Lepadidae; genus Lepas; species Lepas anatifera. The sequence goes on along the minus strand of JAOTON010001584.1, from coordinate 167,476 downwards.
TTCCTTAGAAGGAACCTTTGAAATTGCACCAAAACATGAATATACTTGACATCATGTGTTGCATTTTCCTTGTGGAGATACTTCCCTGGCCTCTATGAAATACAACTTCTATTATAAGCTTTGAACATAACAGCACTTCCCCCCCAAGATACCTTTACTTTACACCTCCCTCCCAGCACACTAAAAATGTACTACGGAAACATAGAAAGACAGAACACAAAAACAATATCCAAATTATGATGGTCTTCAGACACGCCAAATTCAGCGGGCTTCAGAACAGCTTGAAAAGATTTGCAAAGTCAGAAAAGCATCATATATGAAACAACTGCGCAAAAAGGGCTATTCTCAGGAACTAAACAAATGCACTACACAGCTTTTGCTGATTTTTTAAATCCCTCAAATTTTTAGAATATATTTTTAAGAGTACTGAAATATTTAAACTGAAATAAACTTACTATCCTAGTAAATTTTAGTGAAAAATATTTTCATAAATGATTGCTATAACGTAGACAAGCACGGCGCTTCAGATGCCTTCTAAGCGCTAGCCCCTAAAATACAACAAAACAAACGGAAATAGTGTTCAAGCCCGAATGGTGATGGTAATGTGGATGGACTCGAGTTGTTTTTGTGTGTCAGATTTACTTTTTGGTGGAGATTGGGTGCAACCTTTTTATACCATGTTTGGTGCGAACATGTGGAAAACTAGTGGTTCCTTATCAAGATAGGCTGATGGACCTTGTTGGCCTGTTGGCTTACCTACTTTGCAGATCGGGCTGACCCAAGCAGAACAATCTTTTGACTATATTCCAAGCTGTTTACTGGCTAAATTAAAAGGAAATGCTCACATGTATCAATTCAGGGACAATGTGAAGGATTTTTGGTTCATTCACCGCCATTCTGCCATGATATTCTGAAAAGTTTTAGCTGAAAACTTGTCACTGCTCTCTCCTCTATTCATAAACATTATTGGAACTCAATTGTGAGGCTCGTGCCAGCACAAAATGATTTTTAAAAGTGCAACCATGGAGGAAATGTCTGATATTAGTGGGCTTATTTCATCCTGATTCTTTAAGCTGCCATGTGCATATCTCTATCTCGAATGCCCATTGTTTTATAAGGTGATGCTGGTCATTATCTGAAGTAAGCTTGCATCATAAGCAAGGCATGTTTCATACTGTGTTTTTCAGTATCATTTTCTGCTGAATTATTAAGATAGCTGATACTACTGATGCCGCATGCACCTTTTTAATATGGTTTTGGGTTCAACCAAAACTTTTTCCAGGATAAATTGGCTTAAAATATGTATTTGAGACAGCTTTAAAGTAAATAAATGCTGTATACAGTCGTTTATGGTTTTTCCATGATACCGGGCCTTCCCGGGCTTGATAAGCCATTTCTACCACAAACCGGCCTTGTGACGGGCTTCTAAAATCAGCAGCAGACCGGGCCCGGGCCCGGGCCTGCAAAATTGCCCGAAACTCCCACCTCTACTTAGCAACCACTGAAATGGTGGATGCCCTGGTATAAAAAATCAAGGTCAGTCAAGGTCAGCAAGGTGCACACACAAATTCAAAGTGCCCCTGTTCTTTCCACTGGAGTACAGAGCAAAATAAGTTTCTGGGCACCCTTGATGTAATATTTCTTAGCTAGGTAAACTTGTAGACCATGCTCCTATTATCAAAAGTATTATATTACGGGCTGTGATCAGTAAGAAAGCTGAGTTGGGACTGAGCTGCAGGACCGGAGCTGACGCTAAAACGCCTGCCAACATGTTTATGAAGACTTTCTTCCCAAGGGAGCGTTTCTGGCAAGAGTGCGCAGTAGACCATTGTAGAACAGTGCGCATGCTTAAGAGATAGGCAAATTTAATTTTTGCTTGCGGCAGAGTCTGTAATTCATATTTGGAACACCACACGTTGCAACTTAGTTTTTCTATATTCAGAACGATATAAAATCATACAATGGCCTAGTTTGGCGACAAAAACTTCATGACATGACTTATGCACCTAAAGCACAGCGGGGCATTAATGCGTACTCCAACCTCCTCTTGTGCGTACTCTTACCGACCCACTCCGGCAAGAGTACGCAGTTGACTTTTTATTTTTGATGGGCTCGTGGCGAGTTCCTTTGAGAGCCATCGAGTTGAATCATGGACTATACATAGATAATTCTTCAGGCTAAACAACCGTACACAAATGTTAGCTGTTAGACATATAGGAGAAAAGTGAAAGCCTTCAGAAAGTTAAGTGCGTACTCTTGCACGGACTTCCCCTATCTTATAATATTGCCTAGTCAAATTTCAAAATTAACCTACTTTGATCTAGAGCCAGGCTTAGGTCTGTATGGTAAAAATAATTTTAGTCAAACTGCAGTGGCAAGTCAGACACGACAACGTAAAAATTAAACCTCCATCGCAATCCTCGACAATTCTCAATTCTCGCAAGTTATCAAAATTTAGCAACTGCCCTATGCATTCATAATGGAAAGATCATGACCCTGACCCTGCTCCCGGTTATCGATATAGAAATTTTGCTACGAAAAATTATCTTGCTCGGCGACCTTACTATTTAATGTGAATCTAAACACGATAGGCTAAATTCGATATTATTGATGCACCTCCAAAATATTTTTCGAGGTTAGGTCCCTTGACCTGGGTTGGCGGTCTGTCCTGGTATGACCCAGACCTAAAATTTTGCCAGAAGCTGCAAAAATTTCGAGTTAGAGGTACATGAAGTACGGTGGCGCTGCGCGAATGTTTGTTTTTTTACTACCGGTGGAAACCTGAATATGCCGGTTGCCCACCCCCTTGTGTGGGTGCGTGTTAATTCTCATATATTTTGACACTTGCACGATGAAAATTTCGTAAAGACAATGCCATATTATTACAAGCAACCGACTACAAAAGCAATTGCTTTGTTTGCGGCGTTAAACACAAGGCTGTATTACCGCAGTGGTCAAACACCGTCTGCATACCTACCTTAGGTGCTAAAAATTTGGAACTTATAGCAAAAACGCATTTTTTTCTATCCAAAGATATATTATGAAGAAAGCTTTTTGAGGTATCTAAAAGGGCAATTTCAACTGCGAAACGGTCAAGCTAGGTCAAAAAGAGAAGGTCAAACAAATTAAAAGTCACAAATTTTCAAATTTTGAAATTTTCTTTTTCAAAAGAGAATATAGTTCAAGACGAGTTCAATGATATACAAAACTTATTAATCAGGCTATGTGTTTTTGAGTTATGAAGCATCAAAGATGAGTCTACAAGGTGACCTCCCGAAAATGCCTCGGGCTATAACTCGGTCACCGTTGGTCGGAGGTGGCTAAGATTCTCACAGACGTGTTTCTGGCCCAAAAGTACACCGGAGAAAAAGTTTCAGATTTTTTTCTAGATATGGTGGTGTCAGGCCTTGGTCGATCTGTCCTGGAATGCCCCATATCTTAGTCAATATAAACTTTTGGGTACCTTTGGTCCAGGAAAAATGCAAATTAAGAATTGACGGAGAAGGAAAACTGAAATAACAAAAGAAAAAAGTGTCACCTAATCTCATGAAAATAGCCAGAACACGAATTTTTGGGATTTATTTAAGGGCAAATCAGCCAACTCATGCAAGTCCTTGACATCAGAGAAATCAGCAGAGCCTGTGATATCTGTCACTATATGCAAGATAAGACATATTTGAGTCGAAAATTCATTTAATATGCCCACTGGTTTTGTCGTGACGAGTTAGCCCTGGTTGAACGAGGATTAAGTTCCGCGACTCCCACAAGGGCCGTGGCAGGAGGTGTGGCATAGTGACATTGGACGAATACATTTTTTGTTTCCGGAATAATTAGGGAGATACTTTTTCAACACCTTCCAAAGTTCCATATTTTCAAGGATCGATCCCAGCTGGAGTAAAGAAAAAGTAAACAGGCTGGTAGTTTGGATGGGGATGATGTGACAGGGCTGAAAATTGTGAAAAAAACTAGGTTCTTCATTCGTTTAAATCAATTAATAGAAATCCTGGTTCAGGGGACTGTGCTCTGAGCTCAGGGGCACATGCCTTTTTATCACCCCCTTCCCAGAATCCACCAGTATAATAAGCAATTTATTTCATCCGGGGTGCCTAGGCATCACAAGCCATTTTAGCGATGACGGCTCATTCCTCGTTAGCTCCATTTTACAAGGGGAGTTTGCACTGTCTCCTTGTTCCCCATCAATTGGAGACCAGCTCAGGGACCCCCTAGTGAGGATCAGAGACCTCTAGAGTAGCTGCCCCTCATTCCCCCAGTTGTGCCCCTGGGATTAGACTAGCCCCTTGACCCCCGAGGTGATGGGAGTTGGCCTCGTGTTCTTATTCTCTGTCTATTCAAGACCAGCTCAGGGGCCCTGATGTAGATCAGAGCCCCCCAGAGCAGCTCATGCTTGGCCCGGGACTAGACTAGCTAAGTGGCCCAAAGATGGGGGGGTCATCAGACTAGCTCAATGGGCCGCAGATAGGCTCAAAGGGCCTTGCACCATATTAGCTCAGGGGGCACCAGACTAGCTCAGAGGGCATCAGATGGGCTCAGGAGGCACAATGATGACACATGAGGCACCATATCAACTCAGGGGGCATTAGTTTAGCTCAGGGACGCTATACCTGCTCAGGGGCGCCAAATCAATCAGCTCGGGGGCCAGATAAACTCCTAGCCCCCAGACCAGAGCAGGGGTCTAGATCAGCTCAGGGAACACCATGTCAGCTCAGAGAGAGGGCAAGTGATCATCTCAGTGGTCTCCGATCAGTTCGGGGCACAGAACAACTTGGAGGTACCAGATCAAGTCAGGAGCCATTTAATCAGCCCAGGAGCCTCATAACAACTCAGGGGCCTTTATCAGCCTCAGTGGGCACAACTCAGCCCAGGGCCTCGGAGCTGCCGAGGAAATTACTTAATCAGCTCAGGAAGCCCAGATCAGTTTAAAAGGCACTAAATTGGCTTAGGGGACACCAAACTAGCTTAGGGGGCACTAGACGAGCTCAGAGGGCATGAGATGGGCTCAGGAGGCCAAATGTTGGCTCAGGAGGCACCAATTTGACTCAGGGGGAATTAGTTTATCTCAGGGGGAGCATATTTGCTCAGGGGGAACCGGATTGATCAGCTCAGGAGCCCAGATCAGCTCCTTGCCCCCAGACCAAAGCAGGGGCGTAGATCCGCTCATAGAAAACAAGATCAGCTCAGGGTGCACCAGATCATCTTTGGAGAAATCAATAACCAGCTTAGGCAGTACCTGATCAGCTCAAGAGGCACCATATTGGCTCAGAGGACAGTAGATAAACTCTGCGAGGCATGTGGTCAGCTCAGGGGGCTCAGATCAGCTCAATGGGCACTAAAACAGCTAATAGAGCACCAGGCGAGATCGGAGGCATCATACTAACTCAGAGAGCATTAGCTAGGTTCAAGAGGCACACTTATTTGCTCATGGGGCACCAGGTTGACTCAACGGGCACCATATCAGGTTAAAGGGCACGTGATCAGCTCAAGTGGCCAAGACCAGCTCAGTGGGCACCAGATGAGCTCAAGGGGCACCAGATTAGATCCGCCGGTACGATTATTGGCGACGATGAGGCATTAGCTGGTCACGGATTACATACCCATACTCTCTGCGGGTGCTGAGAAAAGCGACAGAATGCCCTGGCTTACCAAAAAAGGTACTAAATTGTAAAACAATAGCTTTAAGACGCGCATTGACGGGGGTCTGAGCCTCCTTCGCTTTGACAGGGGGTGGCAGGTACCCCCCCTGAGATCTCGAGAACCACGCTAGGTAGCGAAAGAAGGTTAACGGTGTTAGGTAGCACATCCACTTCTCCATCGAAAATATTGGAACTATTTTTTGTCAGGTCACATTTAAGGTCACTGGAGGTCAAAACATGCCGTCATAGGGATAACATGTAAATGAAGGCTTTCGGTCATTACATCTGCACAAGTAAAGATAGAGCAAAACGATTTAAACTATATGAATCCTCACAGCAAGCCGAATCGAATGATATATAATATGACCTTGCTAGGTCAAATCAGGGATTTGAGATACCCTGAGGTCAGGTCAAGGTTAAATTATGTAAAATGCATATCATTAGAACTGCAAATACAAGGCAAATCTAATGCAGTTAAAATAAACGCTCTATCACCATCAGTTACTAAGTTATTCAGTTAAAACCATTTTTCCATGTATTTCCGAAGGAGAGGTCATGGCTCTAACCTGATCTTAGGTTATCGATATAAAAAATAACAGAATATATTTTAGAGACCTCAGTGGGCCCATTGTGTGATATCAGTTTCAATCCGATAAGTCTACCCTGTTCCGACTTATGCAATCTTAAACTTTTTTAGGTCAAGTCACTTGACCTGTAGTGGAGACCTGACCTGGGATGACCTAACCTTAAAAATTTGATAGAAAATGTAAAAAGGATGAGAAAAAAGGTATACCAGGTACGGCGGCGCTACGCGCGGCTGTTTTTATGCTATCCCCGAAAACCCGAGGGGGCGGGTACGCGCCCCTCGTCAATGCGCGTGTTAATCGCTAAATGTGATCTAATTGCATCTAGGTTCGACGGCGTAGGGCAATAAATTTCGAGCGGCACAGACCAAGCGGGGTACACCGCCTAGCGATCAAAGGGCGCTCCAGCACCGATGGGGAGCACGTGCCCCCTGGCTGCGCCCCTGTCAACGATTGAAGTGTATTAGTTTTCTGGGGTTAAATTTTTCCTTCAGGATTGCAGAGTGGATGGAGATTGAAATGAAAGCAAATGACCTGCAAGACGGTAGGACGGATGCGGCATGAATCAGGGCAGAAATGATGAGCCGGGGGGCGACACATGTATTGGGGGTACTCTCATTGTGATTAGGGGTGCTCGCACACCCCAAAAAGATAACAAATTTCACCCCTGGCTGACACTAAAAGAGTAAAACCACGGCAGCGTCAGTCTACCATTTACTTGGCTCGGAGAATTCCTCCAATAGACAAACAGACAACGATTAGACGATTGCGGGCTGCTGTTTGCTTTCTCGAAGGGTGTTAGAGATTCCTCCTGACAAAACATTGCGGACAGCAGGGCCTAAGTTTGACCAGTTTTGGGGGCCATGGCTGGACTGGTCTATTCGGGAGTGATAAACCAGGTGCAGCAGTGATCAGCCGGGGGCGGCAGTGAAGATTCGAGGAATAAATTGTCTAACCAGAGGCCGCTCATATATGGGTTAATAACAAAAACAGGGACAGCATTGATCAGCCAGGGGCAGGATGAATCAAGGCAGCAATGATTAATGTGGGCGGCAGTTATGTACCAGGGGAGACAGTGATCAGCCAGGGGGCGGCAGGAATGAACCAGGGGCGGCAGCGATGAGTCGGGGCGGCGCACATTTGGGTCAAAGTATGCCAAGGACAACATCAGTGAGCCAGAGGTGGCATGAATTAGGGCGGCAGTGATAAACCAGGGGCGGCAGTGATCAACCGTGAGATGGTCTATCATCATCTTTGAGGTTTTAGAGCCCTCACATCCAGGGTCATACGGCGCCCATAACATTAAATAAGATACGCGAATAGGACATTTCCGCACGAATTTTAACAAGTCAGGTGGTAAAACAGGTCAGGTTGTAAAAGTTGTATCAGAAGATTATATAAAACACAAAGGAATGAAATGAAATACAAATACTGAAAAAATGACACAGACAGTTTCACACGATATACTAGAGTCAGAGACTATAGGTAACATGAAACTCGGCGTTATGTAATACCTGAAAGACTACTAGGATGAATATACGGCATTAAGACGCGCCCCGCTGGAGTCCTTGGCATGACGCGCCCCGATGAGGTGGGGTCGTTTTTCGCCCCCCGTATCGCATTCCCAATGAAATCTTAAGGAAAATTTCGGGCAGCTTTCGAAAGCTTTTGACAAGACGAAAATATTTTATACGGATAATGTTTATGTAAGGTCAATATTGAGGTCAGCATAGGCCAAAGAAGGTTCCATAGGCTTACAACAGAGCAGTGTACGTTTCTCTCTCTCTTAAATCTGCCCTCAGGGGAGCTAGAGAAAATTTGTATGCATCATTGGATTCCTCTCATTGCAGCAAATCGAATGATGTATAATATGAACTTTCTAGGTTAAATAGTGAAAATGACCTGTCCTCGAGCTACGTCAGGGTCATCAAGTGACATGGTATGGTTATGCTTTATATCAATCGACTCCCCGTGACAATATAAGCACAATGCACGCAAGATGGGAGCTTTACCTCAATTCAGTGTGAAGTTATTGGCAAAACAATCACTCTATGCTCCCGTGACCTGGCATGACCTGTGAGAGGTCAGATGCTCAAAAACGGAACTTTATAGTAAAGATCGTGGTTAGAATAGACGCTTTGAGGATTTTCAGCTTTATCTATCCAATATTTACTGAAAACGAGCCCATTCTATGTTTCACCATAGACTTATAATGGGGTGACCAAAAATTGAGCCCACCTCAGGTCAACAATATCGAAATTCCGAGCTAGCAGATTTGTAGACCCTAATGACCTTATCATATTGTGGAAGTTTTAAACTGATTGGTTTTCTGATGTTTCCTGGGCGCCGTTTCCAACTCGTGATTTTAGGTTTTGAGGTCGGGTCACTTGACCTTGAATAGCTCCTTGATATCACAAATCTGGTCAGCCGTGTAAAATTGATTAGGAATACGGCACTGTAAGTTTCGTTGTTCTGCGTCTCTTCGTTTTTAAGCTATCTGGGACAAACCAGGAGGGGGCGAATTTTGCCCCCCACTAACCACGATCTTTACTATAAAGTTGTGTTTTTGAGCATCTGACCTCTCAAAGGTCATGTCAGGTCACGGGAGCATAGAGTGATTGTTTTGCCAATAACTTCTCAATGAATTGATATAAAGCTCCCATTTTGCGTGCATTGTGCTTATATTGTCACGGGGAGTCGATTGATATGCAACATGACCATACCAGGTCACTTGATGACCCTGACGTAGCTCGAGGACAGGTCATTTTCACTATTTGACCTAGAAAGTTCATATTATACATCATTCGATTTGCTGCAATGAGAGGAATCCAATGATGCATACAAATTTTCTCTAGCTCCCCTGAGGGCAGATTTAGATAGAGAAACGTACACTGCTCTGTTGTAAGCCTATGGAACCTTCTTTGGCCTATGCTGACCTCAATATTGACCTTACATAAAAATTATCCGTATAAAATCTTTTCGTGTTGTCAAAAGCTTTCGAATGCTGCCCGAAATTTTCCTTAAGATTTCGTTGGGAATGAGATACGGGGGGCGAAAAACGACCCCACCTCATCGGGGCGCGTCATGCCAGGGACTCCAGCGGGGCGCGTGTTAATGCCGTATATTCATCCTAGTAGTCTTTCAGGTTTTACATAACGTCGAGTTTCATGTTACCTATAGTCTCTGACTTTAGTATATCGTGTGAAATTGTCTGTGTCATTTTGTTCAGTATTTGTATTTCATTTCATTTTTTGTGTTTTATATAATCTTCTGATAGGTAAGGGCGGGTAGGTACGCAGGAGATAAGGTACGCAGCAGCTGTTTTGGTTACTTAGCAACCACTGAGATGGTGGATACCTAGTATAAAAACAAGGTTAGTGCCAGGCTGCACACCAAAATTCAACGTGCTCTTGTTATTTCCGCGGGAGTACAGAGCAAAATAAGTTTCTGGGCACCCTTGCAGTAATATTTCTTAACTGGGTAAACTTGTAGACCATGCTTCTATTATTGAAAGTATTGTATGCGGTCTGTCATCAGTAAGAAACCTGAGCTAGGAATGTGTCCAGAACCGGAGCTCACGCTAAAAGGCCTGTCAACATGTTTATGAAGAATTTCTTCCCAAGGGAGCATGTCCGGCAAGAGTACGCAGTAGGCCGTTGGGCAAGAGTGCCATGCTTAAGAGATAGGAAAATTTAATTTTCGCTCGGGACAGTGTCCGTAATTCATATTTGTAAAACCAAACGTTGCAACATAGTTCTTATATATTCAGAACGGTATAAAATCATACAATTGCCTATTTTGGCGACCAAAAACTTCCGACATGGCTTATGCACTTAAAGCACAGCGGGGCATCAGTGCGTACTCAGCCCCTCTGTGCGTACCTACCGACCCACTCCGGCAAAAGTACGCACGTGACTTTTATTTTGATGGGGTCGTGGCGAGTTCCTTTCAGAGACATCGAGTTGAAACATGGACCATACATAGACAATTCTTCAGGCGAAACAACCGCATAAAAATTTTAGCTGTCAGACTTAAAGGAGAAGAGGAAAGCCTTTAGAAAGTTAAGTGCGTACTCTGCACGGACTTCCTACAACTTGCACAACCTGACCTGTTTTAACACCTGAACTGTTAAAATTTGTGCCGAAATGTCCTATTTACGTATCTTACTTAATGTTATGGGCGCCGTATGACCCTATACGTCAGCGCGCTCTAAAACCTCAAAAATGATCATCGACCGTCTCATGGCTGGTCACTGCCGCCCCTGGTTTATCACTGCCGCCCTAATTCATGCCACCTCTGGCTCATTGATGTTGTCCTTGGCATATTTTGACCCAAATGCGCGCCGCCCCGACTCATCCCTGCCGCCCCCTGGCTGATCACTGTCTCCCCTGGCTCATAACTGCCGCCCATATTAATCATTGCTGCCTTGGTTCACCCTGCCCCTGGCTGATCAAGGCTGTCCCTGTCTTTTATTAACCCTTATATGAGCGGCCTCTGGTTAGACAATTCATTCCTCGAATCTTCACTGCCGCCCCCGGCTGATCACTGCCGCCCCTGGTTTATCACTGCCGAATAGACCAGTCCAGCCATGGCCCCCAAAACTGGTCAAACTTAGGCCCTGCTGTCCGCAATGTTTTGTGAGGAGGAATCTCTAACACCCTTCGAGAAAGCAAACAGCAGCCCGCAATCGTCTAATCGTTATCTGTTTGTCTATTGGAGGAATTCTCTGAGCCAAGTAAATGGTAGACTGACGCTGCCGTGCTTTTACTCTTTTAGTGTCAGCCAGGGGTGAAATTTGTTATCTTTTTGGGGTGTGCGAGCACCCCTAATCACAATGAGAGCGCCCCCAATACATGTGTCGCCCCCCGGCTTAGCATTTCTGCCCTGATTCATGCCGCATCCGTCTTACCGTCTTACAGGTCATTTGCTTTCATTTCAATCTCCATCCATTCTGCAATCCTGAAGGAAAGATTTAACCCCAGAAAACTGATACACTTCAATCGTGGACAGGGGCGCAGCCAGGGGGGCACGTGCCCCCCATCGGTGCCGGAGATTGCCCTTTGATTGCTAGGCGGTGTACCCCGTTTGGGGTGTGGCGCTCGAAATTTATTGCCCTACGCCGTCGAACCTAGATGCAATTAGATCACATTTAGCGACTAACACGCGCATTGACGAGGGGCGCGTACCCGTCCCCTCGAGTTTTCGGAGAAAGCATAAAAACGTATAGCAGTCAAGGAGCGGCAGTTATCAGTCAGGGGGCGGTAATGATCAGCGAAGGGGCGCGTGTTAAAACTAACGCTCCTCAGACATAACATGATGTTAGTGATATCCACAGAAGGATGCTCCCCCAGAACGCTCACTGCCCAGATATCCTCAGGATGCTCACTGCCCCGGGAGACGGCAGTGATGAACCAGGGGCGGCAGTTATCAGTCAAGGGCGGCAGTTATCAGCCATCGGTGGCAGTGATCAGCCAGGGGCGGCAGTTAGCAGCCAAGGGCGGCAATAATCAGCCAGGGGGCGGCAGTTGTCAGCCAGGGGCGGCAGTTAGCATCCAAAGGGCGGCAGTTATCAGTCAAGGGGCGGCAGTCATCCGCCAGGGGCGACAGTTAGCAGTCAAGGAGCGGCCGTTATCAGTCAGGGGGCGGCAATGATCAGCCAGGGGGCGGCAGTGATCAGCCAGGGGCGGCAGTGGTGAACGAGGGGAGGCAGTGATCAGCCGGGGGCGGCAATGATGATTCGGTGGGCGGCAGTGACTAACCAGGTGGGGCAAGTATATGGGTGTTGAAATAAACCGTGGTGTTTAGCCAGGGGCGGCTTGAATCAATGCGGCAGTGATAAACCAGGGGTGTCAGTGATCAGCCAGCTGATCAGTGATGAACAAAGGGCGGCAGTAATCATCCGGAGGGGGGCGGCAGTTATCAATTATTGGCGACAGTGATCAGGCGATCGCGGCAGTGATTGGCGTCATAAATCAGGTTGTAGAGGTGGAACAAATCAGAGTGGAAGTAATGAATCCGGGACGGGAAAAACTTGACAGGGGCGGCACGAATCAGGGTGGCAGTGATGAGATAGGGTGACACTCTTCAGGGTAGCGGTGATAAGCCAGGGGCAGCACATGCATCGGGGGTGCTCAGCACATGATTGGGGGTGCCCGACTTAGGATTGGTGGGCGTCACATGACCTTTGTTGTCGGCGCGCCCTAAACCACCAATTGTGATGATGAGTTAGGATTGGGGGTGCTCGGGCACCCCCAAAGAGATAGAAAATTACACCCCTGATCTCAGGCACTTCACGAATCCGCTGAATCTGCCTAGACCGTGGCAAACCTAACGTGTGCCTTTTTGATTGACATCTCTAATACCTTATTCATTTGGACGCGAGTACTGGCTCGTAAAATCAGCAACCTAGGCTTGCATGAAATGCTAGCACGTGCGATGCCGCGTCTTAGGACCTTGCTTACAGCAGATTCATTAATCGACTCTTGTATTCGCGGATTTCTAGCCTTCTCTAGTGCGTTACAGTTGTTTGGCAATAATTAGCAAGATATTTAATTTGGGAAACCCTTATGAGATCGTGAGTCATGGCAAAAAATCTGGCTGATGAAATTTAAAAAATGCGTATGATCGTACAGTAAAAAATTCGATGTCATAAAAAATGAAGTCCCGAAGCCGTCCTCGAAATGGGGAGCTCTCGTGAGTACCTTCTTCTTCCCGTCCTACTTACCTATCCTTCTTGAATATTGTCTTGCACCTTCATATACTGCTGCATAACCGTTTCCACAATCCCCAACATGTTGTTTGATATATATATATATATATATATATATATATATATATATATATATATATATATATATATATTATGATATGATATTCAACATTTAAACATAAATATTATTTTTGCTCATCGATTTTATCTTGCCCCCTCTCCAGGCGACCTGCTGCATCCGCTTCTGTCCACTATCAGGTAAAAAGCCTGAGCGACGTCCACACCTCTAAACCAATCGTGCCTAGGCTGTCATAAGGGACACAGAGAATGAATGCACATATTGATAACATGCATGCACAGTCCGTCCGCGCCAGTCGTCGCACTGTTACGCATCATGGACACAGCGTGCATATGTCCATCGTGTCTTATCGGACACAAATTAAAAGAGCCGGTGATCACACTCTCCAACACTCAGGAGCCGGTGTCATCTCTCCTGGATCACCCTAGGAATAGCCATGGAAAACGGCTCTTTTTTCTCATAGAGCAGCGGTATTGTACAATCGAAACGTAATTCCGAATGGATTCGCCCGTTTGAGTGTATATGCTTTTAAAAATGAAATCCGCAACAGACTGAAGCGCATGTGATCTGACTCTTTTACAACTCTTTTATGTTATATTCTGTGCTTGTGTATGCTTTTTTTACTGCCTGTACGAGCATGTTTGGCGATGGTTTGTCAAAAACCTTTTTTAGTGGAAAAACTGGATTGCGGGGAAATAGATAAATGAATAAACACGGGGCGATCGCACTGGGGGGAACCGGTTAACGTTTTTGTGCAGTGAGCAGAGCTGCTGTGTGTGTACAGTGACCTGTGTCTGTCTGTGCAGTGAACAGAGCTGCTGTGTCTGTACAGTGGCCTGTGTCTTGTGTCTGTGCAGTGAACAGAGCTGCTGTGGCTGTGCAGTGACCTATGTCTTGTGTCTGTGCAGTGAGTAGAGCTGCTGTGTCTGTGCAGTGACCTATGTCTTGTGTCTGTGCAGTGAGCAGAGCTGCTGTGTCTGTGCAGTGACCTGTGTCTTGTGTCGGTGCAGCGAGCAGAGCTGCTGTGTCTGTGCAGTGACCTGTGTATTGTGTCTGTGCAGTGAACAGAGCTGCTGTGTCTGTGCAGGGAGCAGAGCTGCTGTGTCTGTGCGGTAGGCCATCTCATTTTTCAAAAAATGATTTTTGTCAGGTTTCTTGATTTTTCCCGTACTGTGGTCCAAGCGGAGTCGATCGGTGGAGTCATTTCTACCGAAATCGGAGAATAGCCATGTCTGACTCATGGGACCTGAAAGATATCCGAGTTTTCGTTAAAAGTGGCTATAATGGGGACCATCACGGCTGACGCTGTAATGATCATGATAATTTCAAGCATGTTGTTTTAGCCCGCTTTTGCAAAATGTTCGTACAGTCATGATGGAGGCCATAGAACGTCGTAAATCAAGGGAACAATATCTCTGTAAGCTATGGTATAAATGTCCCTTCTCGTTTATGACGCCTCGACCAGCGGATTCTTGAGCTCATTACGTGAAATGCTTTGGGTGAAAAATGCGTCAAAAACAGTTCTGGGCAGGACGTCATATTGCAGTTGCATATGCTGATCCTGAAAAATATTGTTGGAGTGTCACAGCTGTCTTTATGCTGTTTGCACCCCGGCAGGTCGCAAAATGACCTTTGCAGTCGGCGCACCCCTAAACACCAATCGCCCCGGCAGGTCACACGCCTTAGTGGTAAGGAAGTGCGGGCGCATGACGTCGCTACTTTGGGAAGTGCACTCACTTAGACATGCTTTAAAGCTTCTTTGGAAAGCTAGGGAAGTTCACTTCTGCGATTTACCATTTGCAGGAATTATTCAACCTGCTATTCATATTTTTCTCTGCTGGTCAACTCATTCAGCATACCAATACCTCGTCCTGCAACATCCTTTACCACTTTAAAGTACTTGATAAGGGTGTCAACCATGTTGCACTGTTTGTCTAAGTCCCATTCCACAGGCTCCTTTGCCAGTTAGGAATGGTCTGTCTGGGTGACGAACTCTAATTTTGTCCAAGTCGACTCTTGCACCAGGTTAGCGGGCTGTCTGATCTTGTCCACGAACACCGACGAGACATCTGTGAATTCTCTTCTGGGGCGGATCATGTTGAGAAGCTTTTCACATATTTCTTTCTTTTTGGCATTACTGCAGACACACCTATTCTTGGTAGAACAATGCATCCTAGTTGAGACCATGTGGTGCCTTACTTTGCTGCTGTCGAAGAGAGCATTGAAATCAGGAGGAATTATCGACAAGCACAACAGCTGCTCACAAAGAGTTTGCTGGCAGATTTATCACTAACTTTGGCCGCCCATTTTGCCAGATAAAAGGTTCAGATTTCATGAGCCTCATCTCTGTGGAGTCACCACGTGGGATGAGATACGTGAATCCTGTAGCTTTTCATCAAGCATGATGAGTGGCCAAAAGTAGTCGAAACAAGTAAGTCTCTGTTTGCAGGTTATAGGAATAGGAACAGAAAGGGTGGGGGGGGTGGCAGGAGGTCATGCCCCTATGTTCAAAATCTTGATCATTGGCCCAATGGTGTTGAGTGGAAATACACGATTTCAAAATTCCATTTTCCTCCTTCAATGTTCCGGGCGTCCCTACACATAAGCTGCTGTTGCTGCAATTCACGAATATGTTTATGATTGCAAACCAGCTCACGCACGACGAAGGCATGGTGAGGAAGCTCCACCGGATGACGCAGTTTCGTCTTCTGTTGTATGTCTGTGCATGACTTCGTGCGCCAGTGGCAGCTGATGCCCCCAGCAACGACAGGCACTTTTATCAAGACCTCATCCGGTACAAGGGTGTGGACGACCAAGTAGCCAAGGCTGCTATGTGGGTTCTCCGACATCACATGTCGTTTGAACATTCAGTCACCAATTGTGTCGTTCAGTCTCTGCAGCGACTTTGTCAGCAATGACAAAAAGAAATGAATATATGTAAAGCTTCTCAACATTATTCGCCCCAGTGGAGGATTCACAGAAGATGCCTCGTCGGTGTTCCTGGACAAGACCACACAGCTCGCTGACCTAGTGTTAGAGCCATGCTTGGACAACAGCAGAGTTCGTCAGCCCGACAGATCAGCCCTGACTGGCAAAAGAGCCTGTGGAATGGGGTGCAGACAAACGGTGCAGCATGGTTCACACCCTGACGAAGTACTTTAAAGTGGTTAATGAAGCTGCAGAACGAGATACTGGTATGCTGAAGGATTTCACCAGCTGAGACAAATATAAACAGCAGCTTGAATAACTTCTGCAAGGGGAAAATCGCAGAAACGAACTTCCCTAGCTCTCCAAGGAATTTTCAAAGCATGTCTAGGAGAATGCACTTCCCGAAGTGGCGACAACCCCATGCGCCCGCACTTCCTCACCACTAAGGCGCGTGGCCTACAGGGGTGCACACAGCATGAAGACAGCACTCTGAAATTATATTGCACGATCAGCATATGCAACTGCAGTAGAACGTCCAGCCCAGAACTGTTTTTGACGCATTTTACCACCCAAAGCATTTCCAGTAATGAGCTCAAGAACGCGCTGGTCGAGGCCTCATAAACGAGAATTTTTCTTTTTATCATAGTTGACTGAGACCTTGTTCTCGTAAGTTACGATATAATATGGCCTACATCATACTTGTGTGAACATCTTGTAATGGCTTTAAAAAAACGTGTCCGAAATTATCATCATCATTACAGCATCAGCCGTATTGGTCCCCATTATAGCCATTTTTGACGAAAACTCAATATTTTCAGGGACCATGAAGCAGACCTAAATATTGCCTGATTTCGATAACAATGGCACCGATCGACTTCACTTCGATCATAGAACGGGAACAGCCACGAAACCTGACAAAATAAAGAAAAGTTAAATGGCCTACAGTGACCTGTGTCTCGTGTCTGTGCAGTGAGCAGAGTTACTGTGTCTGTACATTCACCTGTGTCTCTTGTCTGTGCTGCGAGCAGTTCTGCCGTGTCTGTGCTGTGAGCAGAGCTGCTATGTCCGTGCTGTGAGCAGAGCTTCTGTGTTTTTGCTGTGAGTAGAGCTGCTGTGTCTGTACAGTGACCCGTGTCTCGTCTCTGTGCAGTGAGCAGAGCTGCCGTGTCTCTGCAATGAGCAGAGCTGCTGTGTCTGTGCTGTGAGCAGAGCTGCTGTGTCTGTGTTGTGTGTAGAGCTGCTGTGTCTGTACAGTGACTTGTGTCTCTTGCCTGTGCTGTGAGCAGAGCTGCTGTGTCTGTGCTGTGAACAGAGCTGCTGTGTCTGTACAGTGACCTGTGTTTCTTGTCTGTGCTGTGAGCAGGCTGCTGTGTATGTGCTGTGAGCAGGCTGCTGTGTATGTGCTGTGAGCAGGCTGCTGTGTCTGTGCTGTGAGCAGAGCTGATGTATCCGTGCTGTGAGCAGGCTGCTGTGTCCGTGCTGTGAGCAGCGCTGCGGTGTCCGTGCTGTGAGCAGGCTGCTGTGTCCGTGCTGTGAGCAGAGCTCTGGTGTCCGTGCTGTGAGCAGGCTGCTGTGTCCGTGCTGTGAGCAGAGCTGCGGTGTCCGTGCTGTAAGCAGTGCTGCTGTGTCTGTGCTGTGAGCAGGCTGCTGTGTATGTGCTGCGAGCAGAGCTGCTGTGTCTGTGATGTGTGTAGAGCTGCTGTGTCTGTACAGTGACCTGTGTCTCTTGTCTGTGCTGTAAGCAGTGCTGCTGTGTCTGTGCTGTGAGCGGAGCTGATGTGTCCGTGCTGTGAGCAGAGCTGCTGTGTTTGTGCTGTGAGTAGATTTGCTGTGTCTGTACAGTGACCCGTGTCTCGTCTCTGTGCAGTGAGCAGAGCTGCTGTGTCTCTGCAATGAGCAGAGCTGCTGTATCTGTGCTGTGAGCAGAGCTGATGTGTCTGTGTTGTGTGTAGAGCTGCTGTGTCTGTACAGTGACCTGTGTCTCTTGTCTGTGCTGTAAGCAGTGCTGCTGTGTCTGTGCTGTGAGCAGGCTGATGTGTCTGTGCTGTGAGCAGAGCTGCTGTGTCTGTGCTGTGAGCGGAGCTGCTGTGTCTGTGCTGTGAGCAGGCTGCTATGTCCGTGCTGTGAGTAGAGCTGCTGTGTCTGTACAGTGACCTGTGTTTCTTGTCTCTGCAATGAGCAGGCTGCTGTGTCTATGCTGTGAGCAGAGCTGCTGTGCCTGTGCTGTGAGCAGAGCTGCTGTGTCTATGCTGTGAGCAGGCTGCTGTGTCCGTGCTGTGAGTAGAGCTGCTGTGTCCGTGCTGTGAGCAGAGCTGCTGTGTCTGTGTTGTGTGTAGAGCTACTGTGTCTGTACATTGACATGTGTCTCTTGTCTGTGCTGCGAGCAGTTCTGCTGTGTCTGTGCTGTGAGCGGATCTGCTGTGTCCGTGCTGTTAGTAGAGTTGCTGTGTTTGTGCTGTGAGTAGAGTTGCTGTGTCTGTACAGTGACCCGTGTCTCCTCTCTGTGCAGTGAGCTGAGCTGCTGTGTCTCTGCAATGAGCAGAGCTGCTGTGTCTGTGCTGTGAGCAGAGCTGCTATGTTTGTGCTGTGAGTAGAGTTGCGGTGTCCGTGCTGTGAGCAGTGCTGCTGTGTCTGTGCTGTGAGCAGGCTGCTGTGTATGTGCTGCGAGCAGAGCTGCTGTGTCTGTGATGTGTGTAGAGCTGCTGTGTCTGTACAGTGACCTGTGTCTCTTGTCTGTGCTGTAAGCAGTGCTGCTGTGTCTGTGCTGTGAGCGGAGCTGATGTGTCCGTGCTGTGAGCAGAGCTGCTGTGTTTGTGCTGTGAGTAGATTTGCTGTGTCTGTACAGTGACCCGTGTCTCGTCTCTGTGCAGTGAGCAGAGCTGCTGTGTCTCTGCAATGAGCAGAGCTGCTGTATCTGTGCTGTGAGCAGAGCTGATGTGTCTGTGTTGTGTGTAGAGCTGCTGTGTCTGTACAGTGACCTGTGTCTCTTGTCTGTGCTGTAAGCAGTGCTGCTGTGTCTGTGCTGTGAGCAGGCTGATGTGTCTGTGCTGTGAGCAGAGCTGCTGTGTCTGTGCTGTGAGCGGAGCTGCTGTGTCTGTGCTGTGAGCAGGCTGCTATGTCCGTGCTGTGAGTAGAGCTGCTGTGTCTGTACAGTGACCTGTGTTTCTTGTCTCTGCAATGAGCAGGCTGCTGTGTCTATGCTTTGAGCAGAGCTGCTGTGCCTGTGCTGTGAGCAGAGCTGCTGTGTCTATGCTGTGAGCAGGCTGCTGTGTCCGTGCTGTGAGTAGAGCTGCTGTGTCCGTGCTGTGAGCAGAGCTGCTGTGTCTGTGTTGTGTGTAGAGCTACTGTGTCTGTACATTGACATGTGTCTCTTGTCTGTGCTGCGAGCAGTTCTGCTGTGTCTGTGCTGTGAGCGGATCTGCTGTGTCCGTGCTGTTAGTAGAGTTGCTGTGTTTGTGCTGTGAGTAGAGTTGCTGTGTCTGTACAGTGACCCGTGTCTCCTCTCTGTGCAGTGAGCTGAGCTGCTGTGTCTCTGCAATGAGCAGAGCTGCTGTGTCTGTGCTGTGAGCAGAGCTGCTATGTTTGTGCTGTGAGTAGAGTTGCTGTGTCTGTACAGTGACCCGTGTCTCGTCTCTGTGCAGGGAGCAGAGCTGCTGTGTCTCTGCAATGAGCAGAGCTGATGTGTCTGTGCTGTGACCAGAGCTGCTGTGTCCGTGTTGTGAGTAGAGCTGCTGTGTATGTACAGTGACCTGTGTCTCGTGTCTGTGCTGTGAACAGTGCTGCTGTGTCTGTGCTGTGAGCAGGCTGATGTGTCTCTGCAATAAGCAGAGCTGCTGTGTCTGTGCTGTGAGCAGAGCTGCGGTGCCTGTGCTGTGAGCAGGCTGATGTTTCTGTGCTGTGAGCAGAGCTGCTGTGTCTGTGCTGTGAGCAGTCCTGCTGTGTCTATGAGTAGAGCTGCTGTGTCCGTGTTGTGTGTAGAGCTGCTGTGTCTGTATAGGGACCTGTGTCTCGTGTTTGTGCTGTGAGCAGAGCTGCTGTGTCTCTGCAATGAGCAGAGCTGATGTGTCTGTGCTGTGACCAGAGCTGCTGTGTCCGTGTTGTGAGTAGAGCTGCTGTGTCTGTACAGTGACCTGTGTCTCGTGTCTGTGCTGTGAGCAGTGCTGCTGTGTCTGGGCTGTGAGCAGGCTGATGTGTCTCTGCAATAAGCAGAGCTGCTGTGTCTGTGCTGTGAGCAGAGCTGCGGTGCCTGTGCTGTGAGCAGGCTGCTGTTTCTGTGCTGTGAGCAGAGCTGCTGTGTCTGTGCTGTGAGCAGTCCTGCTGTGTCTATGAGTAGAGCTGCTGTGTCTGTGTTGTGTGTAGAGCTGCTGTGTCTGTATACGGACCTGTGTCTCGTGTTTGTGCTGTGAGCAGAGCTGCTGCCTGCGCAGTGACCGGTATCCTGTCGATGCGCAGTGAGCAGAGCTGCGCTGGCTGTGCAGTGACCAGTATCCTGTGTCTGTGCTGTGAACAGAGCTGCGCTGGCTGTGCAGTGAGCAGAGCTGCCCCGGCTGGGCAGTGACCAGTGTCCTGTGTCTGTGCAGTGAACAGAGCTGTGCTGGCTGTGCAGTGATCAGTATCCTGTGTCTGTGCTGTGAGCAGAGCTGCTGCCTGCGCAGTGACCGGTATCCTGTCGATGCGCAGTGAGCAGAGCTGCGCTGGCTGTGCAGTGACCAGTATCCTGTGTCTGTGCTGTGAACAGAGCTGCGCTGGCTGTGCAGTGAGCAGAGCTGCCCCGGCTGGGCAGTGACCAGTGTCCTGTGTCTGTGCTGTGAGCAGAGCTGCCCTGGCTGTGCAGTGACCAGTGTCCTGTGTATGTGCAGTGAGCAGAGCTGTGCTGGCTGTGCCGTGACCAGTATCCTGTGCCTGTGCTGTGAGCAAAGCTGCGCTGGCTGTGCTGTAAGCAGTGCTGCTGTGTCTCTGCAGTGAGCAGAGCTGCCCTGGCTGTGCGGTGACCAGTGTCCTGTGTCTGTGCTGTGAGCAAAGCTGCGCTGGCTGTGCTGTGAGCAGAGCTGCTGTGTCTGTGCAGTGACCAGTGTCCTGTGTCTGTGCGGTGACAAGTGTCCTGTGTCTGTGCAGGGTGTTTGGCGACTAGAGGAGCCGCGGCCGCTGGCCGGGCCCTCGCTCTCTCTGAAGCTGTCACTGCCGCTGCCTGCAGTGGCGCTGCTGCACGTGTGCGGCCGTCAGGGGCAGCCGCCGGGCCGCGTGACCGACCTACGTGCGCACCGTGTCACGGCTGGCACCGTCCTTCTGATCTGGGACGACGCCCAGGTCACCACCAGGTCAGGGTTACCCGTCACTCTGGCAGTAATCTCAACTACTGACCCAGCCTGCATGCAGCGCCAACCATTGCCACCTCTCTCTGAAATAGACGGGTACACCGGTTCCCTGCATGCTGTTTTATTTTAAAGGTAAATCGACTGTCTGGTGGAGTGTGGACGCGCAGAGAGCGCGCTCGCATCCTACCGGCCGCCGATATCTTTTCTGGGGCTGCTCCGCGCGTTGACGCTGTTTGACAATGATTGCCCGGCAGCTGAGGTCCAATGCCGTTCGCGAATTCAAGGCAGGATTTCCGGACAATATTGAAAATACCTGTAGACATTTTGGATTGTGATTTTTGGTCAGAATACTGCTTTAACATCTTATTTCTCCAAAACTAGCATTAAATAGTCCCAAAGATGCAAATATTTTGAACTGCTGTCTAGAGCCTGACTCCTACAGTCTCCTAGAGCCTAACAGACTCATGGGCGGATCCAAAGTGGGGGCGATGGGGTTATCGCCCCCACCTTGGGCCGAAATTAGGTACTGGAGAGAAACGCCTCCCGGCGCAGCTGCCGGGCCCCCTGCATGGGTGCTACGAATGAAAAGCCCTGTCTGTATATGTATATGCTGAATATATAGTGCATACGAGCGTGCGGGTGTGGTGAAAACCTGTAAAATGACCCCGGGTTGGGCATGGGGCACCAATTCTTAATTGCTCTTTACTATCACGTTTAACTTTTTCCGCGGACCCCCACCCCAAACGACGGACCCTCAAATATTGAATTCGCCCCTCCTTGAGGAAAACCTGGATTCACCCCTAGGCAGATTTGTGCTTTTCCATCTATATTCTACCTATTCTTAACATATTCCGGTCGCAATATCATTTTTGATGGTTCTATCTTGAGTAAAATATCTGAGACTACTGGATGGAAAGGGGGATACTGGTATTTTGTTTTAGCTCAGTAGTAAAAGTTTGGCAAAAGGGGATGTTGGAACCCCCCCCCCACCCTCCACCAGGGCGAAGGAAGCACAGAGGCCCATCAGGGTCATCGCGGCAAGTCATCAAGTCAATACAAGCCAGGAATACGCTGTAGGCATTTTCACATGGAGGGGGGATTAAGCCCCTAGTTTCGCCCCTTGTATCCGCCACCGTGTTTAGACATATAAATGATAAATAAATATAGTTGCTTTCTGTTCCATTGTATCGAACAATACCAATGAGCGAACATCAGTCATGCAGATTTCGAATCTGGTCTTCAGGTCAATGAAAGGTCACTTTCAGACTAAAACTTTTTACTTTATGGGCAAAAATAAAATATAAGTTTTAAAAAACTTTCAGCCACCTGGTTTCCAGAACATGATAGCTACGGCATTGAACTTAACACGGCTCGATAGCAAACTTTGTTGCCGTCATTTTTCTACCTCATACCCCCACTTATCTCTTACGGCTACCTAGCAATAAGCCGTAAAATACATTTCAAAGTGATAAGTTTACCTGTTCATTTTTGCTTCACACCAGGTTTTCGAATGGTTAATATCGATGAAAGTGGATGAAATTCGGCAGAAAGCTAGTTCAGAGACATATCTTGCCATTGCAGCAGGTTGCAGATCATTGCAACACCAGTTTACCTTTACCTAAATGTAATACACGATGCTAGTATGTTTCCCGCTCTAAACCTCACCCCGCCGTCCGGCGGTAACGTCGGTGCTGGCGGCGCACTGGGAGCTGCTCTCCGAGACAGACGCCATCGCTATCTACGCATGCTATAGATCAGCGCGAACGCTCGGTGGTGGCAGGGTAGTCTGTCTCGTTTTGGCTCCTCTACTCGTGCTGCCGGTCGCTTTGTCTGTTTGACACTCATATCACTCGAACGGCCGGGTGGCGGCCGTGCGGTAGGGTCCCGCTCGCGGTTGTGACCTGCGACGAATAAAAAACAAAAGGGTGGTCAGGAACTGGTTTGCTTGTTTGGTTTGATTGTTTTGTTTCTTTATGGGTGCCCGAATCTTACTGTGTACAGAGGTCAAGAATCTCGCCAACTCGCCCACCCTCGTGGGTAGCCAAATGAGGTTCAAGGACCAGAACTTAGGTAGCCAATCACGGAGATTTGACAGAGATCAAGAATTGCACTTACCAGCACAAAACAAGTATTTCCACGATCTTACCGCCACGTGAAAAGAACTATCCATAATATGCAATACACCTTGACTGATTTTAGGTAACATTATAACTTTAGTGACAGACGATAAAAATTAGTGGCAAATAATTTATCCTTACTCACTCGAGATATTTCACAGCTAAGTTAGAGATGGGTAGGTAACCACATCGGCAACGAAATTGACCCACATAAAGCCATGAGGAAAAGGTACTCTAAATTGCGATGACATAAAAACGGTAATATTCATTCTTTTATATATATTTAACCATTTATTTTGAATAAAAAGAGAAAAATTTAAAGTCTATATCAGGATTCATAGTGAAATTACTCTGCATAGGATATTAAATCCACTGCTTACGTTGTACTTGAGGACTCGTTTTGCGGAATTAGAGATGGTCTGGTAGCCAGGCCGGCAACGAAAATTACGATTAGGGACCACCAGGTAGCCACTTGGGTAACCACAAAGTTTTGCGTTTCTGGCGCGGGAGTATCGAGAAGAAAGTAGTCAGATATACGTGTTGTTGAAGAAGCTACTGTTTGGGTATCTTACTATGAGGCTGTAGATTTTGACCTAAATCAAAATAGGAGGTTTTGTTGCCAGTGGTAAACCCACTACCAATTCTTATATATTATGCCGCAGCCAGAGAAACGCAGGGCAAAGTGAACTCTGCCAGATCTCAAAAGCCCAGGAGAGTAGTGTGATTTGAGGGTGTCAATAAGAGCACACATTTTAATCATGTGCATGCGAGATATCAAAACTGTAGACCTGTGGAGATGAGAGTTGCAAGTTTTGGCTCTGCACCTAGAAAATTAGATGATGTTTGGTGCCCATGAATTCAGGTAAACTGCAGGTAGGTTTCTTTGGTGCCTACCTAAGTCAATTTTATCAAATCAAACTTAACAAAATTGTAATGATTCCACAAAAATTTCCATTCAGCAGGTGAATGTGGTGCGGCTTATTTTTATTTTTTTTATTTTTTGCGTTTCCAGCCCGGGAACAGTTTTGCACATTTGCACCACACACACGCAGACACACACTATGTACACGGCAGCGGGGCTTACGCTTATCGGCACCCTTGCGGGACAGTCATGTCAGCACGCTCCATGTCACACGCCCCACTGTACCAGGCAGTGGAGCTATCCCGATTTCTCGGGCCCGGCGGAACAGAGGACTGCTCCGGTGACACGCGGCGAGGCCGTGCCCTCGGGCGGTGCCACCGGACCGGTGGATCTATTTAAAGGCTGATTAGGCCCGTGCTCCCAATAACAAGGGCGCTGGTTGGTCAGCGGAAGTCCCTAGTCAAGGCGGGCACTACCCATTGTACTGCCATCTCCTGGGAAGGAGGCGGTCGAGGAAAAGTCTGCCAGAGGTCAGCTTTGATCCAAGGACCCCCACACTGGACCGAGGCGCCTTAACCAACTGCGCCACGGCGGTGGTGTGGTGCTGCTTATTGATCTGCTTCAATATTTCTAGGATTTGCTGGATGATGGTTGTGGTATTAGGAGGTACTTGTCCTCTGGCTGAGTACCTATATTTGGTTGCATGCATTGGAGATATTTAAATTATATGTATTCTTTTAACAGAGTGTTAATTGAATGTATCCTTCAAGTAGCTTAAGTCTCAGCATGGTGACTGCTACAGTCAAATGGTGGTTGTCTGCTATCTTAGCAATGATGATCTAAGCAATGATTGATCATAGCAAGGAGTTGCAGTAAGGGTACTAGACTCTGACGGCACATATTATTTTTTCATGTATTTTTGAATTAGGTACTTGATAACATTTTTGACTGATTAATATGCTCAGCTAATGGACGGATGTTTGTATTACAGCACACACAACTTGTAATCACTGCACATATACTTAACCTTTTGCTGTTTGGTACTAAGAGTATGCTATATGTAATTCATTAGTCTCCAAATCACTGTGGATTTAATTACTTTCATAATTCCACTTTTTGAGAATACTTTTTCACTCACTAAGACAGTTATTCTGGGAGCCATTTAAAGCCTCAGTTCATGCAAAAGTTAATTTCGTTTCAGGTAGCCATGTTGGTCGCATCAAGGGATGTGGGTAGCCAACCTGACATGTTCTTGACCTCTGACT
Organism: Lepas anatifera; assembly: GCA_034440635.1. Lineage (NCBI taxonomy): Eukaryota > Metazoa > Arthropoda > Thecostraca > Lepadidae > Lepas > Lepas anatifera. The sequence goes on along the minus strand of JAOTON010001584.1, from coordinate 141,966 downwards.
GTGTATGTGTGTGATACGTCCGGTATAAGTGATGTGTTTTATGAGAGAGATAAGAGAGGCCCCACCACTTAAGCCTTCGGGCTTTTGCATCAATCTCTTTGTTATACCTGTCATATTGTTTCCGTTCAATAAAAGTTTATCATCTATCTATCTATCTACCCACTAGTTAATGCATCCTCTGACCATAGGTAACACTGGTCAAAGGATCCACCGTTGCAAACAATTTTTCCAAGCCGAATAAACCTCTTTGTGGTGATACCATGACACGTGACTCCTTGCACTGCCTGCTTAAATCAACTGTATAAGCAGTGGCGGATCCAGGCCATCAGTATGGGGATGAGGCTAAGGAGCTCGAGCATAGGCGGATCCAGGACATCAGTACGGGGATGGGCCTAAGGAGCTCGAGCATAGGTGGATCCAGGACATCAGTTCGGGGGTGGGGCTAAGGAGCTCGAGCATAGGCGGATCCAGGGCATCAGTACGGGGGTGGGGCTAAGGAGCTCGAGCATAGGCGGATCCAGGGCATCAGTACGGGGGTGGGGCTAAGGAGCTCGAGCATAGGCGGATCCAGGACATCAGTAAGGGGGTGGGGCTAAGGAGCTCGAGCATAGGCGGATCCAGGGCATCAGTGCGGAGGTGGGGCTAAGAGGCTCGAGTATAGGCGGATTAAGTATTTCCGATAGGGGAGAAACCTTCCCGGGGAAGGGGTGTAATCCGGAACAGGGGGCCTCACTTTGACCGGCAAAATCTATCAGGTGGACGCAAAATCCTTCCGATGGGCGCAGATTTTCGCATCTTAGGGGGTGGGAATTGACATTTCAGGCGGCGCCATCGAATGTTTAAGGGGCTGCCGTGGCCATTTCAGGGGGCACCGAGGGTCGATCAAGGGGAGCACGTGCCCCCTACGCCCCCCACCCTGAATTCACCTATTAGCTCGAGTATCCCCATCATTACTTTGAAACATCCTCCGCCTATGCCATAGCTTTAGGCATTTTCACAGGGGGGATTAAGCCCCTAGCCTCGCCCCTTGTATCCGCCATCGTGTTTAGACATATAAATGATATATAAATATTGTTGCTTTCTGTTCCATATTATCGAACAATACCAATGAGCGACAATCGATCATGCAGATTTCAAATCTGGTCTTCAGGTCAATGAAAGGTCACTGCACATGCGCAGTGGAACTAATCGTAACAGAGGCCATCTCGGTAACCTACGGGTCGATTTTCTTGAAATTTTGTGGACAAGAGAATAGTACTGAATGTAAACCAAACATGTCATATTAACCCGCGCCCCACCGGGGTCCGGCGCCACCTTCGCCCCACCGGAAGGGCCATCGATGGCCCCCCCTCTAACTCCGAAAATATCGGCGTTAGCGCAAATCTGCAAAGTGCAATAGAAAGCTCGCGTGAATTCAGTAAGAAATTACTTCGCATGTTTTAGTGCTCAGGTCAATGGTTTGACCTCCAGAGGTCAAATTAGGTCAAGATCGGCTATTTTCACTCAAATATGCAATGATTAAGCAAACTGGGCATAACTCTTATGTCATTAGAGCTATTGAGGCCTGGTAAAGAACATTTGATAGCAAATTGCCAGTACTTTTTCCGCTATGTGGAACGTAAAGACCTCCCGCCAGTGGTTTGACCGCCAGAGGTCACCTCGTGACCTAATATGACCTGAGGTCACGAAAGGTCAAAAAGTGACCTTGTCGTATATCAAATGAAAGCCAGTGACAAGACAAACACGATGGTGTTTGTTTCACCGCTCTAGCTCAATTAGGTCAAAAGTTATTGTCAAAATACTGTTTTTGACCTCTGGTGACCTTGGATGACCTTGGAAAAGTCAAAGGGCAAATATGACCCCTGGGATCCGTGAAAGGGTGTCCAAAAACGTTGTTCTGAGCAGTCTGAGTATTTGCAATCATTTTTGTGGCTTTTATATCATAAGATAGCTTTTCCCCATGCTTTTCCAATGGGAGAGGTCGCCTCGTGACCTGACCTCAGGGCACGAAATCGAAAAATCCCGGATATACACCTTGTCGACCCTGGAGGGGTCATGAAGTGTAGGAAGTTTCAAATCGATCGACTTTGAAATGTAGCTCTTACAGAGCTCTAAAGGTGAAGTGAGGTGACCTTGGTTGACCTCGTCTGGTGACCTGACCTTGGGTGACCCGGGGGAAAAATTTTCAGGGATGATGGGAAAATGATGCAGTGAGAGGTAGAGCCCTCAACCGCGGTGCTGCGCCTTGTCGTTTTTCTGCTATCCCGGAAAAACCTTAGGGGGCCATCGATGGCCCCCCGGTGGGAGCGAGGGTTAAAGCTGCACTGCTCTGTGCATGCGCAGTAGAAATTATGAAAATAAGCCCTAAAATTAAGGATATTTCAGAGGAGGACATGGACAGAGGAGAGCCAACATGCTTAAATTTAGCAAGAATGTTTTGTCACCCTTGTTAACTACAAAGGTCAGTGCGCATGCGCATTAGATTTTATGGTCATGGAGGCTATCTTGGGAGCCAATAGACCGATTTTGCTCAAATTTTGCGAGTAAAAGCAGAATAATATCTGCAAATCTCAATTGATGGTATTATGATGCTGCACTGTGTTGCACATGCGCAGTAGGAATTCGAAGGAATAAAAGACTATAAGGGATAATTTAGACCTGGAGACAAACACACGGCATACCAACATGCTTCAGTCAATTATAACGGTATCTTCGCTCTCATTCACTGCAGACGTTACTGCGCATGTGCACTGGTTTATAGGGTAATCGAATCAAACTCAGTAGCAAATAGGCTAAATTGGCTGAAAATCTGCAGGTAAAGGTGAAATATGACCTGCAAACCCATCAGTGACGGATCAAGGGGGCCCAGGGGCCGGGCCCCCTTAGCTCGAAGCGCCCCAGTAAAGCTCAGCTCATATCGGGAGCCGAAGGCGCCCGATATGAGCGGCGCCTGTACCCATTTCGTGCGCCAAGGTGGTAGACACCACTTATTCCACTTGAATGAACACATACTCCTTAAAACCATGACAAAGCGCCCTGCCCAAACACTAGACGCCTTTACTGGTCTTTTGCGCCCCAGTAAAATGTTGAAGATGAAATTTAGAAAGCTAACAAAAGCGCCCCGGCAAAGAAAAGGCGCAACTAGATAGCAAGATTGCGCCATGGGGAACTAATGCACCCTGAGTAGCCTAGGCCCCCTGGATGAAGCGCCCCTGGGTAGCCTAGGCGCCCCGGGATGAAGCGCCCTACGGACACCATATGCGCCCTTGGCTAGGAAAGGCGCCCTGGGCAGCAAAGGCAAATCTTGGTAACATAGGTGAACTGGACATCATAAGCGCCCTTTAGATAGAAATAGGCGCATTAGGAAAATAAAATGCTCACCTTCGGTAGAAAAAGGCGCCCTTTGATAGCCTAGGCGCCCACTGGAAAAATCACCCTACGTATGTCATTTGTCATATGCACCCTTGGATAGCAAAGGCGCCCCTGGACAGCAAAGGCGCCCCTGGGTAGCAAAGGCGCCCCTAGGAAGGCACCCCTTCGATAGAAAAACCGCCTTTGTATAGCCTAGGCGCCCCTGGATGAAGCGCCCTACGGATATCATATGCGCCCTTGGCTAGAAAGGCGCCCCTGGGCGCAAAGGCAAATCTTGGTAACATAGGTGCCCTGGACAGCATAAGCGCCCCTTAGATAGAAATAGGCGCTTTAGAAAATAAAATGCTCACCTTGGGTAGAAAAAGGCGCCCTTGATAGCCTAGGCGCCCACTGGAAAAAGCGCCCTACGGATGTCATATGCACCCTTGGATAGCAAAGGCGCCCTGGACAGCAAAGACAACCCTAAGTGCTGTGGACAGCAAAGGCGCCCCTGGGTAGCAAAGGCGCCCTAGGAAGGCACCCCTTTGATAGATACCCGCCTTTGTATAGCCTAGGCGCCCCCTGGATGAAGCGAACTACGGATATCATATGCGCCCTTGGCTAGGAAAGGCGCCCCTGGGCGCAAAGGCAAATCCTGGTAACATAGGTACCCCGGACAGCACAAGCGCCCCTTAGATAGAAGTAGGCGCTTTAGGAAAATAAAATGCTCACCTTGGGTAGAAAAAGGCGCCCTTTGATAGCCTAGGCGCCCACTGGAAAAAGCACCCTACGTATGTCATTTGTCATATGCACCCTTGGATAGCAAAGGCGCCCCTGGACAGCAAAGGCGCCCCTGGGTAGCAAAGGCGCCCCTAGGAAGGCACCCCTTCGATAGAAAAACCGCCTTTGTATAGCCTAGGCGCCCCCTGGATGAAGCGCCCTACGGATATCATATGCGCCCTTGGCTAGGAAAGGCGCCCTGGGCTGCAAAGGCAAATCTTGGTAACATAGGTGCCCTGGACAGCATAAGCGCCCCTTAGATAGAAATAGGCGCTTTAGAAAATAAAATGCTCACCTTGGGTAGAAAAAGGCGCCCTTGATAGCCTAGGCGCCCACTGGAAAAGCGCCCTACGGATGTCATATGCACCCTTAGATAGCAAAGGCGCCCTGGACAGCAAAGACAACCTAAGTGCTGTGGACAGCAAAGGCGCCCCTGGGTAGCAAAGGCGCCCCTAGGAAGGCACCCCTTGATAGAAAAACCGCCTTTGGATGGCCTAGACGCCCCTGGATAAACTAGGAGCCGAGAGGAAAACAAGCGCCCCACTGGGAAGTACAGGCGCCCTCTGTATAACATAGATGTCCCTTATCCACCTTCAGCTGCCCTGCATTGGAGCAGCGCCCCCAAAAAAAGGCGCCCCTGGACAAAAAGCCGCCTCCTGGTATCAAAGGCGCTCCTAGATAACATATGCACCCCTTAGATAGGAATAGGCGCTCCAGGAAAGCAAAATGCGCCCTTGGTTAAGAAAGGTGCCCTTGGACAGCCTAAGCGCCCTCTGCATAAAGCGCCCTACAGATATCATATGCGCCCTGGATAGCAAAGGCGCCCCTGGACAGCAAAGTTAACCCTTCTTGAAATAGATGTTCTGGACAGCATAGGCGGCCATGGATAAACTAGGCGCCTGATCAAGAAAACAAGCGCCTCACCTGAGGTACAGGCGCCCCCAGGATATCACAGGTGTCACTTTCCATCTTCAGCTGCCCTACTGTCTATGGTTTGGCACACCTGTCTGACAGTCGCGTGCTCTGTTACAGGGCTCGAGCGCTCAATTTGAGCATGGGCTGCCTTTAACCACATTTCATTAACCTATAACTGAAGGCTTAGTGCTCCATCGCTGCAACCGGGTGCCTTTTTCAGTATGTGCGCCCCGTTTCCGAGAACGCTGCCCTCACCAACCAGCAGTCCTCCCCGCTCAGCAGATGAGCGCCTCTTTCTGATAACTAGGCACTTTATTTCAGTGTTCGAGCGCCTTATTTCAGAATTCTTATTCTCCATCTATTTTGGGCTCCTCCTGGATTGCAGAGGCGCCCCCTCAAGTTCAAAGGCGTTCCTGGATAGAAAAGTGCGCCCCATGTTTGCAAAGGCGCTCCAAGATAGCATATGTTCCCCTGAGATGGAAATAAGCACTCCAGGAAAGTAAAATGCTCCCTTTGGGTAGCAAAGGTGCCCCTTAACAGCGAAGGCAGCCCTAGATAACAAAGGTTCTCTGGACAGCATAGGTGCCCTTGGATAAACTGGTGCCCGGAAGAAAAAATAGCGCCTCACCGGAACAAAAAGCACCCCAGGATAACGTAGGGGCATGTATTTCAATCATGTCTGTGATAGAAAAATACACCTAGACAGCATATGCACCCCTGGATAGAAAGACACCCTGGGCAGTAACGGCGCCCCTGGAAAGCAATAGTGCGCCCTGTGGAGAAAAACCGCCTCCTGAATAACCTAGGCACCGCCCCCGAAATATCAGATGCCCGTGGATAGAACAGACTGCCTTGAATAAAACAGAAGCCCTGGATATTAAAGGCGCCCTTTGATCGCATAAGCGTTCCTTAGCAACAATTTGGGCGCTACATGAGCTCAAGGTTCACGTGCACCTAAGCCCAATAATAGAGCAATCAATCGATGCCGAAGCACTCCTTAAAGCACGGGCGCCAAATTTCCTAAGAAGTAAAGGCGCCTCTGGGTAGCAAAGGCGACCCTCGACAGTGGTGTAGGTATTCCTGAATAACAGCAGTGTCCCTTGATAAGAATAGCCCCAAGATTGCACAGGTACCCTGTTGATAGGAAAAGCGCCCTGAATATCAGAGGCACCCTCTGAATGAGGATCCCATGGAGAGCATAAGGGCGCCTATGCATAGCAAATTGCCGCCCCTGGATAGCCTAAGGGCCCCTTGCAAGGGTAGGCGCCACTGGGTAGTATAGGTTACCTTGAATAAAAATACGCCCTCAATATCATGGTGAACCTGGATAAGAAAAACCCCTTGGGCACTGGGTATCAAAGGCACCCCGGAACAGCACGGATACCCCTGGATAGCTAGGTTGCGTCCATTGGGGAGCGAAGGCGCCCCTGGGTGGCACAGGTGCCTCATCGAAGCAAAGGCCCCCCAGAGAGCATAGGTGTCCCTGATGAGCACAGGTACTCCTGGACAGCCCCTAAATGACGTTGCATAATGTTACGATTCCTATTATGACGTATGCTATTATATCAAAGTAAAGGTTATTCAGTGTTTAGATCAAGGTTACAGGTCAATTTTAAAGGTCACTGGCCTTGATGATCAAGGCTTGATCAAAGGTTATTGGTAAGCTTGGGCACAGCGCTAGTTATAGCGTACATTAGGCATAATATGTTGGGTTGTGCCGTAATAGGTCAATGACCATGAAGGACCTTGACCCCAAAAATTGCAGACATTGTTTAGAGCCTTCCCTTTTGGCCTCAGTCCTGTTCTAGAGTATTCGAGCCCCGTTCCGGCCCGTTGGGGGGTGCTTGAACACCCCCTCGAGGTCTCCCAGTGGCAAGAAAAACGTCGGCGCGAAGCGACACAGTACTTGTCACACCTTATCATTGATCAATTCCGCAACTTTCCCTCAAAATTTAAGGTTGCGTCATCTCAGGTCAGGTCACCAGTGCAGGTCAAGTGACCTCACCCCAAAAATGCTTAAGTTGGCGTAAGTACGAAAAGGGTGAATCTATCGAATTCAAACTTGTACCATATAATGGGCCCAAAAAGTACTAATACATTTATTGCGGGATTTTTCCCATCGAAGGCCCAGGGACAGGTACGAATCATGACCTCTCCATTGAAAATGCATGGGGTAAAACGGAAATTTGCCGAAAAATTGCTCTATGTCTGCAGACGCCGCTTGGAATACCTTCGGATTCCCCAAATCATGGTATCCTAGGCCTCTTTATCGGTTCATGTTGCAAGTTTAGACATGTTACCTCTGAGAATTCATCTGGGGCTTCCTAAGCAGGTTTTAAGACTTTGGTTAATTGTTTTGCAGGAAATATTGATAAAACCCGTATTTTGATACCATTTTTTACTGCTATTGTGAGTTGATTCATATGCATGCTGATTATGCTAGGCTAAATGGTGACCTTGACCAAAGCCTTAGGTCAGGTCATTTTTTGTTTTGACCTAGTATAGTCATATTATGCATTATTTGATGATTCGCCGTAACGAGAGGAAGCGGAGTGTGCCTAAAAATGATTCTAGCTCAACTCTGGCAGATGCTAGAGTATATACACAGAGACATGCTGTAAGCTTTGTCTCGGGGAGGGGCCCTAGCGCTGATCGCGGGAAAAATCCCCAATGGCCCCCAGGGGCCCTCAGGAGTCAGGAAATCTGGCGTGGGTGGAATCCGGTAGGAGGGATTTTGGGTCTCCAAAATCAGCTGAGGGGTCCGTGCCAGTTAAGGGGCCCCAGATAAGGGCCCCCGACGAGCTCATTTGACCTCAGCGCCAACACAGGATTCTCAAGACCAGCGTGAAGTGCCTACCTATTTAAACGGTTTCTAAATAAGCTCAGGAACCCAAAACTAACCCAGGGGTCCAATTTTCAACTCATGGGGCCCAGACACTCTGAGGGGAACCTGCAGAAGCTCAGAAGGCCCATAAAACTAATAGGGCCAGACTAGCTGGGTGCCTCGACGAACTAGTGCCCAGATAAGCACAACGGGCCCCAAACAAGCTGAAGGGATCTATATCAGTTAAACGAAAACGGTACCAACCCAGGGGACCCCGACCAGCTTAAGGGACACTATTCCAGCTTGGGGCTCAGAGCTCAGAGCTCCAGCTTTTAGCTCAGAGGGCCCAGGACCGGTTGAGGGGGCCCTATATCAATAAAAGGGCCCAAAAAGCTTAATAGGCTTCAGCGGCGACATATAGGTTTCAAGTTCAGTGTGAGAGCCTGGTTAACTAAAGCGGTCCCAGATCAGCTGAGGGGACTCGATATAACTTCATCGAAGTCACCGAAAACTCAGGGGCCCAGGCTCGCAGAGGTTCTGCGGCCTATGAGGCTCAGGTTAGCGTCAATCGGGTATTTCAGTATTGAGCCGTTAGCCAGGACAACTGTGATAAGTGGAGGTGGTGGATACGACACCTCAGTTTTTACCATGACCGAATATAACTGTATTATTTGCTCATCGTGCTTCCAGTTAGTGTCAGTGGGTGCTTTCAGCATTTTCTACCACGGTACCAGTCGTTAGCTGGCCCGAAATATGCTTGATGGTAAACGTGAACATGTCCTCACTGAGAGGAAGCTTTAATGAAAATAAGCATTTACAAATCCTTTTTAAACGCGTTCTTCATTGACACTGGCCGCCTTTTGGGTGTTAAATTGGCCAGTGGCGGATCCAAGGGGAGGGAAAAAGGCATTCCCCCAAACGAAAAAGCTCAGGGCAAAACTGCGTTTTCGCCCCCAAAGCGATCGACCTCCTTTTTCCCCTACTCCTTCTTAGTTTATAAGCAAGATTTTGGTGTTCCAACTCTCAACTTCAAACAGAACATAAGTTGATAAGATGTTCCCTGGCCTGTCCCCTCGAATCCAGAAATGTAAAAAACACTGAAGATTATATTTTCGGGCACAGCCCTTCATCAGAATCATGGAGTAAATATCAATAATTCTCAGTTATAGTATAGCCAGACCTCCATAGTATAGCAAGTCATAGTATGGCCAGCCTTGGATAGGAAGAAGCATCTCGAGCCCATATTTTTCACCCCGTGAAATTTTTTGGCTTTTCGCCTCAAATACCCAAAATTCTACGGGCAAATGATATTGGTAGCGCAGCTTTTTACTGCGTGACGTTTTTTTTTGCTTTTCGACTTTGGTTTGCTCCTCCCAAACCGACCGGCTAGATCCGCCACTGAAATTGGCGCCCCTCAAGTTCGGCGCCCCCAGGTTCGGCGCCCTCCGAGCCTGGGCCCCCCTTAACGAAATCCTAGATCCGTCACTGAAACCCATCGTATTTTATATTGTATTTCCTTTCTTCTGGGTATTCCCAGCCTTTACTTAAAAAAACAAACTTTATACGTGTGTTTATTTATGTGATGATATGAACAGAGGGCAAACGTGATGCAGTGTGCAGAGACATGCTAATATAGGAAAACATGGGCTTACACAGGGGATTGAATGGAGCCATAATGAGAACACAAAACCTAAAACTCCAAAATTGCGTTGTTATAAGTATCAAACTAGTGGAAACACTCGCCTGTCAATCGAACTGTTTCGCTAACGTACTTTGTCACCGGCTTCTCCTGCGCGTGAGCGGCACCTGCCGAGGCTGCAGGCCGAGGTTGGCGTTGTCGTTGTCTGTCCGTCCTGAGAATTGATGCCATAGCTCTGCAATTTTGTAGGGCGATAGCCCTCCTACGTCAGACTCCCAAACGGAAGCCCCCAGTCGAAATCCAAAATAGTTCTTGAGAAATTTTGGCTCAAACTTTTTTGTTTTGTATTTTTCTCATTTTTACTTCTTAAGCTACGACCTTGAAACTTATGTCCTTTTCAATAGGTAACAAGGGCCAGCTAGGGAACAAAAATTGAGCTGGTCCGACAATATTTATTGCGCGAAAACGCGGTATTTCTCACACGAGCAAAAAACCTTCTTTAAGTTGATGGCCGACTTGTACGCTCGAAATGTCAGAAGGCACGCTTCAGTTAGCTGAAAGGCAGTTACGTGCGGGTAGCTAGGTGAATTTTCTTGTGCTTAGGCATAGTTTTGAGTGCAAAACGTAAAATGTTGACCTAGTTTTTAGCGTTCTTCCGAAAGACTGCATTTTAGTTCATTTCATCCCAACGTTAATATCTCGCAATCTATTTGACATATTTGAGTTTTCATTTCTGGTAACGAAAGAACATTGCTTCCGCCTGATAATATATGGAGATGGAAATTGCAATATTGAAATTCTTTGTTTTATAGGCATAAATAAAATTTGAGTAAAAAAACTTTTAATTTGCAGCTTCCTGGTTCCGAGCTCATGTCACTCACAAACTCAGAATTGACATGGCTGGATAGGAAAGTTACTTGCAGTAATTTCACTTACGTATACTACCCACCTATCTCTAATGGCTTTTGAGTAATTAGTCGGAAAATGTATTACAAAGTGCTAAATTTCTCGAACCATCTTTGTTTCTCACCATGGTTTTAACGGGGCATTCCAGGACAGATCGACCAAGGCTTGACACCACCATATCTAGAAAAAATCTGAAACTGTCTCCGGGGTATTTTTGGGCCAGAAACACGCCTGTGAGTATCTTAGCCCCCTCCGACCAACGGTGACCGAGTTATAGCCCGAGGCATTTTCGGGAGGTCACCTTGTAGACTCATCTTTGATGCTTCATAACTCAAAAACGCATAGCCTGATTAACAAATTTTGTGTATCATTGAGCTCGTAGTTAACTATTCTTTATTTTGAAAAAAATCAAAATTTGAAAATTTTTACTTCTAATTTGTTTGACCTTTCTTTTTGACCTAGCCTGACCTTTTCGCAGTTGAAATTGCCCTTTTAGACACCTCAAAAAATTTTCTTCATAAAATACCTTTCGATAGAAAAAAATGCGTTCTTGCTATAAGTTTCAAATTTTTAGCACCTAAGGTAGGTATGCAGACGGTTTTTGACCACTGCGGTAGTACAGCCTTATGTTTAACGCCGCAAACAAAGCAATTGCTTCTGCAACCGGTTGCTTGCAATCATATAGCATTGTCTTTACGGAATTTTCATCGTGTAAGCTTCAAAATATATGAGAATTAACACCCGCCCACACAAGGGGGTGGGCAACCGGCCTCTTCAGGTTTCCACAGGCAGTAATAAAAAAACACCTTCGCGCAGCGCCACCGTACTTCAGGTACCTCTAACTCGAAATTTTTGCAGCTTCTGGCAAAATTTTAGGTCTAGGTCATACCAGGTCAGACTGCCAACCCAGGTCAAGAGACCTAACCTCGAAAAAACTTTGGGAGGTGCATCAATAATATCAAATTTAGCCTATCGTGGTTAGATTCAAATTACATAGTAAGGTAATTTAGAAAATTTTTCGTAGCAGGATTTCTATATCGATAACCGGGAGCTGGGTCAGGGTCATGATCTTTCCATTAGAAATGCATGGGGCCATTGATAAATTTTGATAACTTGCGAGAATTGAGAATCGTCGAGAATTGCGATGGATGTTTTATTTTTACGTTGTGGTGTCTGACTTGCCACTGCAGTTTGATTAATATTCTTTTTACCATACAGACCTAAGCCTGGCTCTAGGTTTAAGCAGGCTAATTTTGACTTTGACTAGGCAATATTATACGATACATAATCCGTTTGGGCTCAACAAGAGCGTTCTAATGATGCTGAACATTTCTTTCTACGGCTCTCCGCTGTCACCTATTATGCCACAAAATTTAGGTTTCCATTTAGTTCCTGTAAGAAATACTGTGACCTCGAGCAACCTCAAAGGTGGCACGACGAAACGATTGCAGGTAACATATTCGGTAGTGATTAAAACTGGCTATTTAGCGGCATCACTCCCAGTGCACTGTGTCATTATTCATCTGGGATTCTGGGATCCGTGTCAGCTATGAAATGATCACCTTGTAAAAATATCATGAGGCAACCTGTTTAAGTGACCAAGTCGTATGCGTTACAATTTCAGGATATTTTTCGCATATATGAGCAGATTCAAATTACTTTTTGGGAATCAAAACCTTTCAGACACGTTTGTTTACATTGCATGAATCTTCTCAAACGTATGCTGTGCTGCACTGGGTCACCTTGTATTAATACTATTTTTCCATCTCCGGGAACGATGTAATTGTGTGAGTTAGTGGTGCTCATAGGATAAGTTATACTTGTTTCAACTATGGATAAAGTCGCGACATCATTGTAAATTTTCGTTTAAGGCTGAAAGGTTCATGATTGATAAATTCATTTGCCCTCGTCTCCCTCGAAACAATGGATCCGTTTGTATCACTTTTAATGGCTGCAATTTTTATTTTTATAAATATTGTCCAAGTTTTTGCCAGTTCAGTTTTAGGAGTAGGTGTCTCACTAGAGTCATCAAGGGACTTTTTACGGAGACCCTGACCCCACCACGCAAACGAGCAACTCCCGCGATGAAGTGTTAATCAAGGAACCAAAGTTGAAAGTCCCACAAGGCATAACGACGACCGTCTACCTTAGGTCACCCCCTCACCAGTCAGTTGCCAGCTGACCTTCCGTATTTACGGTACCTACCACCTCCCAGTTGACCTAAATCACTTTTCCAGAAGTTGAAAAATGTTGTGTTAGAGGTAGATGGAGTACGGTGACGCTGCGCGAAGGTGTTTTTTTATTACCTATAGAGACCTGAGGAGGCCGGTAGCCCACCCCCTCGGGTGGGCGGGTGTTAATGGTCATAAATTCTGACACTTGCACGATGAAAATTTCGTAAAGACAAAGCAATAAGATTGCCAGCAACCGATTACAAAAGCAATCGCTATGTTTGCGGCGTTAAACATAAGGCTGTACTACCACAGTGGTCAAAAACCGTCTACATACCTACCTTAGGTGCTAAATATTTGGAACTTATAGCAAGAACGCATTTTTTATATTTTTTCTATCGAAAGATATTTTATGATGAAAATTTTGTGAGGTGTCTAAAAGATCAATTTCAACTGCGAGAAGGTCAAGCTAGGTCAAAAAGAAAATGTCAAACAAATTAAAAGTCAAAAATTTTCAAATTTTGAAATTTTATTCTTCAAAATAAAGTATAATTCAAGGCGAGTTCAATGATATACAAAACTTGTTAATCAGGCTATGCGTTTTTGAGTTATGAAGCATCAAAGAAGAGTCTACAAGGTGACCTCCCGAAAATGCCTCGGGCTATAACTCGGTCACCGTTAGTGGGAGGGGGCTAAGATTCTCACAGGCGTGTTTCTGGATAAAAACTACCCCGGAGACAAAGTTTCAGATTTTTTCTAGACATGGTGGTGTCAAATTGAAATATTTTTTGGTCGTTTTTTCCTGGAATGCCCCAAATGGAAGTGGATGAAATTTGGCATGAAGCTAGCTTAGGGTGCTAGGTCGAGGGTACAAGTAATTTCAGCCCAAAATAATGTTTGGTTCGTCTTCTAGAAGCACCTTTATATCGCGCCTTTTCTGTACGAACACAGCTGCCGGCGCCAGCGTCAAGGCATCATCGGTTGAGTGATACCAGCCAGTGACCTGACGGGTCACAGGTGTAGGGCTAGTGGGAAGGTGGAGAATGTGGCGCACTGGTATAGTGGTTAGATCCCCTGTCTCTTTATCAGGGGTGAACGGTTCGAATATGGGGTGGGCGTGCTCTTTATTAGTTATTTCAGAGAAAATAATGATACCACTGACCTACACGCTTATGAAGAGATACATTGCGAAAGAACTATGGTTTGCTTTCAGCACATTGTCATGCAGCCCTCCTGCGCCGGTGGGGCGTTAGCCCAGGTCGCAGACTGGAGTTGTTGAGGCGTAGGGGAAAGTGTGTGTATTGCGCCCCCTAATTAATTGTGCCCCCCTTATAACAGAGAAAGGCACTAGTGGCAAATTGTTTCGGGCTGCTTAATCCAGTTCTCACCTCCAATCCATACATTTTCCCAACGTTGCAGTGAATTCGTGCATAAGAATGTATTTTAATCAGCTAGCGAAATAAATTAAGTACTTCCTTAAATCTGCACGGGTTTATGAACCCGAAAAATAAGAATACGGCTGTCACATTCCAAAATCGATGGTTTTAATTTCAAAGCCAGAAATGCATGGCATATTCTGAAAGCAACAATTATAGATTCCCCCTGGTGGTGAGTTTTTAAGGTAGACATATCTGATTTAAATGAAAAAAGTAATTGCGCCCTGGTCAAATGCGCCCTATCCAAATATATGTTGAAAAATCAAACCCAAATCCTTTCCGTATGAGTGTGATTTTATTATTACATGTCATTGTGAATGCAAGAATACCACATTAAAATGACTTCCAGGTCCTCCAGATTAATAGTTTGGGAGATAGCCGAGCCCATTTGCTCTTATACTAATGTTTATTTCTGCCGTGCCATTCACTTAACATGGCATGAGGGAAGGGCGCAATTAAATCTAAATGCGCCCTCCCCCGGGCGCAATTACGCTCACACTTGGCAAATGCGCTCTTTGCATAGTTTCACTCAAATTGGAATTCACTCTTAAAACACGCTACTTTCAGGCCAGGAATGGTTTTTTCAATAAGAAAAAAATGATCAGATTTTGTAATTGAATCCACAGTAGCGAGATTGAATAGGAAACATTCGTCTAGCAAGTGATTTCCCTTAGGGGGGCGCAATACACACACTTTCCCCCTACCATTGTATGTAATACAAAAGGTGGGAAATGCTCCCCCCCTTTGAAACATCTCCAAATGTGCGTGAGGGATAAGTAGTCTCCTTACAGATGCCAACAGCACCCAATACTGGCATCTAATGTCAGTCGCCAGCGCACATGCTTGCGACACCGTGACTGCGACGTTTGGCGGCGGTGGTGAGGGTACCGTGACGCAGTCACATCCGGTGTGCTCCCAGAAGAGGCGTCCCACCGGAACTCCAGAACCGGAGGTGGGTTGATAGCTACTGCTGCCTCCGTCTGCGCGACAGCGCGGCCTCAGATCACTGTCAGCCGGGCCCACCGCCGCACTGGTCCGATCCCAGACAGCCAACATGTTCGACGTATTCGGCTCCGTGAAGAGTCTTCTGAAGATCGACACCATCAGTATCGACAACAGCATCTTCAAGCTGCACTACAAGGTGACCAGTATAATTCTGGTTGTGTGCTCGCTGTTGGTGACCTCACACCAGTACATCGGCGACCCGATCGACTGTTACAGCAAGTCCAGCATCCCAGACAACGTGTTCGACACCTACTGCTGGATTCACTCTACTTTCTCAGTGCAGCAAGCGACCAAGCAGACGCGCACGTTTACGCCGTACATCGGCATCGGCACGCAGAAAAACGACGACTCCATCAAACGGCACGCATACTACCAGTGGGTGTGCTTCGTGCTCTTCTTCCAGGCACTGCTCTTTTACACTCCGCGTTTTCTGTGGAAAAACTGGGAGGCAGGCCGTTGCAAGATGCTCGTCATGGAACTGAACTGTCCTATCGTGGAGGACGAGGCGCGGTGTGACAGGAAAAAGTTACTTATTGATTACCTTATGGTTAACATGCACAACCACAACTGGTACGCCATCAAGTTCTATGTGTGCGAGGTCCTCAACTTTGTCAACGTAGTGGGTCAGATCTTTTTCATAGACTATTTCTTGGACTACGAGTTTACCAGTTACGGCTTGGATGTACTGGAGTATGCCCAGCAGGACCCACAGACTCGCACAGACCCAATGTCGACTGTCTTTCCTAAAGTCACCAAGTGCACTTTTGAGACGTTCGGGCCGTCGGGCACGGTGATGCGCCACGACGCCATCTGCGTGCTCTCGCTCAACATTGTCAATGAGAAGGTGTACCTGCTGCTGTGGTTTTGGCTGGTGTCGCTGGCAGCGGTGAGTGGCGCGGCGCTGCTGTACCGGCTGCTGACGGTGCTGTCGCCGCAGATGCGTACTTTCCTTCTGCGCGCGCGCGCCCGCCTGGCTCCCAGCCATCAAGTGTCCGCCGTCGCCCAGAGGCTCTGGCTCGGCGACTGGTTCGTGCTCTACCAGCTGGCCAAAAACATCGACCCGCTCATCTTCAAGGAGGTGATGACGGAGCTGGCGCGTGCCATGGACTCACGAGCGTGATGCCCGGTGAAACGGTTTGAGCTACGCATAAGTAGGAACGGAAGTTTGAGCAGGCAACGTCCTGTGCGTAGGAAGGCCAGCACTTCTGGCAACGGTGCCGTCAGCGCCAGGTCCTTGTGAAGCGCTGTGGCAGACTGTCTCCAGTGACCTGGGCGCAGGCGTGCTCTGGCTGTAGCTGGGGACACTGGTAAGGCAGTGGCCTGGGCGCAGGCGTGCTCTGGCTGTAGCTAGGGACACTGGTAAGGCAGTGGCCGGCTGCAGATGAGCGTCACACAGCACTGATAATGGAATACCAGGAAGACACCTTGCATGAATTGTACAAAGCTCCCGGTGTAGCGAGTCTATGCCATTATTGTGGTCAATGATATAGAAATAATGACCAATGTTTACTGTTTCAATGAGCTTCCAATGCTGTGAATTCGGGAAGGTTGTGAATCTATATGTGTGTACATTTATGCAATGCATGGTTGCATCGTCTTACCTTTCATTGAAAATAAAAGAACACAAGGCTCGGAGTCTGTAGCCACGCCACGCTCAACGTACTACGTAAATTGTGGAGGAGCTTCAGAGATGTTAAGAATAAAGCAGATCAGGGCAAGCATATTACCAGGGAAAGTACCAGGGCGGCATAAGCTATGCGCACTGGAAACTCCAGACGCGTGACGTGTCCCCTGTGTTTTGTGGTTTTAACACGCGCATTGACGGGGGTCTGAGCCACCTTCGCATTGACGGGGGCGGGTACCCGCCCCCCTAAGATCTCGAGAACCACGGTAGGTAGCGAAAAACGGTAAACGGTGTTGGGCTGCCCATCCACTTCTCCATCGAAAACATTTGGACCATTTTTTTGTCAGGTCACATTTAAGGTCACGAGAGGTCAAAACATGCCCATCATAGGGATAACATGTAAATTCAGTTTTTCGGCGATTACATCTGAACAAGTAAAGATAGAGCAAAACGACTTGAACTATATGAATCCTCTTAGCAAGCCGAATCGAATGATATATAATTTGACCTCGCTAGGTCAAATCAAGGATTTGACTTGACCTGAGGTCAGGTCAGGGTCAAATTATATAAAATGCATATCATTAGAACCGCAAAGCCCAGGCGAGTCTAATGCAGCTAAAATAAATGCTTTATCACCATCCGTTACTGAGTTATTCCGTAAAAACCATTTTTCCCATGTATTTCCAATGGAGAGGTCATGCCTCGTACCTGACCTTAGGTCATCGATATCAAAAATACCGGAATATATTTTAGAGAACTCGGTGGGGCCATTATGTGATATGAGTTTCAATCGGATAAGTTCACCCTGCTCCGACTTATGCTATCTTAAACTTTTTTTGAGGTCGGGTCACTTGACCTGTACTGGTGACCTGACCTGAGATGACCTAACCTTAAAATTTTCACAGAAGTTGTAAAAATGATGAGGGAAAAGGTATACCAAGTACGGCGGCGCTACGCGCCGCCGTTTTTCTGCTATCTCCGAAAAACCCGAGGGGGCGGGTACCCGCCCCCCGTCAATGCGCGTGTTAAGGCACATTGGCTCCCAGGGTGCGCCCATACAGCTATGTATTGGCATGTAGTACTTCTACCGGTGTAGTACTCGCCCCTGTAGGGAGGGGGATTGTTGAACACTTCCCCCCTCGGGTTTTCCCAGCGGCACCAAACAACTGCGGTGCAAAGTACCACAGTATTTGGCACATCTTATCCTTGATCAATTTTGCGAAGCAGTACCAATAACACCAAAGTTAGGTTTAAACTTCAAGCGCTCGGGGCGAAGAGAGTTTACCATTCAGGAATTCTAAAAATTGGTTGAAATAACGCTCATGGAATAAGAAGCGGGATTCAGAAGTCCTCCTGTGCCTACATAAAGCGGGACACACTACTACTAGGCACCCCTGATTATATAATTTTTTATTATACTGGTGGATTCTGGGGATGGGTGATAAAAAGGCATGTGCCCCTGAGCTGAGACCACAGCCCCTAAACCAGGATTTCTACTAATTTATTTAAATGAAAAACTATTTTTCACAATTTTCAGACCTGTCACACCATCCCCATCACACCATCCCAAACCACCGGGCTGTTTATCTTTTTTTACTCCTACTGGGACCCACCGATCCTTAAAAATATGGCACTATATAAGCGCATTAAAAAGGTATCCCAGATTATTCCGGCAGCAAATGTTTTACTCTTCCAATGTCACGAGGCATTCCTCCTCCCATGGATATTGTGGGAGCCGCGGAAATTAATCCGCGTTCAACCAGTACACACTCGTCACGACAAAACCAGTGGGCACAGCAAATGAATTTTCAATTCAATATTTTCACAATTTTCAGCCCAGTCGCACCTTCTCTATCCAAGTCATCGCCTTTTACATTTTCTTTACCCCTACCTTGAACGATCGTTGAAAATATAGAACTTTATAGATGCATTGAAAAGGTATCTCTCAAATTATTCCGGCAGGAAATATTTTACCCTCCCAATGTCACGATGCCGCTTCTCCTCCTAATGCCGTTGTGGGAGCCGCGGCACTTAATTCGCGTCAACCTGGGCTCACTGGGCATTGACATTTATGGGTAATTTTACGGACAAAACCAGTGGCCATAACGAATGAATTTTCGACTCCAATATGTCTTAGATTGTACATAGTAACAAGAATCACAGGCTCCGCTGATTTCTCTGGTGTTTAGCAGGGCAGTTGAATATCGGGTACCTCAAAGTTTCGTACCCAAAGTGATCGGAATCATAGTTTGGTACCAGTTTAATATCTAGTATAACATACTAGGAATATGCTAGAAATAACATTAGTCTGGTACACTCCTATAAGGTAAACACAAACGGCCGCAGCTGGTGACTGTGGTATTTGTTTGTACCCAAAACATGCAGGAGGCGCAGTGCGTTGGTACGATTGAATATTTGATTGTTGTCAATATTGTTGTGGCCCATGCATTCGCTTTTGAATATTTTCGAAGGAGCCCCAATGCTTTTTGAATAATTTATGTAGTTGTGTGATATATTTAGTGAGCGGAGGTGCGACGTCGGCCAATAGCGGTACGCGACCGGTAAATACGACTGCGTAGTGGGCATAGGCGGACCCCGCAGGGGACCAATTTTCATCTGCCGGACTCGATTGCACCTTCTGACAGGTCCGGAACATGGATAATTGGGTACGGGATGTGACGACACCCGCGACCCCAGTTGGCAGGATGGGTTTCGCCCCCGCCTTCGAGCGAGAGGCCAAATCGAAACTGCAATCCTCATCCTCTCCTGGCCTTCCTAAATTCAAATCCCACCAACTCCTTGTTCCTTTTCCTCTTCTTTCCTTATTTCCTTGTCTCCCCATGCCTTTCCACCCGTATCCTTTCTGTCCACTCCTAAATACCCCTCCTATCCACTGTCTGCGATGTCTGACCCGGCGTGTATCCGCGGGTGGCGGGGATGTGTGCACTCTTGCTCGTCTTGAGTGTGAACATCTCGGTCGCGTGCGGCGCGCGGCTGGGCCGGACAGCGCAGACCGACCCGCTTCCTTTTCCAACTCATAACTTCCCAGTTACCCACATTATCCCAGTATCATGGGCGTCCTTGCACGTGCCTATGATTCCTGGATGGTCTGGGTGTATGTGGGCCTCCGGCTCGTGTGGCTGGCGATTGGATCCCTCTAATCGCCGGCCCTGCGGGCCGGGGGCTCACTTCTCTCGGACCAGCCGGGAATCAGTTGTGACGAGCAGGTGGTAGTCGCCTGCTCCGATGAGGCCGTGTGGGGGCTCCTCTCTTTTAAGGTGAGCTGCGCACCGACCCGTACCCCGAGATGAAGGAGTCCTGGTAGCTGAGCTGAGGTATGCGCTGTGCTGGTTCGTGTGCCTCTAGCAACACTCTACTTTGGTCTGGATTTCCGCAAGGGCGGGGAACTCTTGAAGGCATCGGCAAGAGTAGCAGCGTTGTAAAAGTCTGTCGGCCTTTGGTGGGGCTCGGCAGTCCCTCCTCTCCTTTGGTGAGGTCCCGACTTCACCCGGGGAGGGAGGGGTGTCCGCGCCCCGCCTGGGGTCGTCCAGGCTAGGTGCAAGGGGGGGCTTGGTGAGTCTCTCCCCCCTCTGTAACGGCGGCGTCTCCCCCGTATAGCTAGCTCGTGCGTCGTCTTGCCTAGTAGCACCCTCGTCGGAAGGGGGGCGCACGTG
Source organism: Lepas anatifera (assembly GCA_034440635.1). NCBI lineage: Eukaryota > Metazoa > Arthropoda > Thecostraca > Lepadidae > Lepas > Lepas anatifera. Next base: position 121,641 of record JAOTON010001584.1, on the reverse strand, counting down.
GCTGGCTGAATTTAATAACTTTCTCATGGATACACTCAACACCGCAAACCCCTCCCCTCCCCGATCGGGGTGGTGAGAACGAAACTGCCGGCTCTCAAAGGGTTACTCTGAAGCCCTCCCATCCACGAGTTGTGATGATTCGGGGTGTGGACACCACCCTATCGTCACTTTCACCGTTCCAACGCAAGGAGGCATGCGACCGACTGGGCAAGGTGGTGCGATGTAGCTGCCTTCGGGACGGTGTCCTGGAGGTGGAGCTCAGTAGTTCTGCAGACGCACAGCGTGCACTTGATACATCCGAACTCAGATACACAAAGCGAGAGGCTGGCCAGAGGAAAGTAGTAACTGTGTATGTCACTATCGTACCACACAAGACTAAGAACTTTTCAAAGGGTGTCATTTCATGTTTTGAATCTGAAAGGAGATAAAGTTAGTTTGAAACCAAGATAAAATAATGAGCCTGCCGAGCGCTACAAAAAGATGTTACGTTATTTTTATATCGATGGCCTAGAGTCAGATACAGATCATGACTTCTCCATTGGAAATGCATGGCGAAAATAGGAATCGGGCTGTATTTGTGTAGATACAGCTGAGCATACCTTTGTATTCTCCAAATCGTAGAAGGGGAAAGTGAGGTAAGATACCCCATCGGGTAAGACGCCCATCCCCTCTTCCGGCAATACGGGCCACCACTGATAAATGATATTGTTCTTGGTCTAAAGCAGAGGCTTTGATTGTTTCTTGTGCAAAAATTCAGTTCCCTCCTGTGAATTGCGTGAAGCTGGTGGGTAGCTTGTTTCGATGCTTTTCTAAGAAAAAAATTGCCTACATAGGTTGCAGATATCTCGAAGAATATTGGATGAATGCTTTGTTTGACTTCCCATTACGAATGATGACATTTTGTACTCATTAACTGAGCATTTCCCTTGGGTGTATTAATTGTGTGAGTTTTGACCTTCAGGTTTTATCTAGTTTGGGTACTGATGGGAAAGATTCCCCCTCAACGAATGAGGAAAGATGCCCCATGGGCAACTTTACTGGTAGGAGAGGGGGCGTCTTTCCCCAGAGCAATATAACGCCATTTGTTAGAGTAAACAACCATGTGTTAAACTTGGGGTTAGTCCAAACCTTACCCACGGGCAGCGCCACGGAATTGTTACTGGGGGTTACGGACCCTGGACTGGTGATGGCGGGGGACGTGAACTTTAAATTGACTGTCTTTGAAAAAGGTAATGACCATGAAGCTCATGAACAAATTTACGTAGGTCAACGTAGGTAGGTAATAGGGAGACAATAAAAACCTAGGTCAATTTCCAAAACTTGTTAGGAGCCGTCCCCACAGATTGGCGAGTTAGGGTATCCGTCCTCACATTCCTGTCCGCTGCCTTCGTCACGCATGACCATACGTGTTAAATAAGAGCACACTTCAATCTGTCGCTTTGTGTCTAACCTTTCCAATCGAAGGCCTCGCACCTGAACCCAGGCCACTAACGCAAGAAATCCCATAACAGCAAAATTTTGTGGTTGGTGGTTTCATTCGATGAAAGAGAATCCCAGCTAAATCATTAAGACCTTGAAACAATTATTTTGGAGTTCACCGGACCTGGTCTGATGCCCCAACCGGAGATGACCTCAAAGCGCGCTTCAGATCGCGCAATTAAAGCAATTAAATTAAAATGGACAAGACTGTAAAACATATTTCAAAACAAATTTGACAAAAATCGGTCAATTTTGGCCAACTAGGAAGGGGATATGTCTGGACTGCTTACCCTGGATTGGCCTATGAATGAGATAGACCTGAAATATTCCAAATGGTTAATCCTGCAAAGCTCCGTATCTGATCTCTTACGTCGTCCCTACATTTGCCATCCCGGTAGCCCAGTTGGTAGAGCCCTGGGCTCCGGCCCGCTGCTCAGGAACCTGCAGTGGCAGTGCATGTCTCGGCTTGGGATTGGTTCTCCTGAGACGCTCCGGCGCTCAATAGTTAAAACGACGTAGGTCGGCTGGCAACTGACTGGTGAGAGGGTGACCTGAGCGGGGCGGCCATCCCTGTTATTTGTGGGGCGTTTAACTTTGACTTTTAAATTAACTCTTCATTGCAGGAGTTGCTCGCTCCGTTGGTGGGGCTGGGGTCTCCGCGACAAGTCCCCAGATGACCTTAGTGAGGCTCCAACTCCAAAGGCAGAACACGCAACAACATTCATCTAAAAAGGCTCCGGAAGACAGAATAGTTACAGGGGTTTGCAAAAGCAAAGGTACCTAAAAAGACGTGGACGAGGCAGGCAAAAGATGTATAAGGGACGGAAGACAGTGGGCATGACGATACCAGATATCTTATCTGCGGCGTGAGTTTTGTTCTCTCTTGCGAATAATGGATCGAGTGCACTGCCTGCAAAGGCTGGGCCTGTGTGCCTTGACGAGAAGGCTAAGGTGGCTGTGCGCCACAGATGATAGACTGGGAGCCTGTGACGATTAGTGGGAGGAAGCTTCGAGTGGCCACAAACCATTTTTTACTGTTTGAAGTGAATGATTTTGTACTTAACAACTTCTGGCCCATATTTCTTTTAAAATGGGGCATTGAAAAAAGTGAACGCAGAAAAGACAAGGTTGAGGATTTAGGAGAGGTTCTCAGACACCTCGTACCAGTTTACTTCGTTTCGTACTTCGTTGTGTGTGTGTGTGTGTGTGTGTGTGTGTGTGTGTGTGTGTGTGTGTGTGTGTGTGTGTGTGTGTGTGTGTGTGTGTGTGTGTGTGTGTGTGTGTGTGTGTGTGTGTGTGTGTGTGTGTGTGTGTGTGTGTGTGTGTGTGTGTGTGTGTGTGTGTGTGTGTGTGTGTGTGTGTGTGTGTGTGTGTGTGTGTGTGTGTGTGTGTGTGTGTGTGTGTGTGTGTGTGTGTGTGTGTGTGTGTGTGTGTGTGTGTGTGTGTGTGTGTGTGTGTGTGTGTGTGTGTGTGTGTGTGTGTGTGTGTGTGTGTGTGTGTGTGTGTGTGTGTGTGTGTGTGTGTGTGTGTGTGTGTGTGTGTGTGTGTGTGTGTGTGTGTGTGTGTGTGTGTGTGTGTGTGTGTGTGTGTGTGTGTGTGTGTGTGTGTGTGTGTGTGTGTGTGCGGCGTGGTGCGCGTGCGTGCGTGCGTGCGTGCGTGCGTGCGTGTGTGCGTGTGTGTGTGTGTGTGTGTGTGTGTGTGTGTGTGTGTGTGTGTGTGTGTGTGTGTGTGTGTGTGTGTGTGTGTGTGTGTGTGTGTGTGTGTGTGTGTGTTCGTGCGAGGCAGTCTCTCGCACTGCCCCAGTGTTTGTGTCCCCATTGAATGCACAAGTGTTCATGTCCCCATCGTACTGCCCCAGTGGTTTGTCTCCCTCACCCCAGAGTTCAAGTCTTCCCTCACACCGCCCCATTGCAATGGGAACAACACAAAGACATGAACATTAACAATGCATTGTTGGTGTCTTCCCCGCATTGCCCCATCACTCGCTTGGCAGATGTATCCTGACCTATGAGGTGCAGTTTCGCCCTCCATGGCAACTACGATTTCGCCGCATCAACCCCAACAACACCATCTTGAACCTCTTCCAGTGGAGCATTGACCTTCAAGGTAAATAAAAAAGCAAAGAGTAAGTCCAGGGTGTCACAAGGGGAGGTCCGTTCATGGTTCCCTGCCCGGCTGATAGTTCCCATTAAGCCTTCCAAGCAAGTAGACAAAAATGAAGATATTATGGCTATAGCAAGCAGCAGGGACTCCACCCCGCTAGCAATTTTATTCCGGTTGGGGGGTGGAGCACTGACTCAGCACAGTTCGAGCTCCACCCAGTCCCTCGTTCACTAAAATATTCGCCCAATGATCTACCAAAAACACCCGACTTCGATCCATCAGTGGTCAGAATAGTAAGAAATCACACCAAGTAGTTTCACAACAGAACCAGTTCCTACTAACTCAACGACATTAGATGACTTAAGTATGACATATAGTCAGTTTTCAGTGCAAACGTTGGATGACGTTATAAGTTTAGAATTTCAAATGAGAAAAAGCTTGGCCATTTCACGATTCATTCTCCGCAAAGGTTGAGGCCTTGCGTTGAGAAGGATCGATAATAATTTTCTAAAAAAAAAAGATTTGCTTAATAGATTGTTTGGTTATTGGTGTTATAGGGTGCTACAGCTTGTAAGATTACCGCTAGTTTGCGAGTTTAACATTCTGGTCCTGTCTCAACCAGAGCAGCAGAGGACAGGTGCACCAAAATTCTCCCATCTATTGCTGGTGCATTATGGTATTTTCTGTACGCTTGGTAGGCCGAGATAAATTGTGGATAGGCTTTCGACTATATCTGGTAAATATAATTGTGCCATGTAGACCGATACATGTTATGAACATGGCTTTACTTCTAATAAAAATGCTGGATCCAGCAATGTATCCGCACCTTCGTACTGCTAAATAACTGGGGCGTTCCAGAACAAATCGACCAGGCACCACCTGGATTGTACATCGCATAGTCTCAGATTTTGTTCTAACTTCGTACACAGGGTTATCAGAGGCGTAAAATTCATATTTGAGAATATTTGTTTCCTCGAGATAAGGGTTTCGGAGTTATAGCTTGCTGAAAGTCGTGAAAATCCGTGTTTTAGCAAACCATGGTGGCATGCAATCATTATTTTCCGTGTAGTCCTTCGTTTTGGATGCTCATTTAAAACGTGATTGTATTTAAAATTATATTATCCAACTTTGAGAAGTTATTTTTTCAACCATAGTTGTTTTTAAGTTTCTAGAAATTTGTATTCCATTTTTGAAACAATTTTTTTCTAAATGTAGCCAGTGATCCACCTTGAAATGACAGGAATGTACAGGGAAAATGTACAATGTACAGGAACCATGTACAGGAAAAAAGTTTCACTGTGCCTGTGCTTTCTAATAACATCAGTTAAATTTTGCGTTCTTGAATTTATTTATGTCTAATCAGCCAAAGAGGACATTTTCATAAGGAAAGGGTGTACCGTTTGCAAAAAGTTTAGACTTTCTTTTTCTTTCATCTTTTGTTTTCGGCTTCAGTAAAGCTTCATTAAAAGTAAGGAACGTAAGCAACATAGATTATAAAGCATGTGTTTTGAAGCAAGTTGGAATCAATATTATTCAGGTCTTGGCTGGAAGCGAATTCGTAGTTAAAGGGTGTGTTATGACAATAGTGCATTATATTTAGTGTCATTTTGTTCGATTCACCAGCAGTGGAGGCAGAGGAGGCTGAATCAATGTACCAAAAAACAGTTGTAATTTCTATTGAGGCATGAAAGTGACCTACTTTGGTTCACAACGGTAATAAGAAATTGAAAGCACACAGCGAAGAATAAACCAACTTCAAAGGATCAGTTCAACCAAAAGCCTATCTGTTCCGACGGTAGTTCTGTCCAGCAGCGGCAATAAATGGGAAACATGGAATTAGGCGGGAACTTTTGGAGCGCCCAGTGAGTCAGTCGACGATGATTGTGTCTCCGCAGCGCGAACAGCTCTCCAGTAACTGCCTCCGGGTGCTGTCTGGCTCTTCTTGAGCAATTTTGACGTTATCCGAATTTAAATTTACTCCGACTTGTAAGGAGGCGTCTTTTGCGGAGAACACTCGACGGGGTCAGTACCAGAGGTTCTATTTTTTATCCCGGCGTCCCGGAGCCGGGACCGGATGCTGGGCTCGGCCAGGACTTTGCCGGGGTCAACTGGGTTTGTATCGGGACTTTGCCGGGACCTCTGAGGATTGGAGAGTGTAACAATCTTAACTAGGACCTGTGTTCCTTGGGGTCCTTATCAGATTGAGATTAGCTAAATTTAACCAATTAAATCAGTTTTCCCTTAGCATTTGACGAATAAATAAAATAATATGGCAAATTACGCATACATAAATTGTCTTACTTTAACCTATATGGGGCTGTTCATAAACGACGTCACGGGGGGTTGTCGGGCCGAAAAGTGATATACCATGGCCAGAGCTGGAGACCTCTTCTCGATTTAGGGGTTTTGGGTGGGTTAACGGCATGTACAATACAAGCCCTAATTTAACTGTTATAAGCTCCATTCGAAAAAGAAATGAAATAACACAATTACACACAATTCATGGCTGAAATAGAAAATCGAAGTAACTGGTTGAAACGTATAAGACAAGGCTGCAAATTTGTTCCTATTAACCAGACTTTTTGCCGGGACCAATGCCAGGACCATGTTGGGTCTTGCCGGGACTAATCGAGGCCTGCCGGCGCTGGGATTGGCGCCGGGACCAGGAATCTAGAAAAAGTAAATCCTCTAGTCAGCACAATAAGTCCTCTTATCCCGTGGCATTCTACCACTTCTTTGTCGCTCCAAAGTTTGAACACCAACACCGATAGCAGAAAACTGGCGTCCGAAACGAAGTAGCCATCTCGAAGCCATACGTTATCTCCATTTGACACCCAACTAACTGCCCCAGTAACAATATCATACTAACTGTGGAGGATGTGCTCCCAGCTTCATGAGCTGCGCACTGGATATCTGACCCCTCGCGCGTGTCATAAAGGCGCTGACGCACGAACCGGGATGGAGACCGCTAACCTGCGGCCAGGGTTCATCCGTGTTGGATACGATGTCGTTTCAACACGCAAAAAGACTAAGCTTGCACAAATGCACAAGTTTCTTCATTTTCAAAATCCAGATGTATGACTCAAATCCGTAACCGATTTCATGGGCAACGTTAAGAAATGGCGAGTCGTACTCCCTTAGCCGAATTAAAATTGCATTGATTTTACTCTTTTGTTGAACGCGTGAATTTATGCTTTTGTTTCCCTCATTTGATCATGATTGTAAGAGTTCAGACGCTCACGAGTCAGTCTACTGCCCGTGTCCACGCACCGGCGGCCGCGCCGACAACGGTCGGGCGCAGCCATTTTGGCGCATGGCGTCATTCTATGACTAACTACACATTGATAAAGTATAGAACGCAAAAAATTATTGACTATATTAAACAGACGAGATATAGGTGTGAATTTTTGCATGGATACCTTTAACGTGAATTACTGGTCACGCTTTGAAAAAATCGTTGGAAAAAGTGGTCAAAACATTTTAAATTTTTGGAAAATGTCGAATTAAAAACGAGATGCTTCAACCTTAGCTGTTACATGCTCAATCTAATTCCGTGTCATTTGAAGCTTAGAAATGAATGTTAAGGCTGAAAATAATCGTTGTATATCACCATGTTTTGACGAAATCGGCAATTTTCACGATTTTCTTCAAGTTGTAACTTCCAAACCGTACGTCTGAGGATATAAATATTCTCAGATCAGGCTTCCACGCTCCTGTCAACTCAGTGGACGAAATTAGAACAAAATCTGAGACTATGCTATGTAGGGGCCTGTGCTGGAACGCCCTATTACTCAAACGTCAGCCAGCACTGGTTCCGCTTCAAACGTGAATCCTTTACACGGCTCAACAGCTGCTGGTGCTGCACACCTTCTCCCGGGACATTCCTAAGTAACATCGCCCTTTACTTTATCACGAAAAGGAGGTGCCCACTTTAATAATGGGTTTCGAACTGAGATAACAGTCTTTTTTAGAGTGTGTTGAGAAACCACTATTGACATACCTATTTAATTTCACCCAAAGCTCTCGATATAAAATTTCCGTCAGCTTTAAAGCTCAAAGTAAAGGGGCTTATTGCCTTATTTCAAACCATGAAGGAATACCTTCCAGATGGTTGCAGTAATTTCATTGGTTGTAAGCCTTGCGCTTCGCCCACTCGCTGAAAATACCACCGAAAATTTCAGGCGAGTAGTCGTCCATTGCAGAGCGTGATTGGGCCAAAAGTAACCCAATGGCCGTAACACACATCACATCCTCCCTCCCCCATATTTGTCAAAACAACTATCAATTGCTTTTTTCCCAAAATCCAACTCTGAAATTATTTCTTTAAACAAGGTACATGCATAATGCTTCCACCACTGAACGAACTCGGCCGCCATACTGACATCTGTCGTTCAGTTTTTACACCAGTGCTTCTTATAGTTTCGCCAGCAGTCTTCTTCACCAGTTTTTTCTTTTAAAGACGTTTTACATTGTTTTTTTTGGATAACCCGCGCCCCACCGGGGTCTAGCGCCACCTTCGCCCCACCGGGGGCCATCGATGGCCCCCGTCTAACTCCGAAAATATGGGCGTTAGCGCAAATATGCAAAGTGCACTAGAACGCTCGCGTGAATTCAATAAGAAATTACTTCACATGTTTTAGTGCTCAGGTCAATGGTGTGACATCCAGAGGTCAAATTAGGTCAAGATCGGCTATTTTCACTCAAATATGCAATGCTTAAGCAAACTGGGCATAACTCTTATGCCATTAGAGCTATTGAGGTCTGGTAAAGTACATTTGATAGAAAATTGTCAGTACTTTTTCCGCTATGTGAAACGTAAAGACCTCCCGCCAGTGGTTTGACCTCCAGAGGTCACCTCGTGACCTAAGATGACCTGAGGTCACGAAAGGTCAGAAAGTGATCTTGCCGTATATCAAATGAAAGCCAATGACGAGACAAACATGATGGTTTTTGTTTCAGCGCTCTAGCTTATACAGGTCAAAAGTTATTGTCAAAATACTGTTTTTGACTCCTGGTGACCTTGGATGACCTTGGAGAGGTCAAAGGGCAAATATGGCCCCTGGAATCCGTGAAAGGGTGTCCAAAAACGCTTTTCTGATCAAGCTGAGCATTTTCAATCGCTTTTGTGACTTTTAGATCATAAGACAGCTTTTCCCCATGCTTTTTCAATGGGAGAGGTCACCTCGTGACCTGACCTCAGGGCATTAAATAAAAAAATCCCGGATATTCACCTTGTAGACCCTGGAGGGGCCATAAAGTGTAGGAAGTTTCAAATCGATCGACTTCGAAATGTAGCTCTTACAGAGCTCTAAAGTTGAAGTGAAGTGACCGTGGTTGACTTCGTCTGGTGACCTTACCTTGGGTGACCCGGGGTAAAAAATTTCAGGGATGGTGGCAAAATGATGCAGTGAGAGGTAGAGCCCTCAACCGCGGTGCTGCGCCTATTTGTTTTTCTGCTATCCCGGAAAAACCTTAGGGGGCATCGATGGCCCCCCGGTGGGGCGAGGGTTATACTGCATGCGAGTTTTGTCATGCGGAAACGCTGTGAATAAACCCCTATAGTGAGTCTATGATCAATGTTTGGGATTTCACTGACCATTTACAGTGTTATTTTGATGACGTCACAAATTTTTAGAAACAAGAGGAGATAGTTCTGTTTTTAACGTATGAAGTGGGGAAAATGTTGTTTCATGGTTTTCAGACGTCTCTTGTTCTTAAATTGTTCTTTTTAGGAATTTGACAAAGTGGTCCATTCCTTTAAAGGAAATGTGGTACGTTGATGAATTTCCTGACTGAAGCGGTTAGGGGGCTTTTTCGAATTATGAATTTGGTTTTATTTTGGCTGAAACATGGCTAATAAGCCTAATATGTTTCCTTGTTAAGTTTTCCATTGCGAAAGGCAACTAGTCTCCGCATCGGCGTTTCGCCATACTCTGGTGACGCACTGCGCGTCATCGAGCCTGTGCATTTGCGCCACAAGTGAATACGAATACAGATCACTGACGTCTATTCTAACCCTTAAACAGCTTTTCAGAATGTTCCTAACGACGGCGCTGCTGAGTGGCAAAACGTTCGAGGGCCGGTATCATCGCCATTGTGGTGCATTGAGTGCGGACGCGAATTGAAATGGTGAAATCTTGTGCTGCGTATACCTGCACTAAAATGATACGTCATCCCCGTCCACTCCGTTTTCGATGCCCTTGAGTTCGCCGTGGAAAACAGCTCTGGCTGAATAGGTGGATCCAGAAGGAGCAATTAAAAAGGGCAATTGCCCACACCCGATCAACCCCCAGCACCTCGTGAGAGGTCGATGGCACCTCTCAAGAGGTGATTGATGTGTTGTTTTCCACTCACCCTCCCCCTCCCTCCCCAGGATGCGAGCATTGGTGCCCCTGTGATTGGATTTTGCGCCAACAATGTTGCGGATCCAGGACTTCATTTCTTGGGGAGGGGGAGGGGGCTGAGCCACTCGAGCTTACCTCGCCATTGCCCAGAACATTCTCCAACTCTGCAGTTACTATAGGTCATAGGCAGATCCAGGGTTTAAACATGCACAGTGGAGGGGGTCCTAAGGTTCCCCCCCACCTTTTTTCCTAGGTGGCCGGAGGGGTAGGTATTAAAAGTACCCGCGCCCTAAGACCACCCCGCCCCCATATTACAAATAACAATTACACTATAGACGTCCCCTGACAAATTTCAACAATAGGTGCTTTAAACTAAGCTATAACTGCCTAAGGTGTGATAGACGACTCAGAAGAGCTACCACCCTAGGCTAACATAAGAAAAAACGTTCAACTACCCAACTAACCTTAACTAACCCTCCGTTCATGTTTGCTAACCAATTAATCCTGCCTTATGGACTACTTAGCTACTGACCATATCTAAGATTCACAACTAATCAAATCACAACCCTCTCTAACACCCTATCTGTTCTATTACCCTTCTCTCTTCCTCTATGCGGCGGCTACCCAGCCGGAGAGGGTGCTGTAATCTCACCTCCTGATTGCAGGATAAAGACCCGCGGCAACACGTCATGGCGCTTGCGGGTGTTTTTAACTACCCAAACTTATGTTTTCAATGGAAGAACTCGAGTAACGTACAAACTTGTTGATGACTCAAATTTTCTTGAATCGACTAAATTGTGACTCACAGCTTTACAGCTGACTCTGATTCTGACTCGACTTGCCATGTTGGAAATGGTGAGCCAATTCGACTCAACCCAAATTCAGAAGTGAGTCGACTCAACTCCGACTCAAATAAGCAATGAGTTGGAGTCGACTCTGACTCAGAATGGTGGAAATGCTTGCACTCACAAAATGCACATTTCCTTCAATAATAAGCAAATTCTAGTACCTTGATTCATGATGACAGTAACTATTTACAAACTGCACATTTACTTCAATAATGCCTTAATTCATGACATTAACTATTTGCTGCAAAAGAATGAAGACAATGCTAAAAGCTAAAAGGTGATTAACACGCGCATTGACGGGGGCGGGTACCCGCCCCCTCGGGTTTTTCGGAGATAGGATAAAAACGGCGGGGTGTAGCGCCGCCGTACTTGCCATACCTTTTCCCTCATCATTTTTACAACTTCTGTGAAAATTTTGAGGTTAGGTCATCTCATGTCAGGTCACCAGTACAGGTCAAGTGACCTGACCTCAAAAAAAGTTTAAGATAGCATAAGTCAGAGCAGGGTGAATTTATTCGATTGAGACTCATATCACATAATGGGCCCACCGAGTTCTCTAAAATATGTTCCGGTATTTTTATATCGGTGACCTAAGGTCAGGTACGAGGCATGACCTCTCCATTGGAAATACATGGGAAAATGGTTTTTACTGTATAACTCAGTAACGGATAGTTATAGAGCGTTTATTCTAGCTTCATTAGACTCGCCTTGGCTTTGCGGTTCTAATGATATGCATTTTATATAATTTGATCCTGAGCTGACCTCAGGTCAGGTCAAATCCTAGATTTGACCTAGCAAGGTCAAATTATATATCATTCGATTTGGCTTGCTGCGAAGATTCATATAGCTTAAGTCGTTTTGCTCTATCTTTATTTGTTCAGATGTAATGGCCGAAAAACTTAATTTACATGTTATCCCTATTAGGGCATGTTTTGACCTCTCGTGACCTTAAATGTGACCTGACAAAAAATGGTTCAAATATTTTCGATGGAGAAGTGAATGGGCAACCCAACGCCGTTTACTGTTTTCTCGCTACCTACCGTGGTTTTCGAGATCTTAGAGGGGCGGGGCGGGTACCCGCCCCCCCCGTCAAAGCGAAGGTGGCTCAGACCCCCGTCAATGCGCGTGTTAAGATGAAGGGCCTGAGGGCCTTTCCTTTTGAGAGCTTGTCCTTCATGAGTAAAGCCCTAATTGAAGCAATACGCGACGTTTCAAATGCAAATAAACAGGACTCAATATTTCAACGTATGACATTTTGAGTGGCAATTTCCGCCCCAAAACATTCTGAATAAACCTGCGAGACGAATTCAGCTCAGAAATAAATACTAAACGGCGCATCAACCCTATACAAAACCCTCGAAAACAAAACAAATAATGAACAATCGCCTCTTCCTCCCGAAAAAGCTGTAGTAAAGACTACAGATGATGCATTGTAGAGATTTACGAAGCTAGGCTTGAATGGGACAAAAAAGGACAATAACTGACAACTTAGAAGTCACGTGATTTAAAAACCTAAGAAAATCTGCAGGTTCAGGAATGGTAGTCTAACCCTCAGGCTACCAAATTTCTTATCACAAATATTTTGTAGCGCACCATGATAGTTTTGTCACTGGCGTCGGGCACACGGGGGAGCAAGTGGTAAATAGCAATCATCATAATTTGAAGAGGGGTCTAAAAACATCTGAAAAACTTTTTGATGTGATTTGTTGTGTCGTCTTCACCCAGTTTGAAATTATTTAGGCAGACACTGTTTACTATCTAACACGATGCGTCCTCAAACCACGACAAATCAAGATAGTGTTTTGAAATAAACAGTAGCTTTTAGTTTCTGTTTTCACCTGTTTCAAGATTTCTGTGCAAGATAAGAACTTTGGTACCCTCTATTTAGTGCTTAAATTTCTTAGTTTTTGAGTGTTTTCAGTCAAACGAAGGAAGGAAATGGAAAATAAAGATGTGATTTCCTAAACGTGAATTATTGAGATAAGTTTTGAAAGTCATTTTTACCCAGGTCGATCAATGTAAAGTTCCACGATTTCGGGCTATCACTGGGTGAAGAAAATGTTTTTGCAAATTAAACCATATATTTCGATACCTGTTGTGGTATCTTGTTCACTGGTTGGGGGCGCGGTAGTGGAGTGGTCAGCGTAGCTGGCTTCCATTCAGCCGACCCGGGTTCAAGGCCTGCGGCTTCCTGAACAAGGAGCAAGCTGGCTCCCGAGAAACCCTTCCAACAGGGAAAGAGTTGGCGACGCCGTATGACCCTGGCAGTTGGTGCGTCGATAAGCCCCAAAAATTATTATTATTGTTCACTGGTTACACGAATTGAAAAAGACGATACTGAGATAAAAAAACTGCACACTGTAGGCACAAAAACACGTCAACCATCGAGATCAACTATTTAGGGTCGTTCAAAAACATTTTTTTACCTTTCAGACTCAAATCCAATTTTTCCCTTTATATGTTCAATTCTTATTTCAATGAGCCACATCCCAAACATCTGCGATAACGGGAAAGATCGCCTCACTATTTAATTGCTACTAGAGAGGAACTGCCAATCAAAATCCCTATACCCGGTTGAAGAAAATTGAAGCTGCAATCTAACTCTTATTAAGTCAAAAATATCATCCTTAAGCGCTCATGCACTTGATATACGTCATTCACAGCGGAAAAGTTCATTAAATTTTCGGTAGAAGGCTTAAAAATACCACACTTAATTCACAAATTTTTCAGATGTATTGTGTCCTTTTTACTTTTTCCTTTAAAAATACCTATTCCATTTACATGGCCATGATCACTATCGCACCTGCCCCGTCAGACGCATGTTAACACTTCGTCGTTCTTCATCGTCTCCATCATATGTTTATGGGACGAATATTTTTAGACCATTATTTAAAATTTCGGTAGGTGAGGAAGGGGGTCATATGGTACAGTTTTCTTGGGTCAAGCTGTATCTTCCAAAATATTCCTATGATATGTATAAAGTGAGTTTTATTTAATAGCTTATTCATTTCTATCTGTTATATCTATTATTTTCTTGGGGGCGCGGTAGTGGGTGGTCAGCGTAGCTGTCGCCACGCAGCCGACCCGGGTTCAAGGCCCGGCGGCTTCCCTGAACAAGGAGCAAGCTGGCTCCCGAGGAACCCTTCCAACAGGGAAAGAGTTGGCGACGCCATATGACCCTGGCAGTTGGTGCGTCGATAAGCCCCAATAATTATTATTATTTTCTTTTCGGTTTGAAGCAAAACATATACTAATTGTAAACGTGAAACAAAGCTAACATTTTCAGCATGCCCCACTACGGCATAAGTTATTACTGGTCACGGGGCAAGTTGTAGTGCACGAATAATGCTTTATAAAACTGATCAAAAACATGTACTAAACGTCAGAAATATTTGTAGCGGGACAACGTCAGTGGTACTGGTTGGTGTTGGTCTTCGGTTGTACTAGTTCACCTTTTGTCTCCTTTTCTCGTGTTGTGTTTTGGTTCTCCTCTTCTCGGAGTACGGTGTCGTTTTCCTCTGTCTAGTGGTCTGCTTTACCATCGGGGCCAAAAATTTTATGTTCACTAATCGGTGTTATTTTGAATTGAAATTAGATTGTTTATTTAAATCTATACCCATGCTGTCTTTATAAAAACAAGATAACACACACCAGGAAAATCGTGCTAGGCCGAAACGACTCCGATCCATTCTGGGCTTGAATCAAAGTTATTAAGTCACTGCCAATCTTCAGTGGTCGCCAGACCACAGGAGATGCGTCCGCCCGGGCAGTCGAGTCAGAAGTTTTCCCCGGGGGTGGAAATTTGTGGCTTTGTTCAGGAAAACAGATGATGGATTGATGACGGTCCAGCTACCACATCGTCGTACACCAGTACGTACACAGTGCTTTTTCCCCGACATAGTACTTGTACCATGGTACTATGACGTACCATGGTACGCCCGCCTGGGATGACCTCCTAATTACGTACCCGTGGCAATATATTGTAAATTGCAAGGGCAACTAATATCGACGTATGTATGCTGGTCACGGCCCGCTGATATTGGAAGTGACTCACAATGTCAGGAAAGCCATCTAAAAGAAAGAGCCCTGAGCAGGCACAACACTGGCGAGCCGACCAAGAGTGAAACAGAACTGCAGATGTAAACTGGGGGGAGCAATCATTAAAATTTATTTCTTACAATGTGACCAAGCGGCGCAAAAATCACAAACGTAACTTCGAAATGTTTCAGCATAAGTACGTGGTTCACAGAAATTATTAATCAATTAAATTAAATCAAGTCAATTTATAATAATTAAATTAATTTTTTGGCATCGGGGATTCTCAATTCGTTCTTTGCACCGAATTGTTACGCCAATCTTTGGGTTGCGACTGTCGACAACCCTTGGTTTATTTTGCACGCGTGCTGAAGGTATTCTGCCAGTTGAGGCTACATCCAGGGGCGCAGCCAAGGGGGAGGGCGGTTAGCGACAAAACTGTTGTTTGACAGTTTGGTGCCTTTTTGGTCAGCTAGGGCATTCTGTCGCCTTTCCAAGCACCTGGTAAGAGTATGGGCACGTAATCTGTTTCCAGCTATTGCCTCATCGTCGCTCATAACCGTACGGGTGAAGCTAATCTGGAGCCCCTTGAGCTCATCTGGTGCTCATTGAGCTGGTATTGGCCCCTTGAGCTGATAATGTGCCCTCTAAGCTAATCTGGTGCCCCCTGAGTCAATCTGGTGCCCCCTGAGCAAATTATTGTGCCTCTTGAATCTATATTATGCCCTGTGAGGTAGTCTGAAGTCTCCGAGCTTGCCTGGTACCCTATTGACTGCTTTAGTGCCCCTTGAGTTGATCGTGGCCCACTGAACTGATCTCATGCCTCCCGGAGTTGATCTACGGTCCCCTGAGCCAATAGGGTGCCTCTTGAGCTGATCAGGGGGCCTCCTGAGCTGGTTATTGATGTCTCCTTAGATGATCTGGTGCTCCCTGACCTGATCTAGACCCCCGCTCTGGTCTCTGATTGATCTGGTGCCCCTAAGCAGATATATTTCTCCCTGAGCTGAACTAATGCCTCTTGATTGATCTGGTGCCTCATGAATCATCATGTTGCCTCCTCAACCCCTCAAATCCCCTCTGAGCTAGTGTGGTGGCCCCTGAGCTAATATGGTGCCCTTTAAGCTGACCTGGGCCTCCTGGGTTGATTACGTGATTTCCTGAGCCGCTCCAAAACCCTGAACTGAGCTGGGCCCACAGAGGCTGATGAGGGCCCCCGAGCTGATCTGGGTCCCGAGCTGGTTTGGGACCACTGATCTGATTCCTTGTCCCCGAAGCTGATCTGGTGCCCTTTGGGCCGATCTGGTGTCCTATTGGCCGACCTGGTGTACCCTGGGCAGCTCTGGGGCTCCTAGACTGAATGGGCCCCGGCCTGGTTGGGGATTTTAATATCGATGCCCTAAGGTCAGGTACGAATCATGACCTCTCAACTGGAAATGCATGGGGAAAACAGGAATGGGGCAATGACACTTCTAGGCCCATCCACTTCTAAGCCAGAACAGGCCAGTGTCTGTGGCACTTCTAAGCCTATCATATCCTAGTTCTAACCTATCGTAGCCTATTTTAACCAAGTTTTAAGCACCAATTAGTAAAATTTTGCAGGGGGGATGTCTATGGCATAAATGTTTGTTGTAAGAGGCGGGGCTGCTATCAGTTTTGAGCTATTGTGTATGACTGACAACATTGATGTTTTTAAGATAAGCTGCTCTAGCCTAACATCCTTCAAAAAGGTGAAGAGCTTGTCAAGCAGCTCGAGGTGATCATTGCCGAGTAGGGTTTTGGGACATTTCATCAGTACGTGATAGGGGTTTTCCATGGCGTCACAGGTACCACAGGTACCCGCACGCTCATAGGCATTTCATTTGGAGTGTCCATTCCTAAGTCTGGTGAGGATAACCTCGCCCCGACGACTGTGTTGGTTTGAACTGGGCCAGTAGCCGATGTTAGGCTTATGTATAACAAATGGTCGCTGTGGTTGTTTATCCTATTATTTTGGATTTGCTTCCGGATGTGGTTCTGGCGGAGAGCTTTGCTATCACCTCTAGGCCGCTTGAGAGGTGGTATCTCTGAGTTCTAGGGACTTTTGCATCCTTTTCGTCAGGATTATGTGACTTTATTAAGTCACCACTCGTTCTCTGAACATGGAGCAGGCTGGCTCCCGAGAAACCCTTCCAACAGGAAAAGAGTTGGCGACGCCATATGACCCTAGCAGTTGGTGCGCCGATAAGCCCCAAAAATTATTATTATTATTAAGTCACCGCTCGTTCTACAATGCAGACAAACTAGTGTACGAGGGGGCGCGGTAGTAGAGTGGTCAGCGTAGCTGTCTGCCACGCAGCCGACCCGGGTTCAAGGCCCGGCGGCTTCCCTGAACAAGGAGCAAGCTGGCTCCCGAGAAACCCTTCCAACAGGGAAAGAGTTGGCGACGCCATATGACCTTGGTAGTTGGTGCGTCGATAAGCCCCAATAATTATTAAACTAGTGTGCGATGGTCGTACAAACTAGTGTCCGACGATTGCGACGGTCGGAAAAACGGTGTAATAAATATAATTCATCAAGTTAATCATTTAAATATATATATATATATATATATATATATATATATATATTTTCTATAATATTAACCCCCCCGTGGCGGACGAGCCACCCCCGGGGCAAAAGACCCCCACGATCTCAAAACTAAAACAAAAAGCACAAACGCAACAAAGCTCAAAAATATCGAAAAACTGTCATTTCTGCAGCAATACAGCACCAGAGGCAAAAAGGCAAAACGCAATCAGGACAAAAACCTCCATATCCAGAAACTAGATAGCTAAAAACATTTTCAACACCATCGAAAGCTCTGAGATGCGCTTCATTACAGTGCATTCATTTCGGTCAGGTCAAAGCCCAGGAGCTACAGGTCACAAATATGGTCATATTCTGGGAATGTCCACAGCCACCCAGCACAAGGGCGTTTACTTTTCGCTAATAGTTTCCAAACCAAACAAGATACAGCCATAGTTTATGCACCATGCAATCCTCTCGCAACACGAATCGAAGATATATGATATGCAGCCAGGTCAAATTTAAGAATTGACCCGACCCAGGTCAACAGTCTGACCCACCTGACCTGGATAGTCAGATGATATCATTGACTCCAGTGACTATACAAACACTTCGGTGACAAAATAAAAGCTCTATCTAGTTTATTCAAAATTTAAAAAAACACCAAAAGCTTATTGACCATGGACCTTTAAAGGTCACAAGTCAAAATTTGGTATCACTTCAAATGGGCCAAGACAAGTCGCAACCGATGTTTGAAGTGATTCCTCCATACTTACTGAGAAAAGCCATTTCGTGATTTCCCCATGCATTGTCAATGGGGAGGTCATGCCGCACAGACCTAGGTCACCAATATCAAAACCCGAACAAATGTGTAGCTCCTGGTGGGCCCAAGATGGGTATGAGTTTCAACTTGATCGATTAACCCTTCTTTAGTTATGCCGTCCTAAGTATTTTTGAGGTGAGGTCACTCACCTGACCTGGGACCGACCGATAACCTAGCCAAAATTTTCAGGAAAGATAAAAATGATGTAGGAACAGCTAGACTAGTTGGCGGCCTGCGCGCCACCGTTTTTAGTCACTCAAAAACCCGAGGGGGCTAAAAACCCCCACCCGGGCGAAGGTTAAATAAGCTAATTGATTTGTCACAGAAAACAATAATTATACGACTATGAGCTTTTTCCAGAAAACTTAGTGTACGAGTTACTTGAGTTTTTACACAGATAAAAATAAATCAAACTGTCATTTTCATGCAAGAATTATCCAAAAGATTAAGTTCACGAGCGATGACAGCTCATTTTTCTGACTCGAAAAAAGCCAGGTTTCAGCTTCAAGTGGTCACAACATTTAAATAGGCAGTTCCTCTCTAGTAGTAGGTAATAGTTATGACGTCAACTCTTTGGAAAAAAGTTATCTAAAAACGTACTCTCCTGCTGGAAATGACTTAAAATTTTCAACCTAACAGCATACGAGTACTTCTTAATAGTGATAATATACTAAATAACTAAATTGAGGCAATTGAATAAACAGCGAAGCGATTAATTTAAACACAATTCAAACAAGCGTGTTCAACTCACATGAAAGCACCTACAGGGAACCATCAATGGCAAAAGGGAGAGGGGGTAAGAGTACTGACTTAGCCTTCCTTACTAACCTAGGGCTAGATCCCAAATCGGACTCAAAGAAAATTTACCTACACCGCCGTTCAGAATAGAGTTATGTTGACGAATTTCGGTGGCTTCTCTGACGGTACGCTTTTTCCAGTTTCTTTCGCTCGCTAATATTTTCGAATTTATTGGATCAATATCCTTCTTGCATTAGTACGCATAATGAGCATTGTCCGACGTCTTAGTGGGGCCATGTCCCATATCTGCCTTACGCTCTTTCATGCGTACTGCCTTAGGGCGACCTGACTCCCCCACATAACTGTCACCACATTCGCATTCAATCTTGTGCACTGTACCCTTTAGTCCTCCCGGTTCTGGTTTTTCCTTAACCCTGACTAGAGTACGTTTGAGGCCTCTCGAGGCATGGGCTACTATGACATTGTGCTTGCGAAGCAACCTTGATATAGGCTCACTGACACTCTGTATGTATGACATGGATATGTAGGGTGGTCTCATAGTACTATTCGTGACATTGTTTTGAGAGTCATGTGATTTTTTGATGCACCTAGAATTATAACGTTTTGTATATCCGTTTGCGTGGAGAATCTTATTCAGCTTAGATTTTTCCTTTTTAAGGCTTTATTGGTGATGCAAATCTGTTCTGCTCTGTTGAAAAGGTTACAGATAATACCTCTTTTGATTGAAGGGACATGGGAGGACGTGGTGTGGATGTATGTATTACCGGCTATCAGTTTCCGATAGACCTCGGTTTTAGTTTTGATAGATAGATATGCCAAAAAAGGTATCGAAATATATGGTTTAATTTGTAAAAATATTTTCTTCACATAGTGATAGCCCGAAAAACGTAGAACTTTACGTGAATTATTGCTTAAGAATGAGCTTAGGCCTGTGTATGGTGTGCGCCCCCAAAGTTGTAAAAGTCTGATTTTGTGCCAAGTCACCAATTTTTTGTATGAGTTCGCATGTTATTGCTAAGATTAAACTGAAAATAACTAACAAATGTGTGTGCCTTTGAAACTGTATATCTTACATAACCCATTTTTGTTAATGACTGATCCCGGACGGCATGGGTCTAGTGTGGATTTGAATTAGTGAGCTGCCTAATATTACCAAATAACAAGCAATATAAAATCATTCAAAACTAGTTGTGAAAATTTTATAAAATGTCAGTCGTGTAATCTCATATGTTAAAAATTTAGTCTTGAATCAACTCAACTCTGACTCACAGCTTGGAGGCCGACTCTGATTCGGACTCGACTCAACTGGTTAAGCAGTTGAGTCGACTCTGGCTCAACCCAAATTTGGAAGTGATTCGACTCAACTCTGTCTCAAGCAAAATTTGAGTCGACTCAGAGTCGACTCTGCCTCTGAGTCACGACTCAGCAAGTCTGGTAACGTAAGCAAAACGGTCATTCGATAACAGGTAACAAAATAAAAAATCACTAATCTTCGCGATGGCAAGCCTCATCACGTACCATGGGGGGGGTTTTAACGACGCACCAACTGCCAGGGTCATACGGCTCATCACGTACCATTTCAAGTCTTAACTGTGCCCCAACAACCAGGCTCGGCATCTCCGCCGTAGCAATCCCCTACCCTCGCAAGCGTTGCTACACTTCGCGACCCATTCCTTGAAATAAGCTTCGCCCCTTTGTTCTGTGACATTTAAGTAAACACCCCTCCCACAAAATTATCCCACTCACTTAGGGGCGGGCAAAGGTGCTTTGCACAGAATGCCATATAAAAATCCCTTAACAAACTAACTAACGTCATATAACCAGGTTATATATCAAGGTCAACCCACATGAAGGTCCATGTCAAGGTGGAATGTCACGGCAAAGGTCATTAAGGTCATTGGCCCCAATATGCCGGTCAGATGGCTTATTCAGTATTAAATGTGTTATGCTATGATTTTATAGTTAAGGCTGCTCAATTCTACATTGTTGGGAATATGTCATATTGTTACGTCATAGGTCATTGGCCTTGAATGACCTTCACCTCAAAATGTCGACGAACATTGTGTGGGACCTTCCCTCTATGACCTTAGTCCGCCTTCGGTGTATTCCCGGCTTTTTCCGCATAATCACGGCATTTCCTCATAGGTCTACCTCCGCTATCGCACGACCCAAGATTTGACATTTATGACCCCGTTTGACCTTGAAGATATTGACCTAAGTCAATGAAATTTTTCCATAAGGTAGATCACCATCGCCCCCCCCCACTCCCCGCCCCAACGGGTGTTTTTCTAACCCTGTTTATTTCCGAGATCTCGGGGGGGGGGACTTTAGGACCCCTTCCACTGCACATTAACGGCAGACCTCTCATTGCGCGTATCACGGTGGGCACATGGTCGGAAGGGGCGCCAATTCGGAGCAGGGAACCAAAACCTACCAGGGAAGCACAAAATATATTGTGGGTGCCGCCGATGCTCGCATTCTGCGGGGGGAGATGTGTGTGTGTGTGACAATGTGCCCTCTCCCTCTCCCGATCGGTAAGCCTGGATCTGCCTATGTCTGACTTGACCCTAAAAAAGGTCGTTGAGAGACAGTTCACTGCAAAAACGCCAGATATTCCACCACTTCTTGTGAAAAATATGGGCAAAGCTTCCAATTCGTTTCATTCAGCGGCAATTAACAGCCTCAATGAAACGCAAGACTTCGCTTAACACGACATTGCCCGTCAAATTTTGTCATAATCAAGGCTCAATATACGGATTTAGTACGCCCAGGTCAATGGGATATTGTTTAACAGCTGACGTCAGTAGTTCAATTTGGCACAGCCGGTGACCCGCCGCTGCGGCAGCCGGGCAGGAGTTGGCTGTCTAGGTTTTAATGATGTCAGTGATACAAATGATGTTTTTTTAGCTAAAAGAGGCTATTATTAGGACCCAAAGTGACGCATATAAACTGATTCTGTTTTTCTTGACATTGAAACATATTTTCCGATTGAAACAAGTGATTGAAGCGAGTTATACGCATTTATTACCTCCAGTAGGTGGTAGGTCCCCGCCAAGCTTTTAGATTTCACAGAGATCCAAGAAAAAGTGTCCGCGCACCAAGGGGTGAGCATTACGTCACGTTGGCATAGTTACGAATAGTCGCCTCATATCATGTGATCACCGGGAGTGGACGGGGTGGACAGAGGGTGATTTTTACCTTTTGTTCTCACCAAACAGTAAGTTTTGGGAAAAAATAAATAGCCATCAAGTGGTGTTTCGGTATGCTCTATCTCATGGCTATCTCATTTCAATTCACATCATGAGGGTCCCATATTCCCTTTAAAGGGAATGTGAAAGAGCATGCGGAGAAGCTCCTTGTTCCATATTTCATTTGTCCCAGAACTTACCGTTCGTGGTGAAAAAAGGTACAAATTCACCTGCCGACCCCGTCCTCCCTGGATGTGACGTCATGTTTGACTTGCGTCTTTCTGACGTCTGTTCAAGTTCCGCTGCAAGTGCCTAGTGCACCTCCTTAACCCGCGCCCCACCGGGGTCCGGCGCCCCCTTTGCCCCACCGGGAGCCATCGATGGCCCCCCTTCTAACTCCGAAAATATGGGGGTTAGCGCTAATCTGCGAAATGCGTTGGAAAGCTTCTGAGAATTCAGTATGATTTTACTTTGCACCACCTCAATTTCTTCCAGAAGTCAAGTTGGGTCACGATAGGCTATTTCCACTAAAATATGTCATGCTGAAGAGATCTGGGCATAGCTCTCATACGATTAGAGCTATTGAGATCTGGTAAAGTACATTTGATAGGAAAAGGTCAGGGCTTTCTCCGCTACGTGGAACATAATGACCTTCCGCCAGTGGTTTGAACTCCACAGGGCACCTCTTGACCTAACATAACCTGATGTCACGAAAGGTTAGAAAGTGACGTTGCCGTATTTCATAACGTTTAATTCAGCGCTTTAGCTTGGTTAGATCAAAAGTTATCGTCAAAATACTGCTTTTGACCCCTGGTGACCTGTGATGACCTCATAGGTCAAGTGGTAAATATTGCCCCTGGAAGCCGTCAAAAGGTGGCCAAGAATGCTGTTCTGAGAAATTTGAGCATGTTCAATCATTTTTGTGAGCTTTGGCTAATAACCGGGGATCAGGCGCCACTTTTGCCCCACCGGGGGCATCGATGCCCCCCTCTAACACCGAAATATGGGGGTTAGCGCAAATCTGCAAAGTGCATAAGAAAACCCGTGTGAGTTCAGTAAGAGTTTACTTAGCATGTTTAAGCGCTCCGGTCAATGGTTTGACCTCCAGATTTCCAGTTAGGTCACGATAGGCTATTTCCACTAAAATATGCAATGCTAAGACAGCCGGGCATAACTCTCATGTCATTAGAGCTATTGAGAAAAATTCCAAAATTGGTAGATAGAAAAATTCCAGGCCTTTTTCCACTTTGTCAAACATAATGACCCCCGTCAGTGATTTGACCTCCAGAGATCACCTCGTGACCTAATATTACCTGAGGTCACGAAAGATCAGAAAGTAACTTTGCCGTATATCAAACAAAAGCCAGTGATAGGACATACACGAAGCCGTTTGATTAAACGCTCTAGCTTAATTAGGTCAAAAGTTATTGTCAAAATGCTGATTTTGACCCTGGTGACCTGTGATGGCCTCAAAGAGGTCAAAGGGAAAATATCGCCCCTGGGATCCATAAAAGTGTCCAAGAAGGCTTTTCTGAGTAATCTGAGCATTTTCAATCGTTTTTGTGACTTTTCGATCATAAGACAGATTTCCCCATGCTTTTTCAATGGTAGAGGTCACCTCGTG
Source organism: Lepas anatifera (assembly GCA_034440635.1). Taxonomy (NCBI): domain Eukaryota; kingdom Metazoa; phylum Arthropoda; class Thecostraca; family Lepadidae; genus Lepas; species Lepas anatifera. Next base: position 97,894 of record JAOTON010001584.1, on the reverse strand, counting down.
ACCTGACCTCAGGTCACGAAATCGAAAAATTACGGATATAAATTTTGTAGACCCTGGAGTGGTCATAAAGTGCAGGGGGCCTACAATCGATCAATCAAGAAATGCAACTCTTTTAGAGCTCAAAAGTTGAAGTGAGGTGACCTTGTTTGACTTCGCCTCGTGACCTGACCTAGCGTAATCCGGGGTAAAATATTCAGGGATTGTGGGAAAATGATGGGTCAGAGGAAGATTCCTCAACTACGGTGCTTCGCCTCGTAGTTTTCCTGCTATTTTGAAAAAAATCTTAGGGGTGCCATCGATGGTCCTCGCGGGGCGAGGATTAATAGAGCCCACGTGCTTACAGGAAATGGATCACTTTGTCGAAATTTTACAAAGAACAATTTAAGAACAGGAAGTTCCGAAAATCAGAAAACAACATTTTTTCCCCACTTCCATAGGCTAAAAACAGATATATCTCCTCTTTTCCAACAATAAGTGACGTCATCAAAATAACAGTTTTAATAATCAGTGAAATCCCAAATCTTGATCATAGATTCGCTGTAAAAGTCCATTCACAGCGTTTCCGCATGGCACAATTTGTGTGCAGTGCTAAAAGTACTGGTGCAAAAACTGAACGTCAGATGTCGTTGCTGCAGCCGTGGTTATTGAGTGGTCGAACGATAATGCACATTTCTGATGTAAATACAAAATTTCAGAGTTCGATTTGACAAAAACAATTGATACTTGTTCCGAAAAGTCCGGGGAGGAGCAATGTGATGTGTGTTTCAGCCATTTGGCGCAATTTGGCCCAAATTCACATTGACTGGACGCTAACTTGCCTGAGGCTTTCGGTCCACAGACAGTTGCATGCTGGTCCACTCGATAGCATGGTATTTTCAGCGAGAGGGTGTGGCTCAGTGCTTACGACCAAGACCAATCAGATTACCGCTACCATATGGAAGGCATTCATTCATGGTTTGAAATAAGCCAATAAGATCCTTTACTTTGAGCTTTAAAGCTGGCGGAAATTTTATATAGAGAGCTTTGGGTGAAATTAAATAGGTCAATAGTGGTTTCTCAACACGCTCTACAAAATTGTTATCTCAGTTCAAAACCCATTATGAAAGTGAGACACTCCCTTTAACATGGCTCTGGTAACGTCGCGACGGTCGACGCGTCTGTTACAAATGTGTATAACCTGCTTTATTTACTAGTTTGAAACGTAAAAAATGTTCCAATAGGTCAAGAAAACTTGCAGCGATTGCTAAATGTCACTCATGTTCCTAATAGTAACCTATTTCCATAAACAATGTTTCATTTGTATTCGTATTCAAATTGACGCAACTGATGCGGGTTCAATCTGGCACAAGGCGTTCCCTGCTAATACGCCCATTTGACGTCACGCTGTTGTGGAAACTTTTCATTGGAAACAGAGGAAAGTCAAAGAAAAAACAGAGGAAAGTAACAGAAAGCTAAATCTATCATTTTTCAGCAGAAATAAGGCCAAATCCATTATTTTTAACATTTAATGCTCGAAAACCACAACAGTCTGTAATCGCAGCAAGGTGTCACATTCCCTTTAACCCGCACCCCACCGGGGGTCCGGCACCACCTTCGCCCCACCGGGAGGCATCGATGGCCCCCTCTAACTCCAAAAATATGGGAGTTAGCGAAAATCTGCAAAGTGCATTAGAAAGCTCGCGTGAATTCAGTAAGAAATTATTTGCATGTTTAAGCGCTCAGGTCAATGGTTTGACCTCCAGAGGTCAAGAAAGGTCACGATAGGCCATTTTCACTCAAAAATGCAATGCTTAAGAAAACTGGGCATAACTCCTATGCCATTAGAGCTATTGAGATTTGGTTCAATACATTCGATAGGAAATTGCCAGACCATTTTCCTCTATGTGGAACGTAAAGACCTCCCGCCAGTGGTTTGACCTACAGAGGTCACCTCGTGACCTAATATTACCTGAGGTCACGAAAGGTCAGAAAGTGACCTTACCGTATATCAAATAAAAGCAGTGATGAGACAAACACGATGGTGTTTGTTTCAGCGCTCTAGCTTAATTAGGTCAAAAGTTATTGTCAAAATAATGTTTTGAACCCTGGTGACCTTGGATGACCTTGGAAAAGTCCAAAGGAAAATATGATCCCTGGGATCCGTGAAATGGTGTCCAAAAACGCTGTTCTGAGTTGTCTGAGCATTAGCAATCATTTTTGTGGCTTTTAGATCATGAGACAGCTTTTTCCCATGCTTTTCCAATGGGAGAGGTCGCCTCGTGACCTAACCTCAGGTCACGAAATAGAAAAATCCCGGATATACACGTTGTAGACCCTGGAAGGTCATAAAGTGTAGCAAGTTTCAAATCGATCGACTAAGAAATGTAGCTGTTATAGAGCTTCAAAGTTGAAGTGAGGTGACCTTGGTTGACCTCGCCTGGTGACCTGAACTTGGGTGACCCAGGGTAAAAATTTTCAGGGATGGTGGGAAAATGAAGAGGTAAGAGATAGAGCCCTCAACTGCGGTGCTACGTTCAATCGTTTTTCTGTTATCTCGAAAAAACCGTAGGAAGGGCCATTGATGGCCCCCGGTGGGGCGAGGGTTAAATTGACATTGTCGCAAAAAAATTTTATTGGCTAAATCAGGAGATTAAAAAAGTTGTTTTAGAAATCATATTCTCATTTTTGCAAATTCAGGCTCAAAATGCCTCGAAAATCGGCCTCAAAATCAATATTTATAGACGACTTTACCGAGTCCTTATGTTATCGATAAAATGACGTAGCCCCGGCTATGGCTATCAATTTATATATGAAAGAATGTCAAACATTTCTTTTAAAGCAGTTCAGTAGCTAAAACCTATAACATCAAAACTTATTCTATAAAAATAGTTTTCCAAAACGCTTCTGAAAGAGAAATATGGGACTTTAAAGAAATCCCATCAACCAATCAGATGCCCAGTCCTTATAGGACCTGGTCACGTTGGCTTATCTTACATCAATGTGATGTCATCACGACTATCGATGAGCTATCGATATGTACTATTTCAAAAGCCGCGGCAAACGCGGAGATATGAATACAAATTCTATAACACTAAATAGCGGTGCGGTCAGGCCCGATTGCCCTAAAGATTATAATTAATAATTGTTCGTTATTGCATGATTGCATTGCAGCGAAAATGATACAATAAAAAGATACGGGTAGCGCGATCCAGAAGAGCCTCTTTTGAGGCATGAAGAAAGATTTTGGCGCTTTTTCGGACGAGGAGATTGTCGCCGCTCCGGTCTCGTGGATCAACATATCGTCGGTTATCTGTACGTAAAATATTTTGAGCTTTTGATGTGGTCAATTGAGATTTTCTTAGAGGCAAAAATGTATGCGTGAAACGTTAATGAAACAGTTTGAATTTTTGCCATCCATCGTTGCTGGCCACCAATGCTTATTGAGGTTTTGTATAGTGATTGTAGTGAGTTAGTCAAGTACTAATCCTATCAAATATGGGCCATGCATTTAATGTTTCTGTTCTGCATTATTCAGGTTCATGAAGTTGCCAGAAAGCAAATTGTATGCTTAATTGATAACTATTCATTTTGGCCCTCTATTATAGCTGTGGTCTGGTTCCGTCTGTCAACACCAATCAGTGAGCAGCATTGAGTCCCAGTCTGCAAAGTATGGCAGCAGACCAGACGAGTTGCACTAGCCACCTAAAATCAATGCACCGCCAGACACCAAAAATTCACACCAGTCTACCATATACCAAAGAGAAAAATTCACCCTTTCCTACCCACACAATGCAATGAAACCTCTTGTATTAATTAGTTAATTACTTTTTATAAGGTCCCCTCCTGTGTCTTTATAACCATTCAGCCATTATTTGTTTGGTTTTTGGTGTCACCTTCCTCGCACCAGTCTGGGAAATTTGCACCAGGTTGATGAAATTCACACCACTCGCTCTTGTTTGCTAGGGCACTCTTCCCGATGAGATCTCGTCAAAAATGCCATACTTTGCACACTGGATTGAGTCTATGTCACATGACTATAGCCTCTCCCTGAGAACCAAACTTAGCACCAATCTTAGATTTACATTTTGGCAACCTGCTGTGGTGTTGCTGGAAAAACAGTTACAGCACAACAGTGGTAGCATACTATTTTGTGATTGGTAGATAAGTATTATGGTTCATTTTTGTCTGATTAGCCATAGCACATACGAGAGGAAGTTGTGGTATTTCTTTTCTAGAGGAGAGGCTGGAGGGCTTGCGGACAAGACTGTGCTGACAGACGGAACAAGGCTTATGAGCAGTGTCAATGCCAAAAAGTCCTCATTTTATTGTTGCACAGGTCAACTTGTGAATCAAAATGGGTGAAAATGAGTGATGGTAATTCTCCAATTTTTATTTAAGCATATTGTTTTTGAATTGCCCATATTCCCTCTCTTTTTGGTTTAACTTTATATTTACAATATTTTTGCACTCTAGTAAAAGTATATATCAAGCTTGTAATTTAAATACAAATTTCTACCTGTTACAAATACTAGCTTTGCACGATGTTTCCATGCTAGTGCATTTGTTGCTTAGTTTACCTTCTTTAAAGTATGAAAATGTGTTTGATTCATTTTACAGATTGAAACAGATTTTCAATTTATTTTGGTACCATACATTACATAGTAGTCAGTGTACCTCTATCCACTTTTCGGATCAAATTACTCATATTTCAAGTGCTACTGCTTGTTTCCAGACATGAAAGTGGGTGTAGCATGAATTCATCCATCTGCCCTCTGAAAATGCCCATCTGCATGCTTTTTATAATTTATATTAAAAATTAACTGAAGGAAACCTAGGATAACATGTATTATGATTTGAAACACTAGGAGTGTACCCAATACAACAATATAATTATGAACAAAGAGTATGGGTAGACATGTAGGAATGACAGGAGGGCAGTCTTGAGTGATGCAATTTTTCGTGTTTTCCTGGAAGAGTATATGAAAGATTAGGCTGGTGACTTCAAAGACAAAATTTGTTTACTAGAAAACCTGTCTTTTCTAGCTGCTGTGTATCATCAAGCTATCGTCCCAATGGACCAGCTTGTGTATGATCATTTTGTTTGTTAGTTTGAATGGGATGAACCCAATCAGACCGATTCTCCCATAGATCTGAAATTTGGAGTATTTGTTTTCTATTGTGGGCCAGTTTTGAAAAAAATGTATCATAATTTATAAAAAACATGATTTTGCATGGTTCCACCCGACCGCTCCACAAACCACAAACCCCAGTATCCGCCAGGTGGCGATACTGGGGCGGCGCGGCCGTCAGGTGCGCCCCGGGGACGGCTTCAGTTCCTTGAGAATCAACCACCAACCCATGAATTTATTTTTATTTTTTACTTTTTTATATTTTCCCACTTTTTTCTGAGCGTTCACCGCGTATCGCTCTGGCTCCGTCCCCACACCTAACTGATGTGTTACCCGCTCATGCGAGCCGTCCCCGCCTCGTGGATCTCTCTGCTGGGGGTCTTTGGAGGCGCTATTTTTCTTGTGTCATCCTACTGTTTTTAAAACCATATCTGTTTTTAACCATGCTTATGTATGTGTTATTTGCTTGTTTTCCTTTAGTGTGAATATACATGTATGGAAGTAAACCCATCTAGACTATAGATCGTCTTTAGGGATGTCTTTTTTCTTGAATATATCTATTTTGCATATGTTTAAAACAAGATTCAGTGATATCTTGTTTGCTTTCATTGTGGGCTTGTGATATTTTATTTGTACCGTTTATTTGGTCCCATTTGTTCCTGCTGTGAAAATATCTTCTAATTTAAGAAGAGCCTACCCAAGCAATCTGAACGCAAAACAGAAATAATCAGGTGCTGCCCCTCGACAGTGACTATCGCCAATTACGCCTGCTGCTGGAAGACAAGCTTCAGAGGACGAGCAATGGAATCCTAGAGTTGGCAGAGTACCACAGCCAGCAGTTTTCTGCATTGAACACGAACCTGCCTGAGTGCACCTTGGTCGTCTGCCTATGTGCCAGCAGTATACGTTCATGTGTGTGCGTAAGTGGTGTTTATCGCCGTATATTAAGGCAAATCCTCTGAGGACGTCAGTTAAACATGTCATTAAAAGTATTTTTTAGCCTAAAGGTAAGAAAACTAGTAATGCGAATGGTCTTTATAGTCAAAAAATCAAGAGGTCAGATTTTGTTGGTGGTCGTACGTGCGAAAGTCGGCGAAAATAATAAGTGACACCTCTGTGCTCAGACTATTGCGGTGAACATTTTATCAAACCGTGTAGCTATTATTGTGGACAGATGCAAAATCTGTTATGCTTTTGATGAACACTCAGTATTTGCTTCGCTCCCAGCCTTCTCAGAGTGCACTTCAAGAACTGGAAGCTAGAAGCTGCATACCCACTGCATACCCACCCACTGCAGGGAAAATTTACTTTCCTCCCAAACTCTGCGATTTTCACCGACCTTTAAAAATGTGTATTCACGATTTTGGACCCTGTCCTTCCCCCCGCAAAACAAAAACATTGGCCTGGATCCGTGACTGATGTACTGAGTTATATCCTCTAGTCTACGTTGCACTCGGAAGATTGCTCGTCGGGGACTCGCAGACCTGATTGTTGCACGCGTTTCTCACCTGCCGAGGGTTATCACTCGCTTGTAATTTCCTGGTAGGTTATATTTTCTCATGTTTTTGTGAGATTGAATATAAGCCTCATTGATCAACTGATATCTGTTGGTTTTTAAAAGTATGTGAATTTTGCATTGCGTAGCCGAGGAGCATGATTATAAATTGGTAAGATGTTTCATGGCTTTGCCTCTCGAATTATTGATGCAAAATGGAGCCTGTGATCACATTGGGATCACATATTCGGGCACAGCCCCTCGTCAGAATCCTCATAATACAATAAGCGAAAACGTGTGTTCATAGTGTGACCAAGACTAGAAATTTAGATCTGATATGGAACTCGAATGCTAAAATAATGTAGCTCAGTACTGGAATATTCAAATATTGGAACTCGATTTGAGGTTATCGTAGCATTCTGACAAAAAAATTTGTGTTCGCCTATTATATTATGAGAAACTGGAATATTCAAATATTGGAACTCGATTTGAGGTTATCGTAGCATTCTGACTAAAAAAATTTGTGTTCGCCTATTATATTATGAGAATTGTGGTGAAGGGATGTACCTGAATATTTATGTGTATTAGCCCCATTGTATAAGCCCCATTTTGCAACCATGATTCGAGGAGTCTGGCCATGAAGCATCTTATCAACGTAGATAATCTAATAAACAATCTAATAAAAATAACGGTTAGTATACTATCTTATATAATGATATGATGTTATATGAAGTGCTTCTGCGATTGTTTGTTCTATTATGAGAAAGGACCGTTTCCGAACTCCGAAGTATTAGAAATAAAAACTTATCATTTTCATAAACAGATGTCATTCATGAGGCTAGGAGCTTCTTTGTCTTAAAGCCGCGATGCGTCTTCTTAGGTTTAGACTTAGTCACTACCAATTTTTATATTAATTATAAAATCCTTTTTATTTGATACGAACTGTTCCAGGCTACAATTTTGAGGGATATTTTCCTGATGTGCCCTGATCAGAAACTAACTCAACTTGAAGTCAAAAACAATGTATTCTTAAATATTTGTATATCTATATACAACAAAAAATTTAGAAAGAGCTACCACCACGGACAGAGAAGTGAGGTGGCCAGTCCATCTCCAACCTGCAATACACAACAAACGTTCCCCCTGAAACAAAAAGTGATCAGGTTTGGGTTCGTGGTGCGTTCCACACTTGGTGGCTGCAAATATTTTTGTTAGTTCATCCAAGGATCGTGGTGGCTGCTCTCTGGTTCCCCAGTTCTGACGCATATCAAGAGTTATTCTTCCGTATCACATTCAGCTATTCTCCGGTTCTCTAAACAACGCGTTTTTATGTTCTCCGGGGACCAAAGGATTACAATTATATCAAAGATTTAGATGTCGACGGACACATTTAATCTGATTCATTGATTGAGTTTTCCGGCCATATGGGGGGGTGCCCCTGCAGGCGCCCCAACCGCCGCAGGAACATCGCCAGCCGTCGCGGGTCCGCCAGCGCCTCCCGGATGGGCGGGTCGTCCCGTCCAAAGCGCATGTCAGCGCACGCAGGGCACCGGGTCAGAAGGTGGTGGAGGGTCTCGTCCTCACCGTCGTCGCATTCCTGGAACGTGGCCTCCGGGTCCAGGTCGATCCTCTGTCGTTAGCTGCATAGGAGAAGGGAGTGGCCAGTGCGCAGGCGCCCCACCTCCACACTCTCCTGCCTTGAAAGGTCCAGGCGGTCTTTCAGGGTGGTCCGCCCTGGGAGACCACTGCATTTAATCTCGAACACTTTTTATATCGTACGGATTAACGTTTTATCTCGTTGTTTTACCAGATTAACGCGCCAATTGACGGGGCTCTGAGCTAACTTCGCTTTGACAGGGGGAGCGGGTACCCCCTAAAATCTCGAGAACCAAGGTAGGCAGTGAAAAATGGTAAACGGTGTTGGGCAGCCCATACGCTTCTCCATCGAAATATTTTAACCATTTTGTCAGGTCACTTCAATCGGATGAGTTCACTTTGTTCCGACTTATGTTGTCTTAAACTTTGAGGTAAGGTCATTTGACCTATACTGGTGACCTGACCTGAGATGACCTAACCTTAAAATTTTGACAAAAGTTGTAAAAATGATGAAAGAAGGCATGCCAAGATAGGCGGCGCGTAGCGCCGCCGTTTTTATGTTCTATCCGAAAAGCCATACGGAGGGAGGGCAGTGGCGGACCTAGCTGATCGGTTTGGGAGGGGCAAACCAAAGCCAAAAGTCGAAAAGCAAAAAAAAAGTCGCGCCATGAAAGCTGCGCTACAACATTACTTCCCGGTAGAATTTATAATTTTGGGTGTTTGAGGCCAAAAACAAAAAAACGTCACGGGTTGAAAAATATGGGTTTGAGATACTTTTTCCGCTTCAAGGCCCAATATTGACACTGAACTTAACTGGTTATGTTTCAAGTTGAGTTAAAACACCAGAATCTTGGTTATAAACTAAAAGGAGTCGGGGGAAAAAAGGAAGTCGATCACTTTGGGAGGGGGCAAACACATAGTTTTGCCCCGAGCTTTTCCATTTGGGGGTGGGGCAAATGCATTTTTGCCCCCCTTGGATCCGCGACTGGGGGGGGCGGCGGGTACCCGCTTCCCGTCAATGCGCATGTTAAAGCGATTAATTAATCTCGAGAAACATTAATATCGAGATTAACACATTTAACACGTGAATTGACGGGGGTCTGAGCCACCTTCGCTTTGACGAGGGGGCGGGTACCTGCTCCCCCTATGATCTCGAGAACCACGGTAGGTAGCGAAAAACGGTAAACGGCGTTGGGCAGCCCATCCACTTCTCCATTGAAAATATTTGTACCATTTTTTGTCAAGTCACATTTGAGTTCATGAGAGGTCAAAACATGCCGTCATAGGGATAACATGTAAATTAAGTTTTTCGGCCATTACATCTGAACATGTAAAGATAGAGCAAAACGACTTGAACTATATGAATCCTCGCAGCAAGACAAATTGAATGATACGTAATTTGACCTTGCTAGGGCAAGTCAAGGATTTGACCTGACCTGAGGTCAGGTCAAGGTCAAACTATATGAAATGCAAATCATTAGAACCGCCAAGCCAAGGCGAGCCTAATATAGCTAAAATAAACGCTCTAACACCACCATAGAAAACATTTTTCCCATGTATTTCCAATGGAGTGGTCATACCTCGTACCTGACCTTAGGTCATCGATATAAAAAATACCGGAACATATTTTAGAGAATTCGGTTGGAGCATTATGTGATATGATTTTCAATCGGATAAGTTCACCCTGCTCCGACTTATGCTATCTTAAACATTTTTGAGGTCAGGTCACTTGACCTGTACTGGTGACCTGACCTGAGATGACCTAACCTTAAAATGTTCACAAAAGTTGTATGAATTATGAGGGAAAAGGTATGCCTAGTACGGCGGCGCCACGCGCCGCCGTTTTTCTGCTATCTCCGAAAAACCCGAGGGGGGCGGGTACCCGCCCCTTCCCGTCAATGCGCGTGTTAATCTCAAAGAGCCACCCCTGCTTTTTATTGGGTCGGTTTCTGGCTCCTGGTTTGGCCTTCAAGAATGGCCTTCAGCAAAGGACACAAAAGATATTTTTGAACGGCGAACAGCGTGTCCCGGTGGTCAGAGAACAGGGGAACTGGTCTCCAATAGAGGGAAATCCGACGGATTGAGAACCATTGGAGGGAGCTGGAGACAAGCCGGTCCCAGTTTGGTAGGCCGGTCGGATTATAAAAAATATTTGGGGCTAACATTCCATTTCCCTCAACTACCCGGACGGAGGGATAACCAGAAGAAATTGTCCTTAGAATAGCTACTTCATCCCATAGGAGGATCCAGGAGGGCAAAGGGGGCACGTGCCCCCTCCCCTCTGATCGACTCTTGGTGAACCCTAAAATGTTGCGTCCCATCCTCCCTCCCCAGGATGCGAAAATCAGCGCACACGGATAGGATTTAACGTCCATCTGATAGGTTTTGCCGGTCAGAGGTGGCGCCCCCCTGGTCCGGATGGTGCCCTCCCCGGAAGTTAGCCCCCCTGATCGGCAATCATGGATTCGACTATGCTTCATCCATTAGTGCGCATGAGCAAGCAAGAAGAAAATAAGAAAAGTTGTTTTTACAGTAAAAACTTCCACAACCTAGATTCGACCCCATATTACCCGTGTGAGAGTCGGGAATGGAGGTCACTATACCATCCCCGCTGTACATCTGTCCGATTTTAAGACTTCCCTGATTAGTTTTCTCAAGCCGAATGTTTTGGACAAATTAATATAATATTCTTATTTCTTAGGCTTAATAAAAATAAATGAATACGAATACAGCATGAGAATGTTTTCTACTCCAAACAAATCATTTCTAGAACTTAAAACCTTGATTGATAGAATAGAGGTGAAGAGCAAGTTACAGCCTATTATAGATATTGTTAACAAATTTGAATAATTGTTGAGTGGCCTGCAAAAATTTAGCTGAAGATAATGAAAACATTAACGGTACCAAAATCAGGATTTTTCAAATATTAAGAAACCAAAATACAAATTTTTGCGACAAAGTCTCTTTAAGCACCTCCCGAGACCAATATGAGACCAAGCAAGACCAATACCAATGATAAGTTCCAAGACCAATTGAACATAGCACGGATAGGATATATTTGAGGAGAAATCTGAAAACCTGAAGAAATCTGATCCTGAAGTTTTCCTTGGCATCAAACCAGACAGAAGTCACTTAAAAAGGTTTGCATCTTCCAAGATTCAAACACAAAATGAAGCCCAGAAATGAACGTCGGATTAAAAAATATTGTTTGAGATGTCTATCATGACGGGCTCATTTAGTTTCGAGATGAGAGCTCACTAAAAGGGTCCATTTTACATGCTAAATTTATGGCGGGCCACGAATATGCAAGCCTAGTTGTAAAACTTGGGTAGGTACTTGGGTGGAAGCTTTAAGACGGGGCTGGTCTCAACAACATTCACCCAGCCCCAGTTGTGGCCTGACCTCGGTGCGGGACGGACGTGTCACCTCGCCCGGGGCGCGGTCAGCCGGTTAGTGGCCGAGCCAGTGCTTAGATGGCAGGCTGAGCTTAGCGGACCAGGGCCCGGGAGGCCAGTCGTGTGGAAATAAGGGTCGGATTGATACCTGAATAAGATGCGACAGTGTTTTCAGTGAGAACTCGGGGCGAAACTGTGATTGATCAGTGGCATGGCGACAGACACTGATAGTGGTGACGAAGCGCTGCACACAGCTGACGAATGTATAGTGATGTAACGGCTCCATAAATCACAGATTTCCCCACACAGCTATGGCCTTTTTGTGATGGCTACCAGAGCTGTGCGTTTCAGAATTTTCCTGAGTCGGCTCAACTCAACTCAAGTGCTGAGAGCGGTTGACTTAACTCCGACTCAACTCATGATTAAGAGTTCAGTGAGTCGACTCAACTCCGACTCAAGGCAAAATTCATCCAACTCAACTCTGACTCAACTCACGACTCAACTTAACTCAAACTTCAACTCGTTTTAAAAATTAAATAAATAAATTATTAGTAATATTTCTTAAAGAAGTAAAGAAATTAATCAATAAACCAGCAAAAAACAAGCTGTTCAGAAAGTCTGACACTCAGCGGAAGATTAATTGAAGCAAAATTAGTTAATTGGCATTCAAACATTGGTTAACAATTAGCCAGCAACCATGAATAACTTTTTAATTCTTGTAGACTGCCACTGCCTAAAAAAGCTACCACATGTTGCAATTATTTCTAAAAGGAGCATTGCACATTAAACTAGGTAAGTGAAATGGAAAGGAACCTAAAAGGGCTAAGGCTACACCAGCACAGGCAAAAATTGAGCCTCCGTACTGTTAAAAAAGGTCCAAGCTAAAAAAACATGATATAAACTGTATTTGTAGGGATGGTATAGGCAGTGGCGTAGCCATAGGGGGTCCTTGGGGTCCGCGGACCCCCACTTGGGCTGACCTTATGCACTAGAAATCACGAGCATTGGTCTCGTGGGCCCCCCTGAGCTTATTCCCTGGAGCCCACGAGCTCGGTATCAGGGGGCCCCCGAGCTTGGTCTAAGAAGGCCCCCCCGAGCTTGGTCTCACGGGCCTTCCGAGCTTGGTCTCAGGGGCCCCCGAACATCAGTATTGAGAGCTCCAGAGTACCCAATATTGATCTCGGGGACCCCTGAGCTCGGTCTCAGGGGCCCCGAGCTTGGTCTCAGGGCCCCCCGAGCTTAGTCTCACGAGTCTTTTGATCTTGGTCTCAGGGGGCCTCCTAGTTTGGTCTCAGGGGAACCCGAGCTCGGTCTCAGGGCCCCCCGAGCTTGGTCTCAGGGGACCCCCGAAATTGGTCTCAAGGAGCCCCTGAGCTTGTTCTCACAGGCCTTCCGAGCTTGGTCTCAGGGGCCCCCCGATCATTGGTATGGAGGGCTCCAGAGTACCGAACATCGATCTCGGGGGCCCCTGAGCTCGGTCTCAGGGGCCCTGAGCTTGGTTTCACGGGCCTTCCGAGCTTGGTCTCAGGGGGCCCTGAGGCTGGTCTCACGGGCCTTTCAATCTTGGTCTCAGGGGGCCCTCTGAGTTTGGTCTCAGGGGCCCCCGAGCTTGGTCTCAGCGGGCCCCAGAGCTGGTCTCAGGGATCCCCCCGAGCATCGGGATCGATGACTCCGAAGTACAGGACATTGATCTCGGGAAGTGGGGGGGGGGCAATATTGATTTCGGAGTGTTCCCGACAATCGGTGTCGAGGGATTTATGAGTGAGGCACGAGAATTGGCCTCATGGGACCTAGATTTTGGTCTCAGGGGCCCAAGGCTTGGGCTCAGACCCCCGAGCATTGGTATCGAGGGGCGCCAGAGTACCGAGCATTAGTCTGGGGGTCCAAATGTTGATCTGGGGGCCCCCGAACATCGATGTTTAGTTACTCCTGAGAAAAGCGCAAGCATGGGCCCAAGGATGCCCCGAGCATGATCTAAGTGGGACCCCAAGCTTGGTCTTAGGACCAGTATCCAGGGGCTCCGGAGTATTGGTATCGGGGGAAGCAATTATTTCAGGGGCCTCCAAATGCTTATCTCGGCGGGCCCCCGAATATGTGGATGCAGTGGCGTAGCCAAGGGGTCCTTGGAGTCCGAGGACCCCTTGGGCCAGTCTGAACCACTGCAAATGATTCTCTGATCACGGGGCCCCCAGAGTCAGTCACAGAAGCCCCTGAAGATTCGTTCTCAGGGCGTCCCGAGTCGGCCTCTGGGCCCCGCCCTGAGAGTCGGTCAAGGGGACCCCCCGGAGGACCCCCCGAGATTCTGTCTCAGAGGTCCCCAAGAGTTTGTCTCAGGGGGCACTTAAAATTGGTATCAGGGCCCCCGAGGGTCGGTCTCAGGGCCCCAAGCTAGTCCCAGGGGCCCCAAAGTGTGGATCTCAGGGCCCGGCGAAAGTCTATTTCAGGGCGCCCCTGAGAGCCAGTCTCAGAGAACCCCAAGATTCGGTCAAGGGGACCCCGAGAGTCAGTCTTAGAGGACCCCCGAGATTCGGTCTCAGGGGGCCCCGTAGTCTTACGGGCGTCTCTCTCAGGAGTCAATATTTACTTTCAGATGGCCCCGAGAGTTAATATGGGGGTCCGAGAGTTAGTCTCATTTGATCTGCAGAGTGCTGGTCTCAGGAGGCTCCGAGGGGTAATCTTGGGAACCCCCGAGATTTAGCCTCAGGCTGTGCCCCCCGAGTTTTTGCATAAGGGGCCCCGAGAGTCAATCTCAGGGAGCACCCAAAAGTTAGTCTCAGAGTGCTCCCGGGAGTTAGTCTCAGGTACGTCGGAGAGCTAACTTTGGGGCTTTGAGAGTAATTCCCAGAGTGATCCCGAATTTTGGTCTCACGGGCCCTGAGTTAGCCTTAGCCCTCGCCCCACCGGGGGCCATCGATGGCCCCCTAAGGTTTTTCCGCGATAGCAGAAAAACGACAAGACGCAGCACCGCGGTTAAGGGCTCTATCTCTTACTGCATCATTTTCCCACCATCCCTGAAGTTTTTCCCGGGTCACCCAAGGTCAGGTCACCAGGCGAGGTCAACCAAGGTCACCTCACTTCAACTTTAGTGCTCTGTAAGAGCTACATTTCGAAGTTGATCAATTTGAAACTTCCTACACTTCATGACCCTTCTAGGGTCTACAAGGTGTATATCCGTGATTTTTCGATTTCGTGACCTGAGGTCATGTCAAGAGGTGACCTCTCCCATTGACAAAGCATGGGAAAAGCTGTCTTATGATCTAAAAGTCACAAAACGATTGAAAATGCTCGGCTTCGTCAGAAAAGCGTTCTTGGACACCCTTCTACGGAGTTCAGATACCATATTTGTCCTTTGACCTCTCCAAGGTCATCCAAGGTCACCAGGGGTCAAAAGCAGTATTTTGACAATAACTTTTGACCTATACAAGCTAGAGCGCTGAAACAAACACCATCGTGTATGTCTTGTCACTGGCTTTCGTTTGATATACGGCAAGGTCACTTTCTGACCTTTCGTGACCTCAGGTCATCTTAGGTCACGAGGTGACCTCTGGAGGTCAAACCACTGGCGGGAGGTCATTACTTTCCACATAGCGGGAAAAGGTCTGATATTTTCCTATCCAATGTACTTTACCGCATCTCAATAGCTCTAATCGCACAAGAGTTATGCCCAGTTTGCTTACGCATTGCATATTTGAGTGAAAATAGCCGATCTTGAAATAATTTGACCTCTGGAGGTCAAACCATTGACCTGAGCGCAAAAACATGCGAGGTAATTTGTTACTGAATTCACGCGAGCTTTCTATTGCACTTTGCAGATTTGCGCTAACGCCCATACTTTCGGAGTTAGAGGGGGCCATCGATGGCCCCCGGTGGGGCGAAGGTGGCGCCGGACCCCCGGTGGGGCGCGGGTTAAGCCTCTAAGGGCTAATCTGGACTTCCGAAAGGCAATCTCTGGGAGTGCCGTGCCAATGACTCAGTTTCAAGGGTGCTTTCACACCTCCCCCTCGAGTGTTAGTCTCAGGGGATGCCCCAGGGTTAGTCTCAGAGGGCCGTTGGAAATCATTCCCAGCCCCCTCCCCTCACCCCAAAGACAGCCTCAGGGGACCCCCAAGAGCTAATTTGGATGGCCCCGAGAGTCAGTCTCATCCCCCTCCCCAGAGCACATCTGGGGGGCCGATAATTAGTCTCAGAGGTGCTGCCGATAACTAATCTAAGGAACCCCAAGAGGTTCTCAGGGGCCCCTAATTTTGATCAAGAGACGCCGTGAATCAGTCTCAGAGACCCCCTGAGATCTAATCGGGAGAGGGGCCGGGAATTAACCTTGTGAGTGCCGCCAAGTGTTGGTCTTAGGCGGCCCCAGAGCTTGTCTCAAGTCCCCCAAGAACTGATCTCGGAAGCCCGAGTTATTTTGAGGGGACCTTTCAGTTATAGGGTAAGGAGGGCCGGAGACCTAATCTCAGAGATCCGAAAATTAGTCTCACGAGGTCTCCAGGAGTTAGTCTCAGGGGTCCCCTGAAGCTGCCCTCAGATGTCCCCAAAAGCTAGTCTCAGCGAGCACTCCTCTCCTTCCTCCCCCTCCCCTCAAAGTTATCCTCAGGGCCCCACGAGAGTAAGTTCCAGGGAGTCCCAGTAGGCAGTCTCATGGTACCCCCAAATACTGGTTTTGGGGGACGTAAGTACTGATTTGCGCGAAAAGTGTTGTTTTCGGGGGTCCCCAGATACTGGTTTCGGCGCCATGTGAAGTGCTAGGCCCCTGGAGATCTGTGCGCGACCCAGAAGGCAGGGGCAGAGAGCGGTGAGTGGTGGTACTGGATGGTTTAACACTGGCATAGCAATACAAGCTCTGTACAAAGCCTATCAGAGACCCAAAGTCCAAGAAATACTCACCTCCCCAAGCCCCCGGGATCTCCAACCAATGGCTAGGGAGGAGTAAGCGAGCGGTTTCATCAGTAGGACCGTCCACGGAATAGGTTCTATATAGCATCTGGTGCGCACTCCTATATCCATTTTATTGAGCGTCCTTTCTCCTTTCCATTTCTTTTAGATTTTAGAATACAATCCGGAGATATTGCTTGAGATCCTAGGCTCAAAGAAGATTTTCGAAAATAATAAGCCTCGGACAAATGTATCTATGCGCATTGCGTAACAAAAAAACACCAACTGAAACATGTCGAGCAGGCACCATTATCGAAGGAAAGGCAAATATTAATCTAGTTTTAGCATCCATAATAGCAAATCGAACAGGGAATTTGGCACTTCAGCTGATTTTCAATATATTAGCTTAATCCCAATAACTAACGTCCTAAATATTCTGAAATAAACAAATTTTTAATATTTTCATAGGAAACCAGACAAACAAGGGCAATGACAGAAATTGATGAGCATAATCCCAAAAAGAAAAATAGGTATGAAAGGTTGAAAATAACAATGACAGAGTTGTGACCAAGATGGGTTCTTGGTCTGGCCTATGAATCGTAGTTATCGTAGCAGAGGACCTCGTATGCGATGGACAGACGTTTTTTCATGTCTAAAATATATTTATGATTAGGCACCTGGCGTTGTGAACAGGCGCCTAACTTAGCGGCTGTAACACTTGTACAGTCAGCACTTTTCACGATGAGTCACATTTCACCGATCCGTCCGGCGGAGTCTTCTTGTCGCTATGGCGATGTTGATACACGAATGCATACCTAAGCCTAACGTCGGCTGTTTATATACGATTTGAAACCGGATCTGAGTCAGCATTCCGAGAGGATCTGATGTCATCAAAGACCAATGAGATTAGACTGTTCTTATCTCTGACCATTAGAAAAATAGTGGGCCTCTCGTGATTCCTGGAAGGTGTACCACAAATCCGCTGAGTCAGCTGTTACTCTGCTGAGTCGGAGGGTACCTGGTAGTTCTAGGTACGGTTAAAGATAGAGCATTATCAGGCACAGCATCCTGCCGTCCTGCATGAACTGCTGAGGTAGCATACATACATGAATAGCATGAGGTAGGAAACCTACTCTTTACTTCAGAATCGCGTACTTTGGGCTACAAATTTGACTTGCTAACAACCTCCGAAAAACTAAACCTTCTTATCTACGGAGTTGGTCTTGGTACCTGCGGCGGGCGAGATGTGGCACATGCGTTCCAAAATTTTCTTTTGAACACTGGCAGACTCACCTGACAGCCTGGTTGAAGGTATGACCAATTCGGCACAGTGGCGACAGACAGTGAACTTTCTTGATCTGCTGGGCCCTCCTTGTTCCCGGCGACGGTCACGAGTCTACATATGATTAGGGGCCGGGGTGGCCTAGTGGCTTCGTTGCCAGTCTTCGGATCAGATATCATGGATTAACGTGGGTTCAATCCCCACGGCGGGAAACCGCCTTCCGTGTCCGATCTGACCCGGTGGAGAGGATCCTTAAACACCCACGCCAATACTCCCTGTAATTGGGCAAGTGTGCCTGTTGGGAGTGGCCCTATTACAATAAAAAAATAAAATAAAATAAAGATATTCATGATGTGTGTGATTTCGTGAAAGTACGAGCAAATGTGTGTGTGTTTTTTTGTGTGTGTTAGCAAGATTGCAAGCGGCATATCAGGGAGAGGCGCCTCGATTTAAGTCGAGCATCGGCTTTTGCGCCAGTCCTGCGCTTGAAATGTATCGTCTTGTTCTGTGTGTCGATCAATAAAAACATCACATATATTCGTTTGGACCCATTGGAATGAGCTATTCCTAGAAGTCTGTGATGCCTTCTCACGGGGTGGTTGGTTGCTGGGTGGTAGCAGGGAGGTTACTAGGCAGAGTGGCCTTGTGAGTCATTGTGGCAATGACCGACTGCACGTGGGCTGATACACGACTGGACATGAAGCCAGCGTCAATGACTGACTTATTGGGCGGCGAAGCTATGTATTAAGTTGAGTTGAATTTGGAACTTATACGTTTATAAATTTTGGTAGTTTTAGAGGAGTGAATAAAAATATTTGTCACAAGAGTGATCCAAAGCGATAGATATCTCAGCCACCTATTCTTTTGGTAATTTTCTCATTTACAGCATAGCAATGGTAAGAAAGTAACTGTGATGAATTCATCATGATCTTTCCGCGGAATAGACGTTATATCACGTCCGGAACACACTACCATATCCCTTGTATTTTCATTAATTTTTCCATTCTTTCGGAAATTTTCTGCTGAAAGAGTTCATGAATTCGACAACCGGAAAGAATTGGTAATCATTTCCCGAAGAAGACCATTTCTTCGTACTCAAAATGACTGACCTCTAATAACTTCATGCCTGTTTACCAGGGTGAATTCTGGTAGAGATGCACGCAGCAACATTTAATTGCCCGAAATGTGCCATAAAGCAGTTATTATAGCCACGCTGCCGTATTGGTATGGGACAGCCTTAATATTTGGTGACCTAAATTTACCAACAGTTTGGTCGGATCGAGAAAAATCAAACTATGAACAAAATAAGAACAAACAATGAGTAAGGCATTACAAAATTTCCGTCGTGTGAATGTTATAATGCCAAAATATTATACGCCATATATAATTTATTATTTATATTATAATCTATTATATATTATACGCCCCGGCTTCTAAGGGGTCCCCGGCCTGGGGGACCCCCGACGGTAGTCGGACCCCCCTTGGCCGAATCCTGGCTATGCCACTGGGTATAGGTATTGTTCTTTCTGTTAAAGAACGATGCTAAGTAATTTTTATAAATTAAGCATTACTCTGTCATGACTTTAATCGGAAGTTAAGCAATAATTACTAGAGTATCTAGTTGCAATTGCTAATTCTAAGAACTACAGCAAACCCTAAGAAAAAGTATACCATATATGACAAGGCACAATAGAAATGGAAATTCTAACAACGTGTTGGATTTTAATATATTCATATTTGAAACACAATCCAATTTTACCTTGGGAACCTCCAATACAGTACATATACCTATCGCTCTTCAAAATTGGGCACGATTTCATAGAAAATTTATATTGTATAGCTTTCTAAATAAAACACGGACGCCAGGAGGGTCTCTGATCAGACAAAACCAGTAGCATGAAATAATTCCACTGATTCTTGCGATAAAAGCGTCTCAACATTTTTGTCCAATCAGGGGTCCAATTTTTTATATGCTAATAGCAGTATCTGCTTTTAATAGGCAAAATGAAAAGAGCGGCGGCAGACAGCGCATTTAGGACAAAAGACTCATTTGACTCGCTGTCTTCACAACTCAACTCAACTCAACTCATTGACGTGTTGTGAACCGACTCAACTCAAATCAACTCACTTGCATAATTGTTTTGCTCAACTCAACTCAGAGTCGAATGAGTCAGAATTTTAGTTAAACTACAACTCTGACTCGCGAGTCGCACAACTCTGATGGCTACACTAACCAGCAAACAGACGCCCCCGTGACAGCGGAAATGCAGCCAGCGGCGGGCCGTCATAACCCTGTGATGTGCTTACCGACGCGGATTGTTCTTTTTTTACAAGAACATGATGGAAATTTGTTTTTAATTTGAGGGTCAAGAGTATTTGCCGTCATTAATCCACGTCAATAAATTAATGCAGGCAAGGCTTGATATGGTCTGTGTTGCTACCTCGAGGTACATTTTTCTGTAATTGTCATTTCTTGCAAATTTGTCTGACATACATATGTGAGTAAAATGAGTTTCGGTCGCAAAGTATCTACTTATTTGAGACAGACAACGGGAGCGGAAGGCGGTGTGGCTCAAAGGCTTGACTGTCCCCTGGCATCCCTCGCTGAACATGGTGGCTCCAGCCGGGGGTGCTGTCATCAAAGCCCTAACCAGAGTCATTGCATGTACCCCAGGCACCGGCGACCCGGTCAGAGGGTGGTACCGAGTGCGGGCGGTCGATTACCACCACCGACCGGGGCTCTTCTCCCGGGCTGTAGCCTTCTGACTCCGTGGGTTCTTCAGTGGACTGGATTGTGCCGTCGACTCCGTGGGTTCTTCCCACCGCAGTGGTGACTGGATTGTGCCCGTCTGACTCCGTGGGTTCTTCCCACCGCAGTGGTGACTGGATTGTGCCCGTCTGACCCGTGGGTTCTTCCCACCGCAGACGGATTGTGCCCGTCGACTCGTGGGTTCTTCCCACCTGCAGTGGTGACTGGACTGTGCCCGTCTGACTCCGTGGGTTCTTCCCACCTGCAGTGGTGACTGGATTGTGCCCGTCTGACTCCGTGGGTTCTGCACACTTGCAGTGGTGACCGGACTGTAACTGTGACTAAATCTGCTATTCGTGTTTTTTCTGCTCCTTTTAAAGCACAGAGGACATCTGATTTAATGCTGGGTAGGTATTCTACAGCATTTTCAAAACATGTTTGCTTCTCAGGCAACACCCCAATGCTACATACAGGTCTTAAAGTACTCCAGTCTGAATTGTAGATTTATCTACGATTAAAGTGTACCGGTTTTTTTAGTCAAATGTGACCTCCGGAATGGCAGTGTGGATGAAACGTGCAACGAGAGCCAAAGACCTAATCACTTCATAAAAAGCTCACCGAGAGCGCTCCAAATGACGTGTGTATTGTTCTGTATACATCAATAAATTTCACAAGTTCCCTGTACCCGTACTTTATTTTTTCCCAATGCCCTTTATTTTTTTGTCCTAACGCACAGTGTTCAGGATGAGAGTGATGAGTCAGGGTCGGCATGAATCAGGTCAGAAGTGATAAAGCCGAAGGCGGCATTGATGAGCTGGGGGCGGCAGTTATGGACGAGGGACGGTACATATTAGGGCGGAAGTTATAAGCTGGGGACGGCAGTGATTGATTGGGGCGGCAAGAAACAGGATAAAAGTCGAGGGCAGCAGTGATGGGCCGGGGGCATTAGGTATGAAGTAGGAGCGGCACTAATCCGGGTTGACGTGATGAGGCGATGGCGGCAGTGAAGACCCGGGGGCGGCAGTTATGGACTACCCGCCCAGCGGCAGTGATTTTTTTCAATTCTGGCTTGTTGGAAACCAAATCAAATTCATCTCTAAGATCTGGGGAATTCAAACGATAGTGATCTCACGTCATATCTTCGCTTGACTCAAACAGGCCTGAAATTAAGCGCTGAGATCCTTCTATGGATCCCGTAAATAAGCGAGTTTCACATTCCCTTTAAAGGAAATGTGGCACCTTGGTCGAATGCACGAATTTAGTGCAATTAGGGGTATTTTTAGCCAAAAATCATGAAAACATCTATGATTTCTCTAAAAAGAAGTACAATGAGCTCAGTATTTTTATTTTCAAAATACTCCTCTTGGGTAAAAAAATATAACTTTGCCTGTGGATGACGTCATGATCTGGCAATTACTACCCTATTCAATAGGTTTCAAGAGCTTCAATTGGCTGATTACTCACCGTGACGTCAACGCTGTCGTCACACCAACAGCTGAAAATTGTGAACGCTTGGCTGGGGTAGATTTGGGGTACATTTCAGGTAGGTTTTTAGCTTTTCTCCACGGAAATTTTGAGTTTCAAGACAAATAAGGTATTGAGTACCGGGTTTTCCGGCATACTTTACAACTTGGCTATCTCAGTTAAAATCACGTTCTAAAGGAAAGGTGCCACATTCCCTTTAACTAAATCCTAGATCCATAGAGTTGGAAGTTCTCGTATGCAACTCGGTTTGGGTATTATAGGAAGAGTAGACAGAATTTTTGTAGTTTATAGCGCTGGATCAAGGTGTCAGGAGTCTGCAGGTCGGCCAAATCTATGCGATGGTCCAATTTGTTAGTTTAGAGCAAGACGTAAACAATCAATCCATGAAGTCATTAGAAGAGGATGTCATTGTTTGTCTGTGCCTTGTGATTTAAATATATTTTCACAGAGACGGCGGATTCCGGGGGGGGGCAGGGTGTGCAGTTGCACACCCTGAAAAACAGAGACTGAGCAAAAACATTTTGCACAATCAGGTTTGGCATGGTCCGGGAGGCTCCCCCTCCCCGGATTTCGCCGTCGCCCTTGGCCGATGAAGAGAGAACGAGGCCTAAACACCACCTATCTGAAGAGGCAGGGCCCTCTGTGTGAAATAAAGATACTCTCACATATGAATGGCGGCCCCTGACATTTAAGTCACCCCATGGCTAATAGGCGCCCAGGGGGAAAAGGCGCCCCTTGGCGCCTTTCCCCTAGGGGGAAAGGCGCCCGCTCTGGATAGCCTGGTGGACTCCCCTTGGGAGCTGAAGGCGCCCCCCCTAGGGGAGGAAGGCTGCCCTTTCCAAAAATCTTGCGCACCCGCTCGAAAATGTAATCTGCCGTCACTGCATTTTGAATTTGCATCGTACTTGTCATTGACATTTCTCCTTTTAAAACCAAGCTCATGGTACAAAGTTCACTTGGAATGAAAAGCCAGAAAACCCCTGCTAGTTTTCTGTAGCAGTAACCTCGGCGATTTAACTCGTAATCGAGTGTTGTCTTCATCTAGCTCGAGTATTATCGTTTTAAGCCCAAATTTTATAGGTGTTGGATGTTTAATGGATCCTGGCTGGGAGTGGAACCCTATCGTTTGAATTTTGCAGAACGTAGGGATGATTTTGGTTTGAATTGAGGATAACGATTATGAAATTTGTAAGTACCCGCTCTTACCTTTTTCGCCTCCTGATAAAACATTTACCTGCAAAATCCACTTGCCTGGGGTAATCCACTTGGGGGATCCAAAATCCACCAAATCGACATGTTTGCCCCCCAGGGCTACGGGTGGGGGGGCACACTGCCCCCCACCCCGCTTCCGCCACCGCTGCGCTAGAAAAGAGCATGGTAAAGCCACTTCACGCCCGAGTAATGGGGACACAAAACTAACGCCGCCTCCACACCATCTGCAATCCCCGCCACCAACACCACCCGCAAATACAACACACAGCGACTAAAGTACTCGCGACGAAAAGCGCAGGCTCTCCTCCCCAAACCTACGGTGTCGGACAAAATACTCCCCATCACGTGAGAGAGAATAAAAACAGATTTCGTTTTTCTGGAATGGAAGGGAAAAAAATTGGGTGCCGATGGTTAAAATAGAGCTTCTTCAGCCAAGTTTACACTGGTTCCTCAGAGAGTATCGGAAACGTGCAGCATGTCTGGAAGAATGTGCCGCACCCCTCTCCCGGTAGTGGTAGGAGACATCCTGGGCCCGGCGTAAGGGGACCTTCATGTATAGGGCCACAAAGTTCGGGCGCCGCTCTCCACCGAAGGGTCTAGTATTGGTGTGTCTCAGAAATGTTTGACGGCCAAGGCTGGGAGACCTAGGTAGTGCTTGGTAGTTAGGGCTGTTAGGAAATTGCTGTATGATCCACTTAGTGTTCTATGCGGAACAGAAAGGGATCCAAGGAGGGCGAGGGGATCACCCCTTTTAGGACCCAATGGCCACCCCCGCCAATTTTGCGCGCCGGAGGCTCCCGAAATTGGCCACAACTCGGGTGCGAACGGTGAATGTTATACCCCGTCACACCGGGCCGGCGACCTTACTGCGACCCTACGGCGATCCAGGACGCTAAAGGGTCGCCATGGTCGCCGCGAAGTCGTGATAAGGACGCAGAAACACGCCGTGGGGACGTCAAGGTCGCCGGGCGACGGCGACTACTCTGGAAATGTCCAGAATAGTTGCCGAGCTTCGGCAACCTGAGCCAGGACGCAAAATGATCGCCGTGGTCGCCTGGTCGCGTAGCAACGGAGTAGGACCCTTGAACACATATAAAAGCCGTGCTTACCTAAAACGATCAGAATCAGTGCCTCTCTGGCCTTCCTCCGGTGTATATCGATGTAAAAGCTATCGTTATCACGCCAGATGATATAAATATCTAGGCCGCCACACAGCAGCTCAAATGCCCAGCAGCAGCTGGTGTCTGAGCGGCTTTTGCCGAAATCAGCCTGATCAGATTGCAGAGTGCACTGATAGAAGAAAACGACACCTGATTGGAGTATCAGGTGATGCCGTAAAAAGGTCTACCCTTTTGGGGCATCTGGAAGACCCCTCTTTATGGAGTCTTTTTCCCACCAAATTTGGGGTCAGGAGTGTCAGACTCCCATCTTCGGAGTCCCGACTCTTGATTAGGGAGTCAATAAGGATCATCGGACACCCCGTAGGGAGTCATCCGACTCCGCGTAAGGTGTTATTTGACACCCAATACAGGAGTCAAGACACCCCATTTGACTCCACTAAAGGAGTCATTATACGTAAAAAGGAATCCACTGACAGCTCTGAAGGGAGTCTAGGGGTCATCTCACGCCTATTTTTGTCCGTGATGACCCTCTGTAAGGTGTCATGAGAAACGTCGTGACACAAAATATGGATTCTTTTCTCTTAGAAAGGGTGTGACTTGTATTTGTATAAGTCACACTCTTTCTAAGAGAAAATAATCCATATTTTGTGTTACGACGTTTTTCATGACACCTTACAGGGGGTTTTTGCATCATTTTTTTGCATCATTTACGCAAGTACCTGCTTCATCATCTGTTATCACTTACATCCCCTTCGAGGTCAAATAAGGTCAAGTCCATAAAATATGAAAACCAACTAGTTCAGTGTCCATATCATTCAAATTGACTATTCATAAGACATTCTGCATCATTTACGCGCAGTAAGTGCTTGTGTCTTCATGTGTTATTGTTTACACCCCTTTCAAGGTAGAATAAGGTCAAAGGTCGGAAAGGGTCAAGTCCGTCCGTCAAGACTCTCCGTTCAGGAGTCCAGACGGTTGCCTGTATGTCCAAAAAGACGGAGTGGCCATGGGCTCGCCCTTGGGACCACTCTTCTCAAACTTCTACATGGCCCACGTTGAAAATAAAGTCCTGCGGGAACCAGAAACCGTCCCACTAACATATGTTCGATATGTTGACGACATATTTACAAAAATCACAGACTTAAAACAGCTTAATCAGCTTATCAATCAACTTGAACGTGCATCGGTTCTCAAGTTCACTTTTGAGCTCAGCCGCGACAACGTGCTGCCGTTCCTAGATGTTCTCATTGAAGCTACCGACAGTAAATTTCGAACCAGTGTGTATAGAAAACCCACAAACCAAGGTATTACAATGAATGCGGATAGTGAATGTCCCGAGCAGTATAAGCGAAGCGTACTTAAAGCCTTCATAAGAAGAGCTCTTACGCACTGCTCCACCTACCAAAAGATGCATGAAGAGCTGAATCGCACAAAACAACTTTTAGTATCCAACGTCTACATAAATCCTGACATAGACACATTAATAAACAGACAACAGACAGGGATGTCACGTGCGATAGGCTGGGGAAAACAGCTCTGGTGTTAGCTCAAAATAGAAATAGCCTTTTTTATAAATTTTGTTCAAGTTGTTCCTGGTAAGGCTGCTGGAGTGGAGTCTCACTAAAGTCATCAAGGGACTTGTCACGGAGACCCCGACCCCACCACCCGAACGAGCAACTCCCTCAATGGAGGGTTAATTTAGAAGCCAAAGTTTAACGTCCCACAAAGCACAGGGACGGCCGCCCCGCTCAGGTCACCCTCTCACCAGTCAGTTGCCAGCCGACCTGTACGTCGGGTAAACTATTGAGCGCCGGAGCGTCTCAGGGGAACCGATCCCAAGCCTGGACATGCACTGTCACTGCATGCTTCTGAGCAGCGGGCCGGAGCCCAACGCTCTACCAACTGAGCTACCGGGGATACCGGGCTTTTAATAGCATTAAGTCTCCTTTTACTGAAGAAAATTGCAGAAGTATTCTCTAAAACCCCTAACTACACTTAAGAGCAAATTTTCACACTTTAGCACAGAAATTTACTGAGTATTTGATGCTTCCTTCTTGCGTCGGCCTCGCCACATTCCCCTAGGTTGGTGGAGATCTTGGCGCATGGTTCAAGGCTTAGCACATGTTCCAGTAGTCATGCACGTAATCCAAGTAAACGGGGATGAGGTGGCTTAGTGGATAGCACCCTTGTCTTCTAAGCCACCGGTCCCGGGTTCAAGTCCCGGCGGAGCCTCTGAATAAGTCGATCTGATCCCCAAAATCCCTTCCAACAGGGTGAGAGTTGGCGACGCCGTATGACCCTGGCAGTTGGTGCGTCGTTAAACCCCAACAATTATTATTAATCAAAGTAACCCTGCCTTGATTGTTCTGGACGAGAAATGAAGAAAAATCCATCAGTTTCTCCAAACAGTCGATTGAAGACGGCAGCAGCTGGTATGACGCTCTATACAAGGTTCAGTACTCTCCTGCTTCATGGACTGATGAATTATCTATTTTAAGGTGTTCTTAACACGCGCATTGACGGGGGGCGGGTACCCGCCCCCCTCGGGCTTTTCGGAGATAGTAGAAAAACGGCGGCGCGTAGCGCCGCCGTACTTGGTATACCTTTTCCCTCATCATTTTTACAACTTCTGTGAAAATTTTAAGGTTAGGTCATCTCAGGTCAGGTCACCAGTACAGGTCAAGTGACCCGACCTCAAAAAAGTTTAAGATAGCATAAGTCGGAGGAGAGTGAACTTATCCGATTGAAACTCATATCACATAATGGCCCCACCGAGTTCTCTAAAATATGTTCCGGTATTTTTGATATCGATGACCTAAGGTCAGGTACGAGGCATGACCTCTCCATTGGAAATACATGGGAAAAATGGTTTTTACGGAATAACTCAGTAACGGATGGTGATAGAGCATTTATTTTAGCTGCATTAGACTCGCCTAGGCTTTGCGGTTCTAATGATATGCATTTTATATAATTTGACCCTGACCTGACCTCAGGTCAGGTCAAATCCTTGATTTGACCTAGCAAGGTCAAATTATATATCATTCGATTCGGCTTGCTAAGAGGATTCATATAGTTCAAGTCGTTTTGCTCTATCTTTACTTGTTCAGATGTAATGGCCGAAAAACTGAATTTACATGTTATCCCTATGACGGGCATGTTTTGACCTTTCGTGACCTTAAATGTGACCTGACAAAAAAATGGTTCAAATGTTTTCGATGGAGAAGTGGATGGGCAGCCTAACGCCGTTTACCGTTTTTCGCTACCTACCGTGGTTCTCGAGATCTTAGGGGGCGGGTACCCGCCCCCCGTCAATGCGAAGGTGGCTCAGACCCCCGTCAATGCGCGTGTTAATGCGGGGTTAATTTTTCAGTAAAACAAACCATCATAAAATCGTTGAAACTGATGTCTTAAAATATAATGTTAACTTGTTAGGCTTCGGCTTTCGCTACAATCACTAGCGAGGAGTCAGCGCAAATTTTTCGATGAAGAACGTGATGTTGCGGCAAGCTATCTTTTCATATGGATATTCCTAAATGTATATTTGCCTACGTTCGTTCATAATGGACTCGCTCAGCAGAAAACCGCCTCCCGCTTTGCCCATTTTCAACTGACCCATGGGTGCAGGGGAGTGTGATCCACCCTCGCCTCATCTATCGTGCGCAGCATGCCTCAATCTTTCAACCAGAAAGGCCGCGTTATTTTGCAGCAAGTGCGGTCAAAGGTGGCACGTCACCCGTGCAAGGCTGTCGGTAGCCCAGGCACGAGCTCTTGCAGCATGGCACTGCAACCCGTGTCGCGGACGCCCCATTGTAACAGGGTTAACGTCGGATACGCCGGAGTCTCAGTCATCCTCACCACAGATTGAAACCGGACACCCGTCACCGGGGCACAGTCTCACGTCGCGTATTGTCCAGCTCCGAGGCCAAAATCCAGTGATACGGCGAATCCCGAAATCAGCCCGTATCACCGTGGCAAATTATCTGTCAAGCCTCATTGACAATATCTGTCAGGCCTCCGGTTACCAACTCACAAGAACGGACAGAAGCAATCACTCGCTTCATCCATTAAAAAACAAGTAAAAGACATGGAGTCTGGCCAGCAGGTATCCTCGAACAGCTCCTCATCCAGCTCCATTGCCCGTCGCACCTCAGAGAGCGATATCGCACAAAGAATCCGCGGGAAATGTGCTGTTGGCGACATAAGGGCCGCTCTCCGTATCCTAACATCAAACGAAGATTTCGCTCGCCCCACCGAGGAAGTTCTAGACCTACTCCAGCAGAAACACCCACCTGCCGCTGAAGGCGAAGACCTTCCGCTGCCACTCACCTCCAACGACCCTGACCCCATATCGGCCACTCAGGAACAGGTAATGGCCGCCATTAAGACGATGCCACCCGGGTCTTCCGCAGGACTGGACGGAATTCGGCCACTTCACCTTCGCCAGCTGGTCGGAAATGATGTAGCTGAGCCTGGTCGCCGCCTCCTAGGTTCTGTGACTAGACTAACGAACCTGATACTAGCAGGCAAAGTTCCGGAATGTGGCCGGGATTCACTTTTCGGAGCCTCACTCTGCGCCTTCAGGAAAAAGGACGGTGGCATACGCCCTATAGCGATCGGAAGTACATTTCGCCGCCTCGCAGGTCGCATCGCAGCGAGGTATGTAGCTGGCATCGTCGGCCCGGAGCTGAGACCCGTCCAACTCGGTGTCGGAACCCCACTCGGATGTGAGGCTGCTGTTCACGCGGCATGGGAATTCATCAACTCCGCAGCCACTGATTCTTATCCCTCAGTGCTCGTGAAGTTGACGTCCGCAACGCGTTTAACTCCCTAAGACGCGACATTATCCTTACCACCTTCAAGGAGCGCTGTCCAGAAGCATACCCCATAGTCTATCAAGCGACAGCACGCCCAGTCCACTTTACTTTGGGGAACGCTCTGTACCGTCATCCCGCGGAGTTCAGCAGGGCGACCCTTTGGGCCCAGTAGCCTTCGCTTTGGCAGTGGACGCCTGCGCACGCTCCATGACATCACCACTTAACATCTGGTACCTGGACAATGCGACTCTGGCAGGCCCTGCTGAAGTGGTGGCTGCTGACCTCCAAAGGCTCGACAGCCTCCTCCTCCAACTAGGGCTGGAATTTAACACCAGAAAATGCGAGTTCACGGCCTTGGGAGACATCACTGCCAGTAACCACACGGCAACCATAAAAACGATCCGCCAGGCCCTGCCCGAAATAGCTCAAACCCAATTAGACGATCTCAAGTTGCTCGGATCACCAATTCACTGCTCTGGTCTGCATTCCGCATTACATGCTACCTCTCCAATGATTAGTTCATTGTGTGACCGCGTCAGGTGCTTGGACCGTCATACCGCTACCTTCTTCTTGACGCAACACGTCTCAGCACCCAGGTTGCAGTACCTCCTCCGCTCAACTCCGACGTTCCTCTGCCCGTCTGACTTGAGACTCATCGACGAGACGGTGCGTGGCTGCAAGCAGCCCTTCCAGTCCGACATGGAGGTCTGGGTGTCCGCTCGGTCGAAAAGCTCGCCCTCCCATGCTACATAGGGTCATTAAATGCCTCCCATTCACTCGTTGCCTCCATAACATCCGGAAATTCAAATGTCACTTCCTCAGCAACACTGGCGTCAGCAGTTGAACAATTCCAGTTCTCGACAGGAGTCTCTACCCTACCTGACGAGTCGGATGCTGGTCGACAACGAGCCTGGGACGACCTAGCTTCCTCCTGCGGGAAGGACAACCTCCTAAAGGAAGCCAACCAGGTAGACAGCGCCCGGCTCTTAGCTGCCGCTCAACCGCACACCGCTGCATGGCTGCAGGCTCTACCCGTTCCTAGTCTTGGCCTGTACCTGGACCCGGAAACAGTCCGGACAGCAATTGCCCTCCGTTTGGGTGCCCCGGTCTGTGAGCCACACACGTGCCAGAGCTGCGGCAGCCTGGTGGACAGTCTCGACCACCATGGCCTATCGTGTAAGAAAAGCGCCGGACGCGCCTCTCGACATGCGCAATTAAATGACATCATAAAGCGCAGCCTGTCAGCCGCTGGCGTCCCTTCCGTCTTGGAGCCCGTGGGATTAGACAGAGGAGACGTAAGCGACCGGATGGCCTCACCACCTTTCCATTCCGAAGTGGCAAGTGCCTAGTCTGGGACTCAACCTGCAGCGATACATTCGCAGAAAGCGCTCTGGCCAGGTCCGCTATTGAACCTGGGACAACCGCTCGGGCTGCAGAAACACGCAAACGCCTTAAGTACCAGGAGCTATCGTCTAAATATATATTTGCTCCTCTGGCAGTTGAAACTACGGGCGTCATCGGACCCACCGGCTCCCAGCTCCTCAAAGAAATTGGGGGCATGATCACGGCATCAACCGGCGAGCGCTTGGCGTCCGCGTGGGTTTGGCAACGCATATCCATTGCCATCGTCCGCGAAAATGTCATCTCCATGACTGCAACTGCCCCCTCGCTGCAGCAAACAACGAGAATGTCTCATGGGACATCGGGCAGACATCACGGTGCGACCACGAATGCTTTAAGACCCCAGTTCTCTGCGTCATCTAGTACACTCCCAGCAGACCATTCCATCCGCCGTACTGCACAGTCTACCAGCAGAGGCAGCCAGCACTTGGCTTACAAATCCTCAGTCCTGCAGCTACCAGCGGGCGCTACTGGTCTAACAAACCTCGGAAACACTTGCTATATGAACGCAGTCCTTCAAGTTCTGGCACACACAAGTATCTTTGCTGACTATATCATCAGCGGTCATTTCCGCGAGGACTTAAACTTCGGTTCACAAACTCGCGGAGATATTGCTAAAGAGGTAGCAAATGTGCTGTTAGCGATTCGGTCGCAGAGGCCCCAGTTCTTCTCTCCCCACGCACTTCTTAGTGCGGTAGGCGCTCACCGGAGGGAGTTTGGAGGAAACCGCATGCATGATGCGCATGAATTTCTTCTGCTCTTACTGGAGTGGCTAAACGAAGACTTAAAGGCTGCCCCGTTATCGATGGCGCCATTGCTTACCAGTGAAGGCCCGGAGGTTCATGCGGCTGCTGACCACGCCCGGCATCCGTCTTATAAAGATAGCGACTCCATCATATCAAGACTCTTCCACGGACAACAAAAGAATGTTGTACTTTGTACCGGATGCGGCTACGAATCTCCCACGCTCGAGAACTTCACTCTGGTGTCTTTGCCGCTTATCCAGGGGTGGAAAAACCCGCCAATTCGCCAAGCAGGGATTGCGACAGAACTTCGCTAGTGCAAATATTCTGTGCGACAGATAACGTCTACCAAATAGGAACTCCAGCAGCCGCCGAGAAAACAAAAAAGCTAGCTTTTTTTCCTGGGAGTTCCCAGGGAGCCGGGTCCTTACGCTGCTAAAAACCTCGATACACAGACAGATCCAGGAGGCAAGGGGCCACTTGACACCCCTCCCCCACATTCCCATAAACTCTCACCTGCATCTGAAATGGT
The DNA here is from genome assembly GCA_034440635.1 of Lepas anatifera. Lineage (NCBI taxonomy): Eukaryota > Metazoa > Arthropoda > Thecostraca > Lepadidae > Lepas > Lepas anatifera. Next base: position 66,089 of record JAOTON010001584.1, on the reverse strand, counting down.
CACGGGCCCCCTGAAATGTGGATGGCGCCACCTAAACTGCCCCTCCCACTCCCATCCCCTCAGTATGCAGGTACCGCGCCCCCACAATAGGTTTTTCCGTACAAAAGGCTTCCTCATGGTTCCGATGGCGCCTCAGCTTAAACGCTCCTTTTTTCAAGCAATCGGAAATCCTAGACCCGCCTATGTCACGTTAGACGATTCAATAGATAAGACTTTCTGGCGAATGAAATAAGTAATCACAATTGTCTAATTAGTAGTCACGTTCCTTTGCTGTTTTTCTACTGCAGCACTGCGGAGTTCAATGACCCCAGACAGTGTGGATGGGACAGTGAGAATCGGCGACAGCGGCCTTGGGCGACAGCCAGATTTGCCGGATATACAGGGCCCGGCCAGTCCCGACGGCAAATCTGAACCATTGAAATCCCTATTCACCAGGGGCGCCGCCACGGAATTTGTACAGGGGAAATACCCAGGCTGGTGCTGACCGGGGGGAGCAAATTTGAAGCGTATTCGATACCTGGCAGCATTAATAACAATGAATCTAAAAATTTGGGAGGGGGAACGTCCCCCTTGGTTGGCCAACAGGGGGACACTTCCCCCCGTCCCCCCGCTTTTAGCGCTCATGCTGTTCACTGTCGGAAATAATAGGTATGCTCCAGACTCTCTTATGAAAATCTGAGGGCTCTTGGTGCCAGACTTTTTTTGAGGAAATACCTACTGACCCCTTGAAAAATTCCCAAGATAAATGACGTCAAGAAATGTAACGAATAAACTTTTATTGCCTCGTCATGGGCCTCGTTCGTTGATATGAAAATTATGACCCACATGTTACAATCCTTTGCGTCATTTGTCTTGGGTAATTTTTGGAAAAACATCTGGCATTAAAAGCTCTTGAATTTTCGCCACGAGGGTCTGGAACATACCTCAATCTCCAGCGGTGTCTGTCAAATTTCCTTCGCATTATGCCGTATGTCGTTTGTAAAGGTATCTTGGTTTGTAAATGCCTATGTGATTCATCTCGAGTAGGTTGGCATGTGCAAATCGTTTTAGCGTAATGCCAATAATAGCAGAAGACTGGAAAGTACCGCTTTGGGTCCCAGTGTTGAACGTAACTTGCAAAAAAAAGCTCAAAATATAATGCGGCATGTTCGCCTTCGTACATGTAAGTATATCCTATCAACAATAATCTGCAGCCGCACACTGTTAAAGGAAGGAATATAATGGATGGAAGGATAATTCCAAGTTTCCTTACCTGCCCTAAAAAGGGTAAAAGCTGCCCCAAACTGGTTGTTCTTCCCTAAGGCTGCCCGAATGAGCTCGTCAAAACCTGGTATGCCGATTCGGCCATAAACCCCAAAGCAATGGGAGGGTCCAAACTCTCCTATGGCCTGTTTTCTAGCCAACTAGTGTTTCATAATTAATCATTTGGGAAATTTCCATCAGTAAAAACTATTTTGATTGCTTTTGACCATTTGCAAGGTATTTATAATTCATAGTGAAAAATTTATTGGCTGCACCAGACAAATTTGGCCCATTGACTCTGTCAGTCAATACTTTCTGTAGAAAGTATACTGAAGTATACTTGATCTATTCTCACATGCATGTGCTCGACTTCCCCTAAGCAACCTGCTGGACCTGCACCTGTTTGGGCAGCATTTGACACTCCTGGTCTTGGAGAGTTTCCATGCTGGAAATTGTGCCAATCAGACCCAATAAACACTTGTCTCGATAATGGGTTACTTGACCCATCTTCGTTCTTAAATGTGGGAACTCTGAAGACCAGTTTAGGGAATATGACACCTTCTTAATATGACATGAACTGAGAAAGTCAAGTCTGCAAAATATGGCAGCAGGCCAGAAAAGTCGCACGAGCCATCTAAAATTCTCACACCGCCAGCAACAAAAAATTCACACCAATCTTCCATATACCAGGGAGAAAACACACCCATTCCTACCCACAAGATGCAATGTTACCTATCTTATTAGGTCGGTAGTTGAGGACTTTTCATAAGGCCCCTCATGTAGCTTTATAACCATATAGCCATTATTTGTTTGGTTTTCTGTGTCACCTTCCTTGCACCAGTCTAAAAAATTCGCACCAGGTTGGTAAAATTTGCACCACTCGCTCCTGTCTCCAAGGGCACTCTGAACAACAGGATCTTGTCAAAAATGCCATACTTTGCACAATGGGAGAAAGTCGTGTGATACAAAATGCCAAGACACCACTTGATCACCATTTCATTTGTTCAAGGTTTTACTGTCTGCAGAAAAATGAAGAAATTTTTTCCTGTGGACCCTGTCCTCCTTGGTCATGTTTACACTTTATGACACAATCTTAGGCAAGTTTCCTATGTTATGCTCAACCCTGCTACACATGCTGAGGGAACAAAGTTTTCTTTTTTGGTCATCTTTACAACCCACATGTGAAACATACTATTGGTACTGTTGATTGTACATGGGTATATATAACTTGCTTATTGACTGTGTTTAAGCTCAAAATATGTTTGAATGCCTTAAACAAAAGAGAAGAAATGATATATGTTGCTTTGGTTCCTAATGGTAACCTCTTTTAGCTAAACACATTTGCTTGTATTCATATTCATTATTGGCACAAATCAAATAGGGAAATAGCATTGCCAGCTCATGGGCCAATTTGATATAATAATTTGGATATTTTTCATTACTAACAGAGGAAAATTAACTCAAGCAAAATATAACAAAATATTAGTTGTATCAATGCCATATAACCCTGGCAGTTGATGCATGGTTAAACCCCAACAATTATTTTCATTGAAATATCAGTCATATCATTTTTTGCAGATATGGGCCAAATTCATTATTTTTAGTATAGATTGTCCCTGGAAGCACTACAATTTTGAATAGTTTCAAGGTGTCATCTTCTTTTAGAAAAAAGAAACTCAACAGGCCACTAGGAAATAAAATGGGCTGCCGCTGTAGTAGATTAGCTGTAAGTTGTAAAATTTTGAGAAGCTTCACTTGAATAATGAAACCAGTGGTTGAATTTCCTTTGAATATTTGTTGAAACTCACAAAACTGCTCCTTAATGTGTTTGATACATATTTCCTATATGTGTTTGATACATGCTTATACTTGCCGAACATTGAGCTATTTCGAATTCTTACCTCGACATTGTTCTGGTAAATTTGCTGCAAGTAGCAGGGCCTTTCGTGTATAACCTCTCACTGCTTTTGCAGTTCTCCCTCCCGTCACAGCTGTTGTACCTGTGTATCTTGTGTGCCACTCTAAACCAGCATGTAACTCAAATGTATCCCTTTGCACAATGAGGTTTTTTGAACAACTAGCAGCTTAGGTGTTCTATTTACGTATCCTAGAATATGAATCTGTACCCGACCTACTAAAACTTTTGCAGAATCTCCACTTCAGAGGCCGTTTGTATAGCAATTGTCTGAATGTTTATTTGATCATTTTCGGCGGTGGTGAACAGACGTAACCGGCTGGTATCGAAGCCATATTGAAATTTTGACAACGCCACCCATGATCTCGGTCTGACGAAGGATTCATAGCGGCTCCTGTGAGACCTGCATTGGATGTGCTGTGTACTTTATTGCATAGCTAGTCTTGCTACTCTAGCTTCTGAATCCAAATCTTGACTTAAGCTTTGCAGCAGCCCTCCGTTGTTACCGTTATAAGCATACCCTTAGCTTGTCTCTTGTCAGTTTTTCTCACCTGACGCAGAAAGAACGGTGCTCGTATGTGTGCTTTACCATATGTGTGCCCATCCAAACCAGCCAACATGCCTCGGAATAAAGAGCCCTCACCCTGCCTGTAACCTCACCTCGGGGCACATCGTCTCTGCGTCGAGCGAGCCGTCCGTGGCTCGCTCTGTCCCACCCCGACCTCCGTCGCTGTTCGTCGCCCGCCGCACTTCGTCGCCGCCCGCAGCATAAATCGTTCCCGTCGGCGCTCGCGTTCGCCAGTCACGTGCACGTATGACCCCTGATAGTAGCGGTACATTTCCAAATGTCAGTGAACCATATGTGTAACAAATATAACAGAATATCAGTCTTAGTGACTATAACATGCTAAGGAACTTGGCTTAACGGGAGTTTTAGACAGATCTACGACCGACTTTCCAAGCTTTGTATGTAGTGTTGTACCAGCATGCAACTTATCCCCGGTGCGACAGTTTTGGTCATATGAATTCTGGTTGGCGACAGTCTTGACATTTTTTCCTCCCCTGCGCTTATCTCAGGTCCAGAGTCGTCTTCACAGAGCAGTCTCTACCAATGTCTCCATCAGCACGTTCACGGCGATATTATCTCAGGTTGGAAATGTCCAAATTGCAAGCAAAATCATGGAGCCCACAAGACGTGTAGCATCTGGCGATTGCCATCCGTGTTGATAATCCATCTTAAAGGTCTAACGTACACCGCTAGCACATTGCATAAGGCACACGATCATGTCTCCTTCCCCCTTAGCAGCATGGATCTCAGCTGGATAACCAATGGGCCTCCGCAGATCTCGGGCAGCCTTGTGTACGACTTGTACGCAGTGGTCGAACACCATGGTGACGCCCAGACCGGCCACTACACTGCCTTCTGCTGTAACAAGTCGGAAGATCGATGGTGCTATGTCAACGACACCTCGGTCAAGGAAGTGCCGGCAACAAAAGTGAGCGAGGCATCGGCATATATGCTCTGCTGCTCCACTAAAAATGATGGTCTCCCAAGTTCAGTGGAAATTGTAGGTGGCTAGTGGTGCGTTATAAATGGCACAACCTGATTGGCCTCCTGCCATACTTTGAACAATGAGGGATACAGTGAGCAGATGCTGTGCATATTTATGTCCATTGTTTTTCACGATGAAATAAACAGATGATATCGCACCCGTAGTCATACTTTGCCTGTATGATTCACAATATCCCACCAATGGTGGAAACCGCCAGTTTGCGGAACTATATCCGCTGGGAACAGACAACTATCGAAAACAGAGACAACCGTTACACAGACACATCTGCAGAAACAACATAAGCAGCGCACACAAAACAGATGAGAGAATACTTAAGGATATCATTAGGCGTAACGTAGAGTGCAAAAACCAAGAAAGACTCCAACTTCACATATACTACCGAACACAGAAAACACGGAACCTTGTCATGACTAACAAGCCAGTCGAGACAGTGCCGTTGAAGCGCACCAATGTGGTGTATAAATTCTCATGTCCACATGAGGGTTGTAGACCTCATGCCGAACACTACATTGGTGTGACTACAACGACATTGTCTCGACGGCTCACCATGCATCTGCAGGATGGAACCATCAAGCAACATATGAAAACTATGCACAACACAGAACTTACGAGGCAAACACTAATCCAGAATACACACATCGTCGCTTCCACCAATGACACACGAAAAATAGCAGTCCTCGAAGCACTACACATTCACGAACAAAAGGCCTCACTCAACATGCAGATCAACACACACCGAACACTTATGATTAGGGGGGAATGAGGTGATGATTAATGTTCACTGTTAAAGAATATATGCCACATGTAACTGATGCAAAATGTAATTATTTTATGTAATTCGTGTTTTGAAATATAGTAAATGTAAGTGTTATACGCTCAAACTATGTTAATTTTCTTATAGGAATACCTAGATGCATCGTGTATAATAGGTAAGGTAGCTACTAAGGAAGTGGTACTGTTATAATGCTCTTTCTCGCGACATTTAAAAACATTTTCGAATTGTAGAATGAAAACTATGAGCAAATATTTAGTGCTGAACATTGAATGTTGAAAACAATACAGTGGACACTAGTTCTAATTAATGAGTTTTGGTAACCTCTTAAGCGAATTAACGACTGAAATCAAAACCAACGCACGAAAAATAGATAAACTCCAAAGAAAAATATTGAAGTGCGCAAGTGCTATACAATTCAACCGTCATTGCCTCAAATATATATATATATATATATATATATATATATATATATATATATATATATATATATATATATATATATATAAGGGTGGGTTGATTTTGTAATTTTATTTTTTATCCCCGCTCCCCGGGCAATTTCTGATGTCTTGGCACCCACTGATCACGATTCAGGCAAAACAAAGTTTGTTTGATCATTTTTCGTGCTGGCGAAAACGAATTGTTTGCAGCGAAAAAAACATGATTTTTGAGCCAAATTGGTTCCTGCTGCTAGGAAGGATAAATTAAAAAATTGAAAAAATACATGCTGATTGACTCGTTTATTGCCTACAAAGTGACACCATTTCAACAGATCTGGGCCTCTCCATAATCTCGAAGCAAGAAGAAATGTTGCACAAGTTCCCGCGTATTGCGTCACGCTGGCCACAACGTTACTGCCACTGGGCGTCGTTTCACGGCCTTCTGAGCGGCGCCGAGTCTCCAGGGCCTATTGAGTATGCTGGTCCTACGTCCGGTCTGTATCAAACTTGAAAAACGTCGTCTGACTACATTGCTTGTTTGGCGGTAAAAACACTGATTTTAGTTATTAAAAATTACAGGACAAGCCTCACACGCACTGCTGTTCACCTTAGCGTGATTGATAAGAAAAGTCCCTCATAGATATGCGCCAAGGCAACAAATATTGATTCTGTCATGCCGGTTCAGAGAAGCGCGCTTTCCTTGCTGAATATTCGAGCTATCTATTCGAGATACATACCGTTTTTACAATTCTTGAGATGTATGGTGAGTTTAAAAGCATAATTTTTGAAAGCAAGATTAGCTTCAAGAAGTAAATTTGTGTCGTTTTTTAAATGTGAGCGCCCGCTAACGGAAGGTGAAGTATCATAAAGTGTTTCAAGTGGCGGCATACAACCTGCCCCACAACAAGCTCCCTCCGAATCTGGATGTGATCGCAAGCGTTTTGCAAATCAGAGCGCAACAAAATGGAGTCCCGAATTCCAGAAAAAAACTTCATTAGTCATGTTGGGGATGAAATCATATCTGTGTGGGACCGGGCTTCTATCCCGATAATGACAAAAGACAAGGTTCAGACAAACAGCCTGTGGAAGGAGATGGACTATGATAGAAAAGGTGGACCACACAGCTGGAAGAAGGCCGCTAAGTGCCGGCTTCGCGCCAGGCTGGATAATCTATGTGATATCTCCTCGGCTGCCAGAGTGTCGGAGTAGACAGTGACATTTTGACACAAAATGCTCAAATCGGCTATACCCGGTTGGATTCTTTGACCTTTTTGAAAATTAGTTCAAAATGTGTTTGAATTTTTCAAATTGGAGCACTAGAAATCGTGTGGGTTATTTTGGCCCATACCATATTATGCGCATTATTTGTGCATACAAGTGTTGGTATCCATGAATGTTCCATTTACGGAGCTGTAGTTGTCATATATGGCTATATCTGCCAATAAATGTCCTGACGACAGCAAAGCGATCCAGTGGCGGGTCCAGGACTTCATTTTGAGGGGGACTTGGAGGCTCGAGCCTCCACCGTCATGACTTCGGAACAGCCTCCGGCTATGCAGCTACTGTAGGCATTCGGACATTGGGGGCGGGGTGGGGGCTTGAGCTCCCTAGCCTCCCTTGTATCCACCACTGAAGCGAACTTTCAAACCCATTTTTAGTATGCTTATATAGTTTAGGAGATAGATTGCAAGGATGCAACAGAGAAATTAACTGAGGTCATGGAGGTGTATGATAATTCTATTATCCCGACGATACAGAAGCACAAGGTGACGGAAGAGATTCAATACTTCTGGACGATGAGGAAGGAGATGATCAGGTTGAGAGGACAAGGCCAGGAGAACAGAAAGAATAAGATGAACGGAACGATCATGAGGAAATTCACTGACATTGCAGAGAAACCTTTTGATGTTGCTGATAATGATAATGTTCCTGAGCTGGAGAAGGAGTCTTGGAAGAAAACAGGTTTCAAAAGAGAAAGAGGAAGAGCCAGGACGAGGCGGAGAAGTTATATACATCATATATATATATATATATATATATATATATATATATATATATATATATATAATTTTATATATTATTTATATAAATATAAATATATTATTATTTCTGTAAATAAAATAGTCGACCTTCATTTATTACCACGTTATTCAGTTTAAACCATTTTTCCCATGTTGTCATATATATATATATATATATATATATATATATATATATATATATATATATATATGATGTATATAACTTCTCCACCTCGTCCTGGCTCTTCCTCTTTCTCTTTTCAAACCTGTTTTCTTCCCACAGTTTTATTCTTACTTCTCGCATATTCCTTCACCTTGGCTATCTTTCTCTCTGTGGTCACTATCATGTCAACACCACTTACACTTCCCTCCCCGGTCTCCCCTGAGCCATCAAATACTCCTTCTCCAGCTCAGGAACATTATCATTATCAGCAACATCAAAAGGCTTCTCTGCAATGTCAGCGAATTTCCTCATGATCTTTCCGTTCATCTTATTCTTTCTGTTTTCCTGACATTGTCCTCTCAACCTGATGATCTCCTTCCTTATCGTCCAAAAGTAGTGAGTCTTTCCGTCACCTTGTGCTTCTGTATCGTCGGGATAATAGAATTATCATACACCTCCATGACCTCAGTTAATTTCTCTGTGGAATCCTTGCAATCTATCTCCTAAACTATATAATCATACTAAAAATGGGTTTGAAAGTTCGCTTCAGTAATGGATACAAGGGAGGCTAGGAGCTCAAGCCCCCACCCCGCCCCAATGTCCGAATGCCTAAGTAGCTGCATAGCCGGAGGCTGTTCCGAAGTCATGACGGTGGAGGCTCTGGCCCCCAAGTCCCCCTCAAAATGAAGTCCTGGACCTGCCACTGGATCGCTTTGCTGTCGTCAGGACATGTATTGCAAGATATAACCATATATGACAACTACAGCTCCGTAAATGGAACATTCATGGATACCAACACTTGTATGCACAAATAATGCGCATAATATGGTATGGGCCAAAATAACCCACATGATTTCTAGCGCTCCAATTTGAAAAACTCAAACATATTTTGAACTAATTTTCAAAAGGGTCAAAGAATGCAACCGGGTATAGCCGATTTGAGCATTTTGTGTCAAAATGTCACTGTCTAGTGTCGGAGCACCCAGAAGGCATTGCATTCTTGAGAGACCAGCGCTCGGACCGCCGGATGACAATCGGCCCAGTAAACGGTGTCACCATGGAGCGCTTGCGTCGGCAGATTAAAAGCAAGTGAGGAGGACGACAGCAAGGGAGCCTACACTCAACGTTGCCAGTGCCAAGCCATGGGCCCAGTCAATCCCTGTACCAGCAGTCTTCGGGCCTCGATCCGCTGCCCAATCAGCTAATCGAGTCATAAGCTCGGTCACCTGGATGAATTGATGGCAAGCGATGATGGAAATCCCGGCCATGCCGGTGCCACCGCTGTTGGGACCACCGCCACTGGCCTCAGCCTCACCGACGTCCGCATCTGGCCCCTCCGCTGCAGCCAGGTCCGCTGCTGTTATCTGCTGCTATCACACTATTTGGAGTTTTCTCTTTCTTGTCCTGTCCAAGACCGTACGAAGTGTGTACCGTGTTACGACAGAACCCTGCTGGATAGAAATCATTGAGGTGGTTTTTCTGGTGCTAATGCTGGCTGCATCTACGGCCTCCACCAAGGATAGATAGATAGATAGATAGATAGATAAATTTATTTTCTTCCATTCTCACACTTTGTTAGGCCACATACACTTCGAGATTGGCGCAGAAGCCAAAAGGCTTAATTCTTGGCGCCACTCGCAACAATAAAAATACAAAACAGCATACATACCTTGGCATTAACACTTCGAATCATGCTCACATGCAAACATCCAACCAAAATAGATAGATTTTCTGAAATGTCAACAGTACTCAATCAGTTCCTGAGCCGTCTGGGGCAGCACTGTGGGCGGAGGCCCACCGGACGCGTCCACCGCCATGGCCGCCAACCAGCGCCGCACCCGCCGGCGCCCCGAAACCGCTCCAGTTCTCAAAAGAATCTCTTCGTTTTTGTCAAGAAGTCTTGGAAAGTGTGGGCCATCTCTCGCCCAGTGTCCACGTCGAGGCCGGTGCCGGATACCAGTGTGTCTAGTTTGACTTTGGGGGAAATATTCAGGATGTTTAAACCTAAATTTGTTAAAGTTTGGAAGAGCGCAGCACGTGTGTTGTCATATAAAGGGCACTCGAGTACGAAATGTTTGACCAACTCGGTCCGGTGTCCACAGAGGCATTGTGGCGAGGGAGCGTTCATGTTTTGGAAGAGATGAGCGTTTAATGATGAGTTTCCTACTCTGAGCTGCGTGTGGAGCCTGTTTCCAGTTTTTGAGCCCAATCCAAAATATTTTGTGGCTGGCCTAACACCAAAATACTCGATAATTTTTCTTTTGAATGTGGCAAGGTTCGTCGTTCTGATCTCGTTGGGAAGACTATTCCAATCTCTGAATGTTTTTGGAATGAATGAGCTTTGGAATAATGTTGTTCTGGTTTCTGGTTGGGATATTGTTTGTGAATTTCTGAGAGGCCGTCCAATGTGAGCATATCGCGTATTCGGAACAATGGACTTAACGTAATTGGGGGCGGGTGAATTCGGGAGCTTTAGTTTTTCAAATTCACGTAGCCTCTGTATTTTGCGTCGCACAGCCAATGAGGTCTACCCAAGCTCCTCGTGGAGTTTTGCTGTTGGGGTTCTCTTTTTTGCTCCGGTGATTAACCTAGCCGCCCTGTTTTGAGCTTGTTCTAGTCGGAGAGCGTCAGATTTGGTAATAAGTCCGTCGAAAATTGTGTCGGAGTAGTCAAGGTAAGGTCTTACGTAAATAGTGTAGAGTTTTTCCAGAGTTGTCTTTGGTAGGTCTTTTGCAATGGGATAGAGGGGGCCGAGGGCATTACTGGCTTGTTTCAAAATGTTGTTCACGTGTTCATGAAACCGGAGGTCACTGGAAAGCGTGATTCCAAGATGGCTATGGTTTTGGTTCTTGCAGACTATATGGTCGCCAAATTTCAGCCCGGGCTCCACCTTGTTGCGTCGTAATGAGAAACTTTGCTGGACTGTTTTTGATGGATTGGACGTGATTGCCCAGTCTTGGCCATATCGATGAATTACGTCCAGGTCTTTCTGGAGTGAAGTCTGGGATTCTTGTATGTCTGAAGGGTTGTACGATCTGTAGAGGAATGTGCCGTCGGTGAAATATAATGTCTCATTCGTTGTCTTCGTCGATAGTCCGTCAAGGTACGTTATTGCCAATAATGGGCCCAGCACAGAACCTTGAGGGCAGCCCGCTTTTAGGGTTTTCAGACAGGATGAAATGGTTGGGGACACATTTTGAGCGATTCGTGGATTTGGAGGAACGTATTGATGCGTCTGGGTGGTCAGAATGTCGTTATCGACAATCACACGTTGTGTTCTGTCGGACAGATAGGATTTAAGCCAGTTTAAGAGGGGTGCTGTGAGTCCAAATTCGTGTTTGCACTTATGAAGTAGTCCGTCGTGCCAAATATTGTCAAAGTATTTTGAAATGTCCAAGTAGACTGCTGTAAAGTCAAGTCCTCTATCCAGTGCTGAGTATAATTTGTGAGTCAGGTAGGTGAGTTGGAGCTGGGTGTTATGGTGTGGTCGGTAGCCACTCTGTTTTTCCGTCAAGAGGTGGTTTTCAGTCAGATGTGTATAAATTTTCGGAAATAAAATTTTTTCTAATATTTTGGAGACATTACAGATGAGGGAAATAGGTCGATAATTGGTAGGCTCTGATGGAGAGCCTTTCCCCTTTGAATATAGGTTTTACGTTGGCAATTTTCCATGATCGCGGGAATATTCCGGTCCGGAGGGATTTGTTAAATAATGTGGCTGGAGGAGCGGAAATTAGTATTGCAGTAAGCTTAATAATTTTAGTGGGCAGCTCGTCCGCACCAGTCGACCTGTTTGGATCTAATGAGTTCAGGACTGACAGGACTTCTTGTTCGCTGACCAAAATTTCTCTGAGAGCGGGTACCGGTTGGGCAGAAGCTGGAGCTGTGGGCGGGTTCGGCATCGTAGGAGCGTCTATCACCGTCTGGGAGACAAAAAATAATTAAGTAGGTTCGCTTTTGCCCTGCTACCGTTCACAATTTGGCCATTGCTTGCTATAAGAGGTGGGATGCTAGGGTTTTGAGAACGCCCTACAATGTTGCGCAGAATTTGATGGTATGTGTGGGGATTTTTCCGGTTCTCTAAAAGCTTATTGGTTTCATTTTTTAGGTACTCGGAGTGCAGCTTCCGGTTCAGATTGGTCACAAAATTCCGTTGCTTTGACCAGTCATCCCAATTTTCTGCACACTTGTCCTTTTGGCTAATTTGAATAGTTTATTCCTGAACCTTATTTGTTTCTTGAGGTCACCATTAACACATTGACGGGGACCCGCCCCTCGGGTTTTCGGAGATAGAAAACGCGGCGCGTAGCGCCGCCGTACGTGGAACCTTTCCCTCATCATTTTACAACTTCGGAAAATTTTAAGGTTAGGTCATCTCAGGTCAGGTCACCAGTACAGGTCAAATGACCCAACCTCAAAAAAAGTTTAAGATAGCATAAGTCGGAGCAGGGTGAACTTATCCGATTGAAACCATATCACATAATGGCCCCACCGAGTTCTCTAACATATGTTCCGGTATTTTTGATATCGATGACCTAAGGTCAGGTACGAGGCATGACCTCCCATTGAAATACATGGGAAAAATGGTTTTACGGAATAACTCAGTAACGGATGGTGATAGAGCATTTATTTAAGCTGTATTAGACGTGCCTGGGCTTGCGGTTCTAATGATATGCATTTTATATAATTGGACCCTGACCTGACCTCAGGTCAGGTCAAATCCTGATTTGACCTAGCAAGGTCAAATTATATATCATTCGATTCGGCTTGCTGAGAGGATTCATATGGCTTAAGTCGTTTTGCTCTATCTTTACTTGTTCAGATGTAATGCCCGAAAAACTGAATTTTACATGTTATCCCTAAGACGGGCATGTTTGACCTCTCGTGACCTTAAATGTACCTGACAAAAAATGGTTCAAATGTTTTCGATGGAGAAGTGGATGGGCAGCCCAACGCCGTTTACTGTTTTCGCCACCTACCGTGGTTCTCGAGATCTTAGGGGCGGGTACCCGCCCCCGTCAATGCGAAGGTGGCTCAGACCCCCGTCAATGCGCGTGTTAACCCATGGTTTGTCCCTTGGTCTAGTTGTTACTAGTTTTGTCGGAATAGATGTTTCTGCTGCATTTAGAAGAGCTTGGGTGAACCCCATGGCTGCGTCGTGAACATCTCCCTCCAAAATATTGGTCCAATTTTGGCTTTGCAAAGTACGTATTAACAGGCCAACATCCATTCTTTTGTAATTCCAAACTTTTTTCCGGAGAGTTTTTGTTTGCGGCTTATCTACACTGAAAAACACCTTGGAGATCACTGACTAAAATTGTTTGCATGGAGATAGTACCATAGACTCGAATGCACTACACCTGAAAATTTGTTATCTCGGAAGCACTGCCGACAGCAGTGATGCATCTCTGATACATCAATATAGGGCTGCTATTTGTACTCGAGATCATATTTGCTAAGGTTAGATGATCTGGTAGATACCCCAGCGTACATTGAGTACCTTTTCTGATCTACAAAAAGTCTTGGCATCGATCAGGCGGGATTTGAACTCATGATGCTTCTTTCGCGACAGCTTCTATCGCCCTGCCATCTGCCGTCAGAATCAAAACTTCAGTTACATACGGAAGCGACATGTGCTAAGCGGTGGACGGCGGACGCTGCACGCGCTGTGACTTCATCGGGAAAGTACCTTGATTTTCGCGCCAAAGTTGGGCCAGTGATCGCAGTTCATCGTGGAGTGCTGGTAACGGTGTTGAAAATCTGCCCTAATATTTGCAACTGTGGGGGCGTTTGTCTGTGCTATTTAGTGAAGATAAGTTGTAAAGTGGTGTTGGTCTGCTTCCTGACTCAGGTAAAGGGCAATTAGAGGCCACGCTTCAAACCAGGGGTGTGGATTTATTTTATATCTCTTTGGGGTGCCCGGGAAACCCCAATGAAGCGTCAGGATAGTAAAAAATATCCTTTAATTGTTTTTCTTTTTCATTTCAAGACATTAAATCGGTCTCATACAGCCAAGAGAGTCGCCACCAGTAAACAAGTTGGGGGGGCCGCCACTTTTTGCCATGCCAGACCATAAACTTCGGATTTGGGCTCCTCGCTGCCTTCGGCTAATGCTGGTTATAAAAAGTCCTATTTCCTCCCATTTTGAATATCAGGATTTTTGGCCAAAAAGTGGGGTGGGCCCTTGGGCCCCCGGTGCCGACGCCCCTGAATACAGCGCAACAGGCCTGAGCACAGGTGCAGGAACCGTGGGGGCAATTGGGGTCGAATTTTCGGACTGGGGAGGCAGTGCCTCCCCCGAACTTCGAGCCAATAACTATTGTTTGGTGGAAATAAATGGTCGAGTCACCGGTGACTCCTAGGCGGGGATTACCGTTGCATCCCCCTCCCCCACTTGAAACAAGTTCTTGGGCCTCTGGGCCCAGTGGCGGATCTGGCCGGTGGGTTTGGGAGGGGCAAACCAAAGTCGAAAAGCAAAAGAAAAAACGACACGCAGCGCAAAATTGCGCTGAAATATCACTTCCCGGCACGGGTGTTTGAGGCGAGAAGCAAAACAAAACGTCACGGGCTGCAAAAATATGAGCTCTAGATACTTTTTTCCTATCCACAGCCCCATATTTCCACTGAAGTTAACTGGTTCTGTTTGAAGTTGAGAGTAGAAGCACCAAAATCTTGCTTATAAACTTAAAAGGAGTCGGGGGAAAAAGGAGGTCCATCGCTTTGGGGGGGCAAAAACATAGTTTTAGCCCCGAGCTTCTCCGTTTGGGGGGGCAAATGCCTTTTTGCCCCCCTCCCTGGATCCGCCAGTGTCTGGGCCCGAGAAGAAACCTAAACCACGCTGAAAATTCCACGACCTCCGCGGATTGTGTTCTTTATTTACATTATTTCAAATTTGGGCACCCTCAATCATGTTAAAAAATCCACGCCCCTGCCTCTTAACGTTTTTTCTCAGAGTCGGGAAGAAAGACCATCACCACCTTATCGAATCACTGACAGGTTCCCCGCGTTGTAGATTTCCGATTTGAATTGGATCCAAGCAACCTGGAGCTGGAGCGCTTGAGAACAGTAAGTGACTACCTATCATTGTTCTGAGTGATTCTGCGTGTTTTTTTAGTTTATTGTAACCCTCGCCCGTGGGAAGTCAAAATTCATTTGAGCCCCTAAAACCTTAGGAGGTTCAAATGAACCCCTCTCAAATTTTTCCGGCGCCGTTTTTTCACACCTTATAGTCGATAAATTGCTCAACTTTCCCAAAATTTTACAGTTGGGTCATCTCAGGCCAGGTCAAGTGACATCACCCCAAAAATGTTTAAGAGCGCATAAGGAAGAGCAGGGTTAAGTTAGCGACCTGAAACTTATCACATCATGGTCCTACCGGACGCTACAAAAATGTTTCGGGATTTTGTTTATCTTGGACATGAGGTCAGATATGGAGCAAGACCTCTCCACTGGTAATACATGGGGAAAATGGGATTCGGTCGAAAATAGCCATTTTCTGTATATACGGCTAAGAATGCATTCTTATTCTTCAAATCGTGGTATCCCAGGCCATTTCGTAGGGTCATGTAACTTTAGACCTATGACCTGAGACGTCATCTAGGGCAGGGGCGGACGCAGACCCAAATTTTGGGGGCAAACCCATGTCTGCGTCTACTCCGGGGGGGGCGGTGGGACGTGCAATTTTGGTGCTCGACAGAACTAGTATAAGCTACCTCTCCAAATACATGATTGCTCTCTTGGGGGGATGGAAACGAATATTTTTCTCTACAGACTACAGACCTAGTGTAAGCACCTTTTTCACAAATTTATCCGAGACCACAAGTCTTTTGCCTCAGGGCTGAGACAGCTAACCTCATCCCATGGGGGTCTGTCTTTCATAAGGTGCCGAAGGATTGGACCCATACCTTCGTCCTCCAGCTGGGCTTGGCGTATTTCAGCCAATGAAACGTCCTCATGTGAAGAGCCACATTCCTCGTTCCCAACAAGGAGTAGCCCTTTGGAAGGCTCTGCATGCCCTGCAGTCGGAGATGATGAAGATGATATCGTGTGCTGTAGAGACACAGCAGAAGACGGGCGAGATTTCTTTTTCTTGCACCCTGAGCATGAAACAGAGCCTGATTGCAGTGTAGACTGCAGACTTTTTCCTTTGGGCTGCAGTGGCGACACGCAGCATCGCAGGGTCGTCGGCTAAGCGCATCTGCGTTGTGATGGGTCTTCCCTGGGCGGTACTGGATCTGGAAGTCATATTGGTCAATACCCGCGATCCATCTTGCCAGCTGACCTTCTGGCTCTTTCAGGGTTCGAAGCCATTGCAAGGCTGCGTGATCCGTGCGAACGAGAAATTGCCGTCCATATAGATAGTGATGGAAGTGTTTGATGCTTTCAACAATTGCCAATAACTCTCTTCGAGTCACAAAATAGTTCCGTTCGGGACTGGTGAGAGAACGACTGTAATATGCAATTACATGTTCTTGTCCGTCCAAGATTTGTGAGAGGACCCCTCCTATGCTGCAGTTGCTTGCGTCAGTGTCAAGCACAAACGATGCTGACTCTACAGGGTAAGCCAGAACTGGAGCAGTCACCAAGACCTTCTTCAGAGCTTCAAAAGCAAATTGGCAATCAGACGTCCAGTCAAACGTCTGCCCTCTTTTAGTAAGTTGGTGCAGTGGAGCAGCTATCTGCGCAAAGTTCTTGACGAATCTGCGATAGTAGGTACACAAACCAAAGAAACTCCGAAGCTGTTTGACACTTCTTGGCACAGGCCAGTCTTCCACAGCACTTGTTTTCTCTGGATCGGCGGCAACCCCTTCAGGAGAGATGATGTGCCCCAAGTATCTCACCTTTCGTTGAAAGAGAGTGCACTTTTTAGGGCTCAACTTAAGTCCAACATCACGCAGCCTCTTGAACACTTCACTCAGGTGTTGAAGTTGTTCCTGGAATGTTGTTCCCATGACAATGACGTCATCGAGGTACACAAGTGATGTTTTCCACGTAAGGCCATCCCGAACTCGTTCCATAAGGCGCTCAAACGTCGCAGGCACGTTACATAGCCCGAATGACATGACCTTGAAGTGCCAAAGCTTGGACCCGCTCCCGGCAGAGAATGAGGTCTTCGGCTTGTCCTGGTCTGCCATTTTTACCTGATGGTAACCTGATTTCAGGTCCAAGGTTGAAAACCACTGACTGCCAGACAGTGCATCGAGAGCTGTATCGATCCTAGGAAGCGGATATGAATCCTTTACAGTGGCCTTGTTGAGTTCCCGATAATCGACACAACAGCGAAGATTACCATCTTTCTTTTTTACCATTACGATCGGGAAAGACCAAGGACTGCTAGAGGGTTCAATGATGCCTTGGTTTTCCATGTCTGAGTTCATTTTCTGAGCTTCATCACGCCTTCCTTGTGGGATTTTCCTTGGCGAATACTTAATTGGTCGTTGATCACCCGTATCAATGGTATGTTCCGTAATATCAGTGCACCCAACATCCGTGTCATTCTTCGAGAATACATCTGCGTATTGAATGAGAAAATCCTTCAGCCTCTGACTCTCGGCATCTGTGAGTTCTGATCGACTTCATTCAAACACGTCTGCGAGGTTCTCTGGCAAATCGATGTCAGGCTCACTGGAGATAGAACCCTGAACACCAACGCTGAGGATTGGTTCACATATCCCCAAACTTGTGCCTGCCGGTAGGTGAACAAACCTGTCCGAGATGTTGGCCATCAACACTGGAATCTGGTCTCTGCCACCATCGCACAGAGTTCTCCCCACTAGAATGCCCCCATCGAGAACCCCAGATGCCTCAATCATTGCTAGATCGGCATTGCTGTTGTCACCTTTTGGGCAGAGGATCATCATCTCCGACCTTGGAAGTATTCGTATTGGTTCACGTGTGACAACTCTGAACGTGTGCTCTTCAACGTCATCATGAACCATCAATGGAACCCGATTGTGACCCAAGATCAGCTGCGAATTTGGGATATCGATTCGGCAGCTGTGTCCAGACAAGAAGTCAAGCCCGATGATACGCGGGTCCTGGATGTCAGCCGCGTAAACAGAGACCCGTTTTACAACGCCCTCAATTTCCAGCTCGATTTCGACTGGGCCTCGCAAAGGCAGTGTGTGACCCGTCACTCCACGTAATTCGACATCTGATCTGCCGAGGTCCATATCCTCGAGCAGGTCAGCTCTCACCAATGACTTCGCGGAACCAGTGTCGATGAGCAGCGGCTGGGTTCTGCCATTTATTGCTCCCATCACCCTTAGGGATCTAACATCGGCTGATTTTGACCCATGCTCAGCATCAGGGCTTAACATGTGTTCAGCTGGTGAACGCCCTTAATCACCAGCTTCACCTAGTTTCCCGACCGGGCTACGCCGCTCGATTCATAGTGATGCACTGGATCGGAAGTTCTATGGCGCTGCTGGCAGTTGCGCTGAATGTGACCAAGTTTTCCACAATGCCAGCAAAACACCCCTGAGCCCTTTTGAGGAGCCCTAGCCAGAGGCTCGGACCGTGTCTGCCTCGATATTCCCGCAGCTACAGTCCGCTCCAAGTGGCCTAGCCTCTCTGAGATCGCATCAAGCGTTGGTGTCGCACCACTAGCATTTGCCACTGCTGTATGAACTTTTAACCCAAGGTTACCACTGAAGCTATCCTTGCGCCCATACGACTTCTGGAGAGCCTCGATCCTCTGGGCGCAAGTCAACGCGTCAAGAAGCGTTGCTGGGTTGGTTTACATGACAGATATCTGCATGTCTGGGTTGTTCAATGCTTCAACAAATTGGTCACGGATCAGCCGGTCAAGGAATTCGACGGGTGCCCCGGGGTATGCCAGCGTCCCCAATCTCTTGACATCGTATGCGAGCTCAGACAACGTTTCATTTTGATGCCTTTTTCTATCTCTGAACTGGGCAAGAAATAGTTCCTCTTGGTGAGGAATCCCAAAACGCTGGTCGAGCGCCTCTGAAAGCATAACAAAATCCAAATCGACACCCTGTGACAGGTGGCCGAGAATCTCTAACGCTGTCCCTCTGAGGCTCGCAATAAGCTGAGTAGCCCTTTCCTGATTATTCCATCCATTCTGGTCAGTAATAGCTTGGAACTGGGTCTTGTAAGCCGCCCATGATATAGTTCCATCATAAGGCTGGGGCACAAAATGTCCCATGCAGCTTGCCACCGGCTTTGTGTCAGACAGGCTCTCCCCGCCATGTTGACCTACATCAACAGCCGGCATGGAATCAGGAAGGCGTGAGCCCATCAAGTCAGTAAGTATCTGGACCTGCCTCTGTAGTTGCTCAAACTGAGAAGAATGGCTGTGATATTGATTCACTACTGAGCCGGAGGAGTGGGCCACAGAACACACAGCTTGAGCTGTCACTGCCTCCACCTTTTCCATACAATTGGGTTCACCAAGTTTTTGGGTCTGACTCCTTGTAGTTATACCCCTTACCATCCATAATTGAAAACAAACGTGGGTTACGTGACTACTTCTGACACCAATGTTACGATCCTTTTGTCTGTGGTTCGTTTGGGGAAAAGCGACGGCAGGAAAAAAGTGTGTTTAAAGATGGTAACTAATTATTCAAAGAAAACCGCATGGCCAAACGACACGGCATCAAACAAACCAGACTCATTCACTCCCTAACGGTATTGTACATACACACCGAGACGGAACATGGCAATAGCACGTCAAGAGAGCCAGCAACGGGGCGAGACGGTCGGTAAAGGGAGAAGGATTGAATCCAATCGAAGCCACCAATCGGACCCGGACATGCTAGTTACTATCCAGCATTATGGCAAGAATGTAAAGAGCTTGTTTTGATCAAGCCCCGGGGGAAGGAAGCCCAGAGAATCGCCCTGGGCTGTAACCCACCGAATCGTTGAGATCAACTCGGAGGAGGCGGAACAGTGCGACTCACCTGGCCGAATCCGGTCCTGGACTGACCTCCCGACCCCGCTGGCACACCTCAGCGACCTCAGCTCGGCTCACGCACGAGGACCAATGAAATTCGACGACACATTAACACGGGGCGGGAACAATTAGAAACCTTCTCGAACATTCTACCCACAAACTAACAAGAGAGCTAAAAGCTCAGCGCCCGCTCGGCCTCGAACTCACCATCGCTGAATAACTGCTAATGAACAGCGCCTTAACCGACTAAGCTAACCCGCGCAGCGACCGGAGACACAGTCCCGACGTATCCAGTCTGCAACAATATATACTGACTCACAATGAACAATTACCCGGGATATGACACACCCTAATATACACACACATATATATATAAAAAAAAAAAAACTGAGTGGTGTAGTGGTTAGCATGCCGGGCCGGAAATCCGGAGACCTGGGTTCAAGTCCCAGCTTAGGAGCAATTTTCCAAAGCTGCAAAATTACAACAGTCTATAACTTATATATCAATACTGGAGGTACACTGAGACCTGACTGGCATGAGAATGCCCCAGTAAAACAACTGCCGATAAATTAAGTATAAATACGCAAGCTTGAAAGGAAAATTCAGGCTCCTGAGTGGTGTAGTGGTTAGCATGCCGGGCCGGAAATCCGGAGACCTGGGTTCGAGTCCCAGCTTAGGAGCAATTTTCCAAAGCTGCAAATTTACAACAATCTATAACTGATATATATATATATATATATATATATATATATATATATATATATATATATACTGACTCACAATGAAGATTATATATACTATATATTAATATATTATATATATATATATATATATACGTATATATATCTTCATTGTGAGTATATATATATATATATATATATATATATATATATATATATATATATATATATATATGGCGACAGATCGGCAAGTCGATAACACCCTCATATCGCAGATTTCGGTATATTCTCTGTCAGGCGGCTATTGATGGAGCTGATGACGATTTTCATATTCATTTTACTTCCTGACTTACGGTTCGAAAATTATACCCTCAGGTATTTTGACCATACTCACTTACATGACTTTTTAACCTGCCCCGGTGGCGGGTAGAGCCACCTTCGCCCTGGTGGGGCCAAAAGACCCCCACGATCTCAAAAACTAAGAGAGCTAGAAAAAGCGCAAAACGGCAATCGAAAGCTCTTGAAAATGATATCGAAAATACTTCGGTCATTTTCTTGTCAGGTCAATATCAAGGTCACCAGAGGTCAAAATAGGTCAAAATCGCTAATAGAGGTGTACTAAGAAAACCTCATATATCTCAGAAACTATGATAGCTAGAAACATTTTCTAACACCATTCGAAAGCTCTTGAGATGCACTTTCATTAAGTGGCATTCATTTTCGTGTCAGGTCAAAGCCTAGGGAGCTACAGGTCACTAGATATTGGGCATATTCTTGGGAATGCCCATAACCACCCATGCATAAGGGCGTTTACTTTTCGCTAATAGCTTCCAAACCAAACAAGATGCAGCCATAGTTGATGCACCATTGCAATCCTCTCGTCAATACGAATCGAATGATATATGATATTGCTATGCCAGGTCAAATTTAAGAATTTGACCTGACCCAGGTCAACAGTCTGACCCAACTTGACCTGGTATAGTCACGATGTATATCATTTGACTTCCAGTGACTATACAAACACTTAAGTGACAAAATAAAAGCTCTATATTATTTTATTCAAAATTTATTGAGAAAAACACCAAAAATGCTTATTGACCCAAGGTGACCTTTTAAAGGTCACAAGTCAAAAATTTGGTATCAGCTCAGAAATGGGCTAAGAGCAAGTCCAACCGATGTTTGAAGTTGATTCCATCCATACTTACTGAGAAAAGCTCATTTCGTGATTTTCCCCATGTATTGACAATGGGGAGGTCATGCTCTGCACATGACCTAGGTCACCAATATCAAAATCCCGAAACAAATGTTGTAGCTCCTGGTAGGCCCAATATGTGGTATGAGTTTCAACTGATCGATTAACCCTTCTTTTAGTTATGCGGTCCTAAGTATTTTTAGGTGAGGTCACTTCACCTGGCCTAGTGACCTGACCTGATATGACCTTGAGCCAAAATTTTCAGGAAAGATGTAAAAATAATGAAGGAACAGCTAGACCAAGTTTGGCGGCGCTGCGCGCCGCCGTTTTTGTCACTTCGGAAAAACCCGAGGGGGTCTAAAAGACCCCCACCGGCGAAGGTTAAAGGCGAAATTTTACCCGTATGCTTCTACAAATACCGTAAAAACTTTATCTAGGTATTTTAAGGACGAATTAAGAATTCTGGCTCTTGAGCAATATAATTAAAAAAATCAAATTGTGAAGTTATTATACATTCTTGAATTTTTCAAAACTTATAAAAACTATTTTCCTATGACTTATTTTTAACTTTTTGAGGCTCATATTACTCTTTATACTTTTTGCTATAAGATTCAGAAATAAAAAGAATGGAGACTTTAACAGAAAGCGACTTCTGAGCTCACAAACGTCCCGATCCCCACTTTTGTGAGGTTCGTGCGCCAGCGCGGCCCGCCGTCGCTGCGACTATCAAACGTCTCTGGTCACGAAAACGGTGTCACTGATGGGATTGTTGGGACATGAGGATAAGGATGTATTTAAAATAATAAATTGTAATCAATGTCCCATTCCTTAACACCCGCACTGGAGTGGGGTCCGACTCTTATACGCACTGGAGGGGGACTGGTAGGCCCCCTGAGCTCTCGAAAACTAAGAGGCTCAGAAAAATTCTGGTTGGGGACTGAGTGGGAATTGGTGAAATCTATATTATGACTGATTTTAATTGAACTAGATCAGTATCGTCAAGTTCAAATGAGGTCATAAAGGTCAAAGATTAGCTGTGATGGGGATTCATTTGAAAATCCCGTGATCAAGGGTAAAAATTGAGAATGAACTAAAAACAGACCTAGGTCATAGTGAGAACGTCCCAAAAATGTTACCTTAACTTTTGGGGTTAGGGTCATTCAAGGTCATTGACCTATGACGTCACAATATGGCATATTCCCCCTAGAAACACCATGACTAGAACCCCAACAACCTTTGGACGGGAAATGAGGACTGACATTTTACTTTGACCTGTGACCTTGACCTTTACATTGAGTTATCTTAACTATGACGTCGTATCATAATATACGTCATACTGGATAACGCCATGCGACCGGAAGCACCGGACCAATGACTTTGAGAATGCTGGCATGACCTTGCACTGTGAGCTTGACCTTCATGTGGGATGAACTTGACATATAATCTCGTTTTATATGGAACCATACGTTTATTACAACAACAAACAGGCACATATATACGTGCGCAACCGCAACACGCACACAAAGGGGGGCATTAAAAGCCAAAAAGGAACACTTTCGTCGTAGACGTTACGGAGGTCAAGAGCGATTTAGTACCATGATTATCATCACCCGACCTCACTCATCTCCCGACCAGCTGCTGAGGGTGACAATGGCAGGTCATCAGGAGTCATGACATCGTGCAGGCGGCAAGAATACGTGCATTTCACCGCCAGCCCGAGGAAGGGATTTAGCAGGAACTGTGCGGGACCGCCGCATCCAGATATATCCCGGGAGCAGGGAGTAAATAAAATAAAATAACGTAAAAAAAGTAAAGTGAAAGAATGCAAAAAAAATCAGTAGTGTTGTGCGAGTGAATTATGTGCCCTGCCGTAGTCGTAGACCTCTTGTGCGTGTTTCTGAGTAATGCCGAGCAGAGTCGTAGTGGATGCCACCGAGACATCGGGCGGCGCGCGCCCGGTCGAGAGGTGTAGAACGAATGGGGGGGCGGGGTTCGGGGAGCGGCGAAGCGGTCAGCAGCGGAGAAAGAAGGGCCGGCGAAAGGAGGCAGGCATGAGGCACTCATAATGTTAACAATTAACAATAACAATTATATGCATTATCACGCGGTTGAATCAGCGCACAGTCCGTAACGAGAAGGAAAAGACCTCAGTGCCTCTCCCGAACTCCCGCCCGCTAGAGAGTCTGAACATGTAGCCACAGTCGCTTCCGGCCAAAACGCACTTCAATGTCGGGGCATACGGCCTGATATGGGGGAGCCTCAGTAATCATAACAAAGCAGCCAGTGGGTCATGGAGGCTGGTGACAATAATAGCTCTTCGCAGGGGCCAATATTGGGGCACACGACATCGATCCAGCAACCATATTGATCAGCAGGCAGCGCGGCTCCATTCCGCAGGGTGATGGTCACCGAGATACACACACGGCTTGAGGGCTGTTCAATCATGTTAAGTGGTAATAGATCAATGGTGAATTAGACAAATGCGGCAGTATTCCAGCAAGCAGGCCAGTGTGGAGGCGACTCAAGAGATATAAAAAACCCGGTGGATATTGACATAGCTGCGTCTGACAGCCTCAGAGAAATGTCACCCCTGCCACCACGCCCCACAACCGCCCACCATGGCTATATGGCGCTATAACGTTGCCCGTCGGTCTTTGATGCACGCGAACTGGTGCAACATCGCGATTGCAGTGATCTCAAAACAAATGGTTTAACTTTGAAAGCCTATAATTACAAAATTGTGGCCGATTTTCAAGACTATTTGATGGGTCGACATACCATTGAATATTCTCGAAAGTATCTAAATAATTTTTTTTTGCCACGAAGGGTTCTCCGGCCACCCAGAAAAAAGAAGGTGGGGCCTTCGAGGCTCCCCTCCAGTGTGCTTGTTAACACGCGCTGGTATAAGGCCCAGGGCCACCTTTACTGGCATGGGGGGGTACAAATCCCCCTACGATCTCAGCAACCATGCTTGGAAGGGAAAAAGGAAAGCTGTGTTCCATGGCTTGCCTCGATCTCTACCAAGAATGTTTATACAACTTCTCGCTCGGGTCATTTTTGGGGTCTCGTGTGGCCAAGGCATGTTTCCATAAGAATACAATAGACAATTACCTTTTGTATCGTAATAGCTAACAGATATAGCAAAAGGAAAGTTATTGGCATCCTAGAAATGTATGTGCAAAAACAAAAAGTACTCAAATTAGCTACTGAGCTCAGAAAACGCTTCGATACGGCTATCACGAAAAAAGGAACATTGAAGATTCACAAGCTCGCACCGGTTAATTCGAAGATCATTATTGTCCATGAGCTCTCGAATGATGACGGACAGAAGGCTCGAGTTTCACATTGAATATGTGAAGTTCAATGGCGCCACGTGATGGAGTCGCTCTTCCGATCCGTGGGTCAGATGTTAAGTAGAGCAGCACGTCTTAATCTTACATGTTCGAAAAGCGGTTGTCGGCGTGGACGTTGTGTGACTTTTTGTCTGTGATGCGTACTTTCTAATATGGATTGAACTGGGATACATAAAATTTGTTTAGGGTATGGGTTAAAAAAAGTAAACTATCTAAAATCAAGCTAAGACAACAGTAATAATCGGCTTCTGACGTATTATCCTCCCGCTACATTTTCCAGCAAATGCACCAGAGCGTCGGAACTGTTACGAATGTTCCGGTGATACATTCAGTTTTTTTCGGTACGGCTCAAATTTTTCTGTTAGCAATAGTAACCTCCACACCACATCTAGTTCATTCGCAATGTCACCGAAGCGCAGTCTTGCTCAGTTCTCCCCTCCCGGTTACACCACTAACAACCGGACGCGTTTATGCGGCGTGCCGACTGCGGAGTGGCCGGCGACAGTTAGTTAGTTAGTTAGTTAGTTAGTTAGTTAAGGGCTTTTTATAAGGCGTTCTGTGCAAAGCACCTTTGCCCGCCTCTAAAGTGTAGGGGAGAATTTTCCGGGAAAGGTGTTTACTTTAATGTCGCAGAACAAAGGGACGAATCTTATTTCAAGGAATGGGTCGCAAAGTGTAGCAACACTTGCGAGGGAAGGGGATTGCTACGGCAGAGATGCCGAGCCTGGGGCACAGGTAGGATTTAAAAGGGTACGTGAAGAGGCTTGCCAGCGTAAAGATTAGTTTTTTTAGTTTTGTTCCTTGTTATCGAATGACCGTTTTGCTTACGTTACCCGAGTTCCTCCATTGAAAAAGAATAATTTTGGGTTATTAGAAACACCCGCAAGCACCATGACGTGATGCCGCGGGTCTTTATCCTGCAACCAGGAGGTGAGGTTACAGCACTCTCTCTGGCTGGGTAGCCGCCGCATAGAGGAAGAGAGAAGGGTAATAGAACAGATAGTGTTAGGGGGGTGTGAGTTGGTTAGTTGTTAGTCTTAGATGTGGTTAGTATAGTCAGTAGTCCTTAAGTTAGGGTTAGTTGGTTAGCAAACATGAACGGATGGTTAGATAGGGTTAGTTGGTTAGTTGAACTTTTTTATTATTATTTTTTTGGTGGGAGCTTTTCTGACAGTTAAAGCCTAGTTTGAAGCACCTATTGTTTAAATTTGTCAGAGGGACGTTTATAGTGTAATTGTTATTTCTAATATGAGGGGTGCTCTTCAGATGCAGGTATTTTCCATACCTGCCACCATAGACGTTCAGATAAAGCTTTCGAGCCTAGTAGCCTTCAGGAATGTAAAGAGCTTGTCCACAAGCTCAGGGTTATCATTGCCGAGAAGAGTGGAAAGGTTTACTAGGATATTTCTGATGCGGCAATAATCTAGCATGGGCTGCCTATGGGCATCGTGCTGGGGACAGTCGATGAGGATATGGTAGGGATTTACCATGGCAGAGCAGGTACCACAGGTACCTACACGCCCATAGGCATTTAATTTGGTGTGTCCGCCGGCGACAGTGTTGGGCTTGGTCTTTTGTGCTCGTTGCTGATTTCGTTGTGAAGACTCCATTTATTTTATTGACGTTTTATGTAGTTTAACCCCACCGGGGGCACATGGCCCCCCAAGGTTTCGGGATAGCAGAAAACGACGAGGCCAGCACCGCAGTGACGGCCACCCCACGCACATTTCCCATCATCCCTGAAATTTTACCCGGGTCACCCAAGGTCAGGTCACCAGACGAGGTCAACCAAGGTCACCCACTTCCCTTAGAGCCGAAGAGCTACATTTTAAAGTCGATCGATTGAAACCCACACTCAGACCCTCCAGGGTCTACAAGGGAATCCGGGATTTGATTCGGCCCGAGGTCAGGTCACGAGGCGACCCCCCATGGAAAACAGGAAAAGCTATTTCAGAATAAAAGCCACAAAAATGATCAAATACCAACGCCAGAACAACGTTTGGACACCCCACGGATCCCAGGGGCAATTGCCCTACTTTCCAAGGTCACCAAGGCACCAGAGGCAAAACAGTATTGACAAAACTTGACCTAATAGCAGAGCGAAACAAACACCACGTGTTGTCTGGCACGGCTTTCATTGATAACGGCAAGGTCACTTTTGACCTTCGACCCAGGTCATATAGCACGAGGTGACCCGGCGGCAAACCACTGGCGGGAGGTCTTACGTTCCACATAGCGGAAAAGACGGCAATTGCACAAATGCTTACCAGGTCTCAATAGCCTAATGACATAAGAGTTATGCCCAGTTGCTAATCATTGCATATTTGAGAAAATAGCCGACTGACCTAATTGACCCTGGAGGTCAAACCATTGACCTGAGCACTAAAACAGCGAAGTAATTCTACTGAATCACGCGAGCTTTCATTGCACTTGCAGATTTGCGCCAACGCCCATATTTTCGGAGTAGAGGGGGGCCATCGATGGCCCCCGGTGGGCGAAGGGGCCGACCCCGGTGGGGCGCGGGTTAAACAATGCTCTTTCACATGAAGGTGATTTGAAGTCAATAAAGATATAGGAAGTATGTATGCTTATATTTTCAAAAGTTTGGAATTATATTTTATAGATATTCCTGCCAATTGATGTAATTAAACTTACATATTTGTATTGTTCACACTTTTGAGATTATTTTCATGTAGCTTTTTCTAAGAATACCTTTAGTTTAAATGGCTAAAAACTCAAGCGAAAAGTCCGATGCAGGCATTCAATGCTGGATTGCCCGAGGCTATAACTCCGAAACTATTATCCGGACACGACTAATAATACCACAGTCGTTTTCAGCACTACTGAGAACCCCAGGCCCAAATTTTCATGAAAATCTGAGATATGAGGGTGTTATTTCAACCCATAGATTTGTCGATTTGTCGTGGAATGCCCCTATAAAGAAATGCAAAGAGGTCTTTGCGTTATTTCAAGATACGATGCAGTAAAAGGTTTAAACAAATACGCTATTACTATATTTGTGCCCGTTTTTACTTTTCTAGTAGATTTTAAGAATGTACGCACTACGCAGTTCTCGTCGCTGAACTCTGGTTCAACGGTGGCGTGACCGAGCGCTTACATCAAGCAACTCTGCAAGGAAGACCAGAATATGGTTTGTGTTGTGCATGCTTGCTTGAAGTGCATTGATGAATTATGTATCCGGATACAAGCTAAAAAAGACTGTCGAAAAAATAGATTTTCGTAATAGCGCCCACGGGTGAAGGCCAATATGGCCTGTGTGCGTCATGGTGAGCGACAACACCGTTGTGTAGGAGCGGGAAGCGACTGCGCGGAGGAGGGGAAGCGACTGCGCGGCGGAGGGGAAGCGACTGCGCGGCGGAGGGAAGCGACTGCGCGGCGGATAGGAGGCGACTGCGCGGCGGAGGGGAAGCGACTGCGCGGTGGATAGGAGGCGACTGCGCGGCGGAGGGAAGCGACTGCGCGGCGGATAGGAGGCGACTGCGCGGCGGAGGGGAAGCGACTGCGCGGCGGATAGGAGGCGACTGCGCGGCGGAGGGAAGCGACTGCGCGGCGGATAGGAGGCGGCTGCGCGGCGGAGGGAAGCGACTGCGCGGCGGATAGGAGGCGACTGCGCGGCGGAGGGAGGCGACTGCGCGGCGGAGGGGAGGCGACTGCGCGGCGGAGGGAAGCGACTGCGCGGCGGATAGGAGGCGACTGCGCGGCGGAGGGGAAGCGACTGCGCGGCGGATAGGAGGCGACTGCGCGGCGGATAGGAAGCGACTGCGTGGCGGATAGGAGGCGACTGCGCGGCGGATAGGAAGCGACTGCGCGGCGGATAGGAGGCGACTGCGCGGCGGAGGGGAAGCGACTGCGCGGCGGGACGCTCCGGCGGCGCATATGCTGCCTCAGTCAATCGGCAGTCGGTCTCCCGCCGCTGTAGCGCACCATGTGGAACGATTCGCTGCCGTCGGAGGTGACGTCCCGGATGTCAGCTGGCTGTCTGCAGGAGGCCCACAAGCTGCTGTGTCGGCGCGAGGCGGTGGGGGAGCCACTGGTCTGCCAGCTGCCGGAGGGCGAGCCGGACGGAGCCACCCCGCACCGCTGGCTGGAGGCGGCATCAGTCAGTGTGGTGACGCTGACGCTACTGCTGAACCTGCTAGTGCTGGTAACGCTGTACAGGAGCCGCCAGCTGCATACGCTCATCAACTACCTAGTTTCGCTACTGTGCATCGGGAAGATGGTGTGGACGGTGGTGCCCATCATCATGGCCAGCAGGCCCAACTTCCGCGATCCCATCATCTGTTACTTACGCTATTTTTTCATGAAGGTAACAAGACAGACAAGTTATGTTCTGCTTATGACCGTGGCAGTTCTAAGGTACTTGGCCGTAGTGCACGACAAGAAATTCGCTCTGACCTACAAGAACGCAATCATTCTTACTGTCAGTATTGGGATTGTCAATTTCATATCAAGTTTGCACATTTTTGACGAGTGGGACTCGTGCGTACCGACATTTTCTCACACACCACAGAAGTATACTATTGGCATATCACGTCATCGAGCCGAGGGCTCAGTTGGTGGCCAGATGTTTGTCAAGTTCCTAATAGGGTTCGGCTTCCTAGCGTTCACACACGCCTGCATCTTGTGCAAAACAATCAGGTCGCGCCGAAACCTCCGCTCCAAAAGAATATCCAACCGGCACAGAGTAGCCACGACCCACCGGTTAGAGATCGCCACCGTTTCTGCATCCGATCTTGTGACGATGCCCAATACAGCCTCGATCTCGGTTTCTCCCGTCGTCAGTCGTCAGGTCGTCCCGCACTGCTCCCTCCGCCGGCTGAGCGTCATAGTCGAGGACGAGGTGTCGGCGTGCAGCCTCAAGGAGACGACCAGCCGTGCGTCCCCCAGGGGCTGACGAGTTCCGCACAGCGGACGGTCACCTCACACTCGGAGGAGTCGGAGGAGCAGCAGGCTGGGGTCCTCCCACCACAGGCTGTCGCAGCCGCGGCCAAGCGAGGGCGGCTAAAGGTAGCCAACGCCTCGACCGAGGGGGCGGCGTTCGAAGTGGCGCCAGACAGCCGTCGCACGCCGGCCCTCAGCGCCCACAGGACTGACGTCGTGGCCGGCGTCTCCCTGGTGGTCATGCTGGTCAGCTACTTCGTCAGCTTTACTCCCATCATCGTCTTGGCGGTGGTGTTTGGAGATAACGAGTCGTGCTTGGTCTACCCCAGCAGAAGGATCCTCTACTACATAGTGGTGGGCATCAGCGGCGGCATCAGCGCCGTCTGCGATCCCATCATCTGCCTCATCTTCAGCCATGCCTTCAGGTCCGCCTTCAAACGCACATGCACGTGTGGAGACCAATGCACCACGTTCGGCTGGGCATGATGATGCACGAAGAACAACGGACAAACTTCAGAGGTCTGTTCCGTCCCATCCATCCCATTTTCTGGTCTATATCTAGTCATCCGGTAAGTTTTTAATGGGTTAAGCTTTGACACCACAAGGGGGATTATTTGCCGCACCCTCTGCGTGCTTTTAAGTCATAAATAGCGTATTGGTAGACTGTAGACTGAGTATCCACTTTTCACGCTGGGGTTTGCATAATCTTGCCTTCTTTGTCACCGACTTGGTCAACATTTGTTACCAATCTTGTTAGCGAGCGGCAGATTTTCGCCCTCCGATTCAGACCTCGCACAAAATCGGAAAATATTCCATTCAGTTCGGGAAGAGTGGAAAGGTCACCCTCCAGTCACGCGTCAGGATAGAATAAATGATTATAGGGGACGTGGCACCTCCATGATGGAATTTGAACTAAGGTATGTGAGCATGCCAAGAAAACACTTGAACGAAATTTCATTTGTCCCAGAACTTAACGTTCGCAGAAAAATGTAAAATTTCACCTCCTAGCGTCCCCCTCCTTCCCCGGTGTTCACATGGTATGAGCTAAGTTTGGGAACATGACATAATTCCCAGACCCGCCGCGCGGATAGATATTTCTTGCCTTGACATCCTTAAATCCGACGTGCCAAAAATGTGTTTTATTATATCAATAAAATAGCCGAAACCGATAAGTGTCAATTTATTTCCTCAAAATATCATCTTTTTAGCAAATCACGCTTCATTTGTATTCGTTTTCATATACGGCGCAAGTAAAACAGGTTCAATCTGGCCAAAGCATTACCAAGTCTTACCGATTTACATTCATGCGATTTGGAGATTTTTTAGCGCTCACGGAGAGAAGTTAGATAAACGAATCATTAACTATTTTTTCAGCAGAAATAGGGTAGTAGCCATTATTTTCAAGAAACATTGCCCTTAAAACCACAACAGCTTGGAGCTGAACTAAGGTGTCCTATTCCCTTTAAATTATTCTCACGAGTGAAATTCATTGGTACCTCTAGCTCCGAATCATAGCGTAAGAAATATTCAAACTAACAAGCGCGCTTACTGGCATGATACTCCAGTAAGCGCACTTCTCAGTTTTGCGCCAGATTTGGTACCCTGGGTTTTCTAGTCGGTAGAAACAATATTTGAAAGTTTTAGCTTGTAGTGTAAGTGATTTCTTCCCCACTGGACGTATAAATAATCGGTCCGAGCGCTTTCAGTTTGATTGCTGAGCGAGCGCGTACCATCGAGGTCGTTCCCCACATACGGATAACATTTCACATGGGGCATTCCAGGACAATAATAATATTTTGGGGCTTATCGACGCACCAACTGCCAGGGTCATATGGCGTCGCCAACTCTTCCCTGTTGGAAGGGTTTCGGGAGCCAGCTTGCTCCTTGTTCAGGAAGCCGCCGGGCTGAACCCGGGTCGGCTCGTGGAAGCCAGCTACGCGACCACCCACTACCGCGCCCCCATTCCAGGACAAAACGACCAAAAATATTTCAATTTGACACCATTTGTCTCCGGGGTAGTTTTGGGCCAGAAACACGCCTGTGAGAATCTTAGCCCCCTCCGACCAACGGTGACCGAATTATAGCCTGAGGCATTTTCGGAAGGTCACCTTGTAGACTCATCTTTAATGCTTCATAGCTAAAAAAACGCATTGCCTGATTAACAAGGTTTGCATATCATTGAACTTTTCTTCAATCATATTTTTTTAGAAAAAGAAAATTTTAAAATTAAAAAATTGACTTTTAATTCGTTTGACCTTTTCTTATATGACCTAGCTTGACCTTGTTGCAGTTGAAATGGACCTTTTAGATACCTCAAAAATTTTGCTTCATAAATTATTTTTCGATGAAAAATTAAAAATGCGTCCTTTCTATAAATGCCAAATTGTTAGCATCTAAGGTAGGTATGCAGACGGTTTTTTACCACTGCAGTAGTACAAACTTATGTTTAACACCGCAAACAAAGCGATTACTTCTGGAATCGGTTGCTTGCAATAATATTGCACTGTCTTTACAAAATTTCCATCGTGAAAGTGTCGAGTTTATGAGAATTAACACGCGCCCACACGAGGGGCGGGCAGCCGGCCTGCTTAGGTTTATACAGATAGTAACAACAAAAGCACCATCGCGCAGCGCCACCGCACTTCATCTACCTCTAACCCAACATTTTTGCAGCTTCTGGAAAAATAATTTAGGTAAACTGGCAGGTGGTAGGTACCGTAAGTAACGTAGATCAGCTAGCAACTGACTGGTGAAAGTTTGACCTGAGGTAGGCGGCCGTCCTTATGCTTTGAGGGACATTCAACTTTGGTTCCTGAATTAACACTTCATCGTGGGAGCTGCTCGTGTGGGTGGTGGAGTCAGGGTCTCCGTGAAAAGTCCCTTGATGACTCTAGTGAGACTCCGACTCCTAAAACTGAACTGGAAATAACTTGGACAATATTTGTAATAAAGAAAAATAGCAGCCATTAAAAGTGATAGAACAATATCCATTGTTTCGAGGGAGACGAGGGCAAAGGAACTTATTAGTAATGGGTTATTTAGCCTTGCTCCTTTAAACGGAAATTTAAAAATATGTCGCAAATTTAAAAATAATTGAAATAAGTATAACTTATCCTATAAGGACCACTTACTCACACAATTACGTCGTTCCCGGAGATGGAAAAATAGAATCGATACAAGGTGACCCAGTGCAGCACAGCATATATTTCAGAGGATTTATACAATGTAAAACAAACGTGTCTGAAAGGCTTTCATTCCCAGGGGGTAATTTGGATCTGCTCATATATGGGAAAAAATGTTGTTCTGAAATCATAACACATTCGACTAGATCACTTGAACAGGTTGTCTAACATGACATTTTTAAAAGGTGATCATTTCATAGCCGACACAGATCCCAGTTCAAACGCCACTTCAAAAGGCTTTTGATTGGTGTTTTTAAATGATTAGGGGGAAGTTTTGAAACAAACAAACAACAAGAGCTACTACGTGACAATAAATAACAAAATGTACCATGTGAAGGTTGTTTTACCACTTTTACCAATGTTTCCACGTTTCATTGGGGGTGGTCGGGCACCCACAAATAGATATAGTTCCACACTCCTGTTGCCTTGTATAATCATTGAAGAATAAGGGAATACACTGAGATGACTTCAACCCTGACACTGACTTTGTCCTGCACAAGCACATTCATTCACCTGCAATGATGGCCGTCAGATCACTCATTGCTTAAGCCAAATAATTTATACTAGTATATTTAATATTACCTTTGCATTGGACATTTGCCATGACTAAGTTTGCGATCATTCACGCAGCACCCATAACAGAAAGTTTACTTGCACAGCACGACACTGTTTGGTTCAAACATAGGTGTACGAAACCCGAACCTCTCTTCCTTTGTTTGTAGAGATTGCATGAGCAGTGATGGATGTCTTATTTACCGCTGGTATTCTATGAAAGTTTTTTATTCATTTTTCCATAATCAATTGGCAAACAGACTTTGGAGCTGTCTGGCAACATTGGCTTTGCTTGAATGTAAAATGCACAAGAACTTAATCGTGCTGAAAAATGTATGCATAAGAAAAGCATAGGTACCTTTGGCATCACGTATTTGATTATTCACTGGACTTTTTAAACCATCGTGCTATGTTGCCGGTTTGGCCGTGCTCTCGATATAGTTGCAGGCGCCCTTGTTGTGAGACCTAATGAAAACGCTTCATACACATAATTTCATTTTGCTTCGATATATCTTTTGCACTGGAATCAAACCTTTGCATTGCTTTAAATCGTGTACATGGTGGCACAATTTGATAAAGTTAATATTTTTGCATTGTGCAGTACAGCGCTCCGTCACGAGATGTATGTACATACATTCTTTAGTCATCTCTCTCGCTTTCATTCTCCAGGCATAAGTTCTGAAAAAACACGAGCCATTGCAGTGTTCTGTTTGGATCCTTCTGATATCACACAGGCTCCGTGGCCTAATTGTTGGTTGTCCCTGCTGTTCAGCAAACCATGTAGAATGAACAGTACATGGGGGGGCGACGGCGCTGAATAGCCCGTTTTAATCTCTACCGACAATTTTACGTACAATCGTTTGGTCGGGTCACCTTTGTTGTTGCTCAAGGTCAAAGTATTTCTTACAGGAACTAAGTGGAAACCTAAATTTTGTGGCATGATAGCTGACAGGGGAGAGCCATATAAAAAAATGTTCAGCACCATTGGAATGCTCTTGTCGAGCTCGATCGGATTATATGTCTTATAATCTTGTCTAGTCAAATTTCAAAATAACCTGCTTTGACCTAAAGCCGGGCTTAGGTCTGCATGGTAAAAATAATATTAATCAAACTGCAGTGGCAAGTCAGACGCGGCAACGTAAAAATAAAACCTCCAGCACAATTCACGACAATTCTCAATTCTCACAAGTTATCAAAATTTACCAATTGCCCCATGCATTTCTAATCCAAAGGTCATGACCTGGACCGTGTTCCAGGTTATCGATGTGGAAATCCTGCTACGAACAATTATCTTGCTCGGTGACCTTACTATGTGGTGGTGAATCTAAGGACGATAGTTAAATTTAATCTTCCTGGTGCACATCCAAAGTTTTTTCGAGGTTAGTTCTCTTGACCTGGGTTAGCGATCTGACCTAGTATGACCCAGCCCTAACATTTTGCCAGAAGTTGCAAAAATGTCGGGTCAGGGGTAGATGAAGTGCGGTGGCGCTGCACGATGGTGTTTTTTCTACTACCTGTGGAAACCTTAGGAGGCCTGTTGCCCACCCCCTCGTGTGGGCGCGTGTTAATTCTCAAACCGTGACACTTACACAATGCAAATTTCGTAAAAAACAATGTGATATTGCAAGCAACCGATTCCAAAAGCAATCGCTTTGTTTGCAGTGTTAAACATAAGACTGTACTACTGCAGTAGAGCCTGGCGAGTAGACGGGTTCAATGCGATATTCTATTCGTCCATAATATTTTAACTGGACATTTTGACTGCACCTATCTACTCGGATGTTTCCCCTTACACATCTCAACTAGGAATACGAGAGCATCGGGAAATAGTTTGTTGCACATTCCATTTGCAGGGGTAGGGAGAGTAAAACGCGGGTTGTTTTGCCGAGCCGCGACAAACACAAACATATTTGTTCACTCCCAGCCTCAATGTGACCTCTTTCACCATTCTCCCTCTGCCTGTAAATCCCAAGTAAAAAAGTATGTTAAACAACTGACGAGCTAGGCATGTGTGGTGTTATAAACGAGATGAGCTGTAATTTAGTGACGCACGATAACCTGTTGCTCATCAATTGCAATAAATAAAAAGAACCGTCTGCATACCTTCCTTAGGTGCTAACAATTTTGCATTTATAGCAAGAACGCATTTTTTAAATTTGTTATCGAAAGATAATTTATGAAGCAAACTCTTTGAGGTGTCTAAAAGGTCAATTTCTACTGCGAAAAGGTCAGGCTAGGTCATATAAGAAAAGGTCAAACAAATTATAAGTGAAAATGTTTAAAATGTTAAAATTTTCTTCTTTCAAAATAATTCATTGGTTCAATACGAGTTCAATGATATACAAAACTTGTTAATCAGGCAATGTGTTTTTGAGTTATGAAGCATCAAAGATGAGTCTACAAGGTGACCTCCCGAAAATGCCTCGGGCTATAACTCGGTCACCATTGGTCGGAGGGGGCTAAGATTCCCATAGGCATGTTTCTGGTCCAAGAAAACACCGGAGACAAAGTTTCAGGTTTTTTCTAGACATGGTGGTGTCAAGCCTCAGTCGATCTGTCGTGGAATCCTCCACATATGAGCGATCCAGCCCGCCCCGGCCCGACCGCCACGCTGATGAAAAGCTTATATCTCCAATAGGGTGCAACATACCTTGACGGGGCTATCACCATATTACACTCGAATCAATTTAATTACAGGCTGAACACATCTGGAATGGGCGAGGTACTGGCGAAGCCCACGGCGTGAGCAAAAGCAGGGGCATATCAAATCATCAAATTTCCGCCACTTATTACGTCATAACCAGACTTGTTGATGACTCAAATTTGAGTCGACTCAACTCTGACTCACAGCTTAAAAGCTGACTCTGATTTTGACTCGACTCGCTGTGTTGATTTTGACTCGACTCGCTGTGTCATCAGTCTGCCACTGACCGCCGCCCAGGTCGGTCGCGCCGGGTCCCGAGACGAGTGAGAGCGAGCGCTGAGAGCGCCAGAGAGAGAGAGAGTGAGAGAGAGAGAGAGTGTGTGAGCGCCAGTGCAGAGGCAAACGCAACAGTGCTGTACCTTTGAGTGACCGGCGGCGGTGAGTGCTGCGTGATTATCGCTTAAAGACACAGTGACTCACAATGCCTTCACAGAACGAGCTTAAGGATGCACTAATTTAGTTCACGAGTGGGCATGTCTACCCCAAGGGGTAGGTATATAGAGGAGAGCGAAATCTGCCTTCGATCGATATATATACGTGCTGCCACGGCTTGCAGCCGTGTTTGGAGTGAGATTTGCTTTGCTGGTATATAATTATTGATTGCGAGAAGAACACCACCGTGGGCGACTGGGTTACGTTGTAAATCCTTTCTAAATATTGAAAAACCTGTAAGGGAGAATGGGATCTCAGCTGAGAGTTTAGTTTGTTGCAGGCATATAGCTGCCATTCCCCTGGATCTTATAAAAGCCTGGAGATCCCCGGCGCTGGTGCGATTCCACGACAGTTCCACTGCAAAAACGTGTTAATGATGGGGTGGAAGTTAGGGTGAGCGCCTACCAGAGGAGCTACTTGCTATTTCCAGTATGGGCCTCCTGGCCCATAGGTTTTCTTTGGGTGCCCAGAGGGCACCCCACTTTGCCTGGGTCGAGACGAGTGCCGCAGGCCTAGATGTCCCTATTGATGCTGCTCGGTCTTTAGAAGGTTGTGGCTGGCCTGGAGGAGTCCCGGATGCCACACGTTTGGTGGGAGATCTTCCCCTAGTGCTATCCTCCCTCCGTGACCCCTCAAACTGCCTCCTGACAGCCGCAACCGACGTCGGCGGCGGTGGGGGAGGCGGAGGGGGCTGATTATCGGACAGAGGAGAAAAGGCAGGAGTAGAGGTAGAGGGCTGACCGTCAACAGAGATTTCAACGGGGGGCTGGACTGGGGACGGCAGTTGACGTCGCTTCCCACCCTTGCCCACCGTCGTCCAACCCTCGGTCGCTTGAGGGGGGTCAGGCTCCGGTGCCGCCAAGGGCACCCTTTGCCTCAGAGTGGCGGGAGTCTCAGACGGGGTGTTGGGGGCAGGAGTGGTCCCCTGGTCCCCGCCCCACCCCAGCCGGGGCCACAGGCGGCGGGGGAGGGGCGGGAGGGATGGGTGGAGGTGCCGCCTCCGGCTGCGATGTCGGGGCGGCGCGCTGGCCAGAAGTGACCAGCCCCATCCTCCCCATCCTCCCAACAAGTCCCAGGCAACGAATGATCCGTACTTATTATTGCCGGCGGCTTCAATGCTTGCCTACTGAAACCGACCGATGTTAGCAACACACCCAGTCATAGGCTACGCCAAATCATCTCAACCTACGGACTACACATTTGCAACACGACTATGACAACTTATCGACCAGCCAGATCTCTGATGTCATTACTAACCGCTCAGACATCGTAGTGAAGTGTGATATCACCAAGTGCCACTATGGTGGACCACACGACTTCACCAGGGTGCTGATGAAGCATGGCCGGCGCGACAAATACAAACCACCGATGATAGAGACCCGCAGACTAAGTCGGATCAGCCAAACTGAATTCAATTTAGCATTGGCTACTTCTGACTGGAGCAGTGTTTACGAGGCAGAAGAACCTACAGCCGAGTGGGACAGATTCGTCTCTCTTTTCATCTCCCTACTCTATACCGTGGCACCACTAAGGAGAACTAGACAACCGCAGCCGACCGCCCCGCACGTGTCCGGCCCGTCTCGAGAGCTGCTGGCCCGGCGCCGTGGCGCGCTGGCGGCCGGCGAGACAGCGCGCGGCGAGTATACAGACCTCAACCGCCAGTGCCGCGTGGCAGCACGTGGGACTGCAGGGACCACCTTACGCACCGGCTCACAGAGGCTGGTCCGAGCCGGACATGGAGTGTGATGCGGCCAATACTTGGCAGCAAAAAGACTACTGCTGCCTTACCTAGTGTGATCCCTGATGCCACCAACAACTATTTTGTCCGTGCGGGCCCCCAAACTGCGTCTGGAGTGGCCCCACTTAGGTCGCGTGTGCCTGTGAGGTTGCCCCGTGTGCCGGCCTGCGGTATGAAAGTGAAACCTGTCACTGCTGACGAACTTTGCATAACCCTAGGCTCGATGAAACCATCTTTCTCCGTTGATGTTTTTGGTTTAGTGTATCGATGTTTCAGCGTTTCTTTTACGGAATTCAACATGTTTTACTTCACATTATCAACTCTAGTTTTACATCGGGAATAGTGCCACAGACATGGAAACACGGCATCGTTGTCCCAATACACAAGGGTGGTAGTACAGCAGATCCATCTAATTGGCGCCCAATCACAACACTGCCAGCGATCACAAAAGTAACCGAGCGACTTGTGCACACCCAGCTAAATACCTACTTAAATCAGTACTGTTTATACTCAAACTCAACATGGCTATAGACGTAATCACTCTACCGAGACTGCACTTACGGTTGTGACCGACAACGTCTATCAGGCGATGGATAATGGTGAAATATCGATTCTTGTACTCCTAGACCTGTCAAAATGCTTTGACGTCATCAGTCACGACAAATTGCTTCACAAATTTCAGACATACGGCGTTGAAGATCACTGGTTTGGCAAATACTTGAAAAACCACACCCAACAAGTCAGACTAAGGTCAGGAGGTAAAACAACGATGTCCCAAACGCTGCCTATTTCGAGCGGGATTTTTCAGGGTAGATCGCTCTCTTGCTTGATGTACTCAATTTTTGCCAACGAATTGAGCCTGTACACAGAAGCGTGGACAATATTGCAGTTCGCTGATGACACTCAAGTTCTCATATCTGGACGTATTCAAAATTTACCACAGATGATCCGTTCCTTAGAAACTGAACCTGGCATCGCTACTAGACTGGTTTCACAAAATTCACTCAACATAAATGCATCAAAACGCAAGTCTTGGTGATGGGTACCTCGGCTACGCTTGAGAGTACCAAAAGTAAGTATCCGCGTTGGCAAAATTTCTGTCACAGAGTCCCGCGAAGTAAAACTTAGGCATTTACCTCAATAGCCACCTCACTTTCCAGCCCCACATCAATCATCTCACAGCTAAATGTACTGGGATTTTAATAGGCCTCACTCGCGCACATGTAATCCCCACTTCTGCTCTGAAATTAGTAGTCGATGCCTAGTCATCTCATCCATTCGCTACTGCATCTCTGTATACGGTACTTGTGGGTCGACACAGCTTCACCGAGTGCAAAAGATTATTAACTTCTGTGCTCGTATACTGTGCGGCAAAAGGAAATTCGACCACATTTCTGGCGATGTAGAGCGGCTGGGTTTCCTTACAGCGCCACAGCTCGTGTTGTACCACCAGTTGTGTCTCATGAGGAATGTGCTGTATACTGGTGAGCCACATGACCTGAAATCTCTTTTTACATTCTCTAAACACGATCATTATACGCGTCGACATACCCAACTCAGGCCACCACCTGCTAGGAGCGCTGCAGGACAGAGAAGATTATGCTGTGCCTCTGCCGCAGCGTACAATTCCTTACCACCGGAATTACTAACGCACTTAGTCTTGCCGCCTACAAAAGAGGTGTTAAGAGGTGTTAGAAATGCCGTGAGAGCCAGAGT
Source organism: Lepas anatifera (assembly GCA_034440635.1). Taxonomy (NCBI): domain Eukaryota; kingdom Metazoa; phylum Arthropoda; class Thecostraca; family Lepadidae; genus Lepas; species Lepas anatifera. The sequence goes on along the minus strand of JAOTON010001584.1, from coordinate 25,594 downwards.
GTGATAGTTTTACTTGTGATGTATGTGTGGTCATTTTACCTTTTACCCGCATTCCTTTATTGACGATAGGACGTGAAAAGCCTTGCATTGCTAGGACGTACCTGAATAAATTGAATCTGAATCTAAATCTAGGATCTAGGTATGGTGGCGTATTCGTAATCATCGATCATTTTAATACTTTTGTCTCCTATGTCAATAATTGCCTTATGGACAGCTGCTTTCAGAGTATCAAACCGATCCAGCATGTCACACAAACTATTCCATCGAGTTTTACAGTCTAGCACCAGCATCAGTTCTTGTCCACGTTCTTCTCCAACGGATTTTTGAAGGACTTCGTTTCTGCGGGGGATTTTCGAAACCAGCGGACGATGTTCCTAATATTGTTTACGATTAGATTGACCGAACTGTGTAGTTCACGGTGACAGGTAGCACCATCTGTGTCTTCGTCCGTGCTGTTGCTGTCATCCTGGTCATCACAGTCGGATTCCTCTGACGATTTAACCTGCAAGGCGGCAAGATTCACATTAACGCTACGACGACAGAACAATTTGCATAAGCATGCTATGCAGCTAGAACGGCAATACAAGTTAATTGACCAGTTCAAATTTGACTCACCGATTTTCACCCATGATGATAGAATACGCGAAAAAATACAAAGGATGAGCATGACATCGATCAGTGAAGGAATTTAAAGACACTGAATGTCAAAAGACCACAAATATTCACATCAGATCGCACAGTAAAATTCAAACACTTGCAAATATATCATTTGCCGTCATTGTCGTAATAAGCTATTTTTGCGCTATCTCAGAATGAAAGCTTTCAGGTACATTCAAATTGATCTCACCTGGTTAGTTTCACCACCACCGCCGTCGTCTGCTTGTTCAGAGGCCTGCCTGTCATCACCCGAGTACAGAGCGTCGATGACGGCCAGGTGCACGCCGTGAGCGAGGCAGAGTTGGTGTTCGCAAGGCAGTGATTTCCCGAACATGACCACCACGGAAGCTCCGTCGGTTGTGGCACAGGTGACGTGCTTACTGAGCTCAAGACCAAATTGTGTCAACTCGCCCTGCAGAAGATCCAGGCACTTCTCGGCTGGCATTGAGCCGTGACAACGCGCGACACCGAGACGCCACATGTCGCCTTCGCAGTGGACAGTCACGCTCATGTAGCGACGGTTTTTCAAGGACGTATATTCATTGATTGTAAGCGAGAACCTTTTGCCCTTTGACACGTGATCGGCCAATTTCACCTTCACCTAGCCCTTCAGGCGAGCACAGTGTTTGAGAACACGCCGGCGAGTGGTGTGATGGTGGATTGGTAGGTTTTTGTAACCTTTAGCAGCCATTAGTCCGCGCAGGTCCGGTGAAGTGCAAAACTGTGAAAGGCAGCCCATCTCTGGCGCACATTCTAGCTAGGATGGAATCCAGGTCTTCCTCAGTTTTAGAGACGTAGTAGGAATCCAGGGTCCGGATTCCTGTCGTAGGTTCCGATGTTTTGGAGCTACTTTCACCGGACAAGTTCTGCGGGGTCTCCCTGGATCGGGATGGTCCAGCAACGCTTTCACCACCATGCTTACTCTTGAGATGGACGTGAAGTCCTTTTGTTGATCCTCCAGCTATTTTCAATACCTTTTACAAAGGTGACATTTTGCTGTGCTCCCATTCTGGCTTCTAAACAAGTTTTTCCACACCGCACTGCCCTTGAATTCCACAAAATCGGTCATTACAAGCACTTCCAAAAATGCACACAATGGGTAACTTCCTGCCTTCTGGGTTTCACTGACAGCAGGCACTGAGAGTAACTGAGTCAGAGGACATGCTCCCTCACAGATGCGACGAGCAATTCGACCCCTCCTATTCGATGGTCGAGATAGTAATAAACATGTCCAAAATTAGTGTCTGGTTTAGATAACGTATGTGGCGTATTCTTAACAGCATAGTAAATATTTCCCGTTAAGGATAACTCATAGCATACTATTCTCGCCATGCGGAAAGCACATGAAAATTCATATGGACACTAAACAGAATAAAATGCTCTGCTCCCCAAACAAATAAAGACATATGAATGATATTGACGATATATATTTCTTGGTTATATTTCTAGTCACATTAATATAGAGGTATTTACCTATTGTGACCCGGCCTATTGTGTCCTGGTCACACAAGTCACCTGCCACGATAGTAGCACTTCAGGAAGCAAAGGGCATCATCGGCTTCGTCGCCGAGACTCGACCGTTCTTTAGTGACGATATTCCCGACAGTTGAAAACACACGTTCCGACTCAACACTCGTAGGGACTATGTTCTTGAGCCAGCTGTAGATAGAGCTATCATACCCGTTCTTCCAGAGGCAGGCAGGTTTTCCAACTCTTTCCTAATGGCCTTGGTCATAAGCCAAGGATTGGAGAGACTTAGCCTGGATGCACTTGAACTGTGATCTGGCTCTGGAACTCTTATCTTATCTAGAGCCTGTTGAAGCATCGATTGAAGCGACTGTGCTGGCTGAGGATCATCAACGTCCATCGCTTCTGCATCTACAACTACTTCGGAAGCATGCATCTGTTCCAGGCCATTTTTAAACATGTTAACTGGGGGGCCAATTGGCCCCCCAGTCGGCCGAAATGCCCCCCCCCAGTGCCGGGAAATTAGCCCCCAGTAAAAAGACAAGTCTTGCTTAAAACTTAATAAACAAAAACTCACCTAACGAAAATAAAACAGAACACCACCCGTTAATAATAAGTTTGTTCTATTGCTCGTCCCAAACCGACAATCCACAAAAATTGTATTCAAAAACTACCATCAGTAGCCGTCTACTCCATCGTGCAAAAACGTAACAAAGAAAGTAGTTGCGGGAAATCCCGGCTAAGTAGCCTCCACATCAATTTAACTAACCACAACGCAGGAACTAGTCTAAAACCAATCAAACATCGTTTTCTATCCGACTAGAAGCCCCCGCCAGCCAGTACCGTAGCACTGCATGATGCTCTCATTTCAGACGTGGTCGGTTGTCAGCGCTCAGAGCTCGTTCGTGGATTAGGCGGGACTGTGTAGTCAAAGCGCGTCAGACTGGTTACTGGTGTGCCGGTGTGAAGTGCTTAGCCCATTTATTATTATTATTGTGTTGGTAGCATACGTAAAATTTATAGTGAGATCGTTGCATTACTTTTTCTGTAAAGTTGATAGGGGAGACCGAGGTCAACTGTAACGATTCTTACTTTTCTGCTTCAGGAAGGGCAATGCTTTGTGCCAGAAAACTTTTCATCATATTTTCAGCAGCCTTGACATTTTGGCTTTCTGGCAGATGTAGCACTCTACCAAAATAAAAACATTGATTGGTCTTTGCTTGGCTAGTACATAACTTGGCTAGTACATAACTAGACAACTTGGCTTTGAAATACTTACGTTAAATGTCACATTTGACCCCATCAAGGGTCAGTTGTGACACCCCAGGGGTCCGTTGTAATATATTAATGCCATGCTTCTGGTTCTTTTCGATCGCGATGCATGTCTCGTTAGGGTCGTTAAAAAAAACATTTTTTTACTGTTCAGACTCGAGCTCGAACAGAGAAACTGACACGGTGTGAACTGTGAAGCGATGATGGTATAATATACGTACATGCAGAAGGGAGAGCCAGGCTTTTGCTTGTGTTTGAACATTTCAGGTAGGTGAAATATTAAGCATAAGACAACGCTGTAGCATGTTGTTGGATTCTATAATGATTTTTAATACTATCAGCGACGCTTTCCACGCCATTTTTAGTATGGGGAAATATCGGGATCCCGGGATTCAGAAATATATAATCCCGGGATTCGGAATTAACACGCGCATTGACGGGGGCGGGTACCCGCCCCCCTCGGGTTTTTCGGAGACAGTAGAAAAACGGCGGCGCGTAGCGCCGCCGTACTTGGTATACCTTTTCCCTCATCATTTTTACAACTTCTGTGAAAATTTTAAGGTTAGGTCATCTCAGGTCAGGTCACCAGTACAGGTCAAGTGACCCGACCTCAAAAAAAGTTTAAGATAGCATAAGTCGGAGCAGGGTGAACTTATCCGATTGAAACTCATATCACATAATGGCCCTACTGAGTTCTCTAACATATGTTCCGGTATTTTTGATATCGATGACCTAAGGTCAGGTACGAGGCATGACCTCTCCATTGGAAATACATGGGAAAAATAGTTTTTACGGAATAACTCAGTAACAGATGGTGATACAGCATTTATTTTAGCTGCATTAGACTCGCCTGGGCTTTGCGGTTCTAATGATATGCATTTTATATAATTTGCCCCTACCTGACCTCAGGTCAGGTCAAATCCTTGATTTGACCTAGCAAGGTCAAATTATATATCATTCGATTCGGCTTGCTAAGAGGATTCATATAGTTCAAGTCGTTTTGCTCTATCTTTACTTGTTCAGATGTAATGCCCGAAAAACTGAATTTTACATGTTATCCCTATGACAGGCATGTTTTGACCTCTCGTGACCTTAAATGTGACCTGACAAAAAAATGGTTCGAATGTTTTCCATGGAGAAGTGGATGGGCAGCCCAACGCCGTTTACCGTTTTTCGCTACCTACCGTGGTTCTCGAGATCTTAGGGGGGCGGGTACCCGCCCCCGTCAATGCGAAGGTGGCTCAGACCCCCGTCAATGCGCGTGTTAATACAATCGCGGAATCCCGGGATCCCGGTCCCGGGATTATCAGCCCTACTGGCTACCTGGAGGCCGGGTGCCGGTGGCATCGACAGGATGTGATAGAGGAGTGACCCATACTAAGCGACTTCAGTGAAGTCCATGCCATTTAGATATTCATACATACTTAGTTAATTCCCGCCTGCACCCTGTGATTTGCCATGGACCCTGGTTGCTTACATGGCCAGAACTACTAGTCCCTCCGCCTCGAATACTAATTTTGGCGTATTAAAGGGAATGTGACACTTTGGTCGAATCCTCGAATTTAGTGAAATTAGGCGTAGGTACTTTGAAGCCGAAAATAATGAAACCACTCATGATTTCTCTGAAAATGTACAATAAGCTCAATATTTTGATTTTTAAAATGCTCCTCTAGGGAGCAAAATAAATATCTGCCTGTGGATGATGTCATGATCTGGCAACCACTACCATACTTGAAACGCTTTAAGGGCTTCGATTGGCTGATACTCACCATGACGTCAGCATATGTCGTCACACCAACAGCCATGACAACTGTGGCCTGCTGCTAAGGGTACATGAGGGGTACATTGCAGGTAGGTTTTAGCTTTTTTCTACGGAAAACTCGAGTTCCAAGATAAATGATATATTGAGTACCGGGTTTTCCGATTTACTTTACAACTTGGTTATCTCAGTTAAAATCACGGTATGAAGGTGGTACATTCCCTTTAAACTTCTAGCGTGGCATACGCATGAAATGACAGCTAGGCGTCCATGTCACTTGTATCTTGTGTGGATTATTGCCAGTAAGTGTGTATCAATTAAAGAAGTCTTAAAAGCTGCATCGTGGTGCCGAAAAAAATACTAAGAACTCGAAACTGGTCCCTGCAAGTTTGCCAGCCAATCATATTCACCGACCAAACTCGTTCAACTCCATGTTTATCCAGTGCTATCAGACGCTGCACAAACCCCTGGCCCATACATCCACCCTCGTGCACGCAATGTCTCCTTCACCTGTTCCCCTCCGTCAGTTCAACAGCAGGCACAACCACCACCATTCTCAACACCACGCATGTGAGTTTTACAACCTGCCACGTAACCCCTCCCCACCGGCGGTTCAACTCGGCGGCGCCCAGCGTGACCTCTGTAACCTCTGTGCCCCGCGGGCAATCGGCAGCCAGCAGATGCCGGCCGCTGATTGGTGGAGGTGCGTTCACTTGTATCGCGAGAAATTCATCGGACATTTATCCCTGAAAATGGCATAGCTTTAAACCATAAGCCAGCATATGTATTAGCATTAACTTTTCAAACATTCATATACTTTGCCCTCTATTGGCTTGGTTATCTCTTCACCATCCGAGGCTGCTCTTCGGTACGGGCAAGATTCCGGCAGAGTCGGCACAGGCTAGCCGGCGGCCGAGTTCGCTGAAGTCAGGAGAGTCGCGAGATGGTTTTCTGCTGAGTGGAGGTGAGGGGGCACAGTCGTAAGGTAACCGGGAGGAGGAGAGAGAGGTATATAAAACTAAAATTGTACCGTCACACGAGTAACGGAGAGAGTACAATTAGAGAGCGCTGCCGAAGTACAAGAGGACAATATGCCAAAAGAAAGAATCACTCCCTGATTTGCTCCGAATTGGATGGTTAAAAGGCACAGAACTTGATTTGGGACTAAACATGCTGCTGATGTATTAGCGCATTCTACTTTTCTGGCAACTACCGCGAAAACTACAACTACGATGAGACCCAAAAGACATTGGCAGCGGAGTGTATTTTATTTTTCTAAGGGGGCACAGTTTATGGATCCATCATACCAACGTGGATTTTTGAAAACCATTTTGGGTGACCAAATCCAAAAACTGTCAATTACTAGTGGTAAGACCAATTGAGCAATTAATTTGACGTGTTTAAACACCACTCGGGTTTACCTCCGGCACAAAAAAGCTGCCACGAAGCGCCGTCGTACTTAGCACACTTATCCTTGGCCAATTTCGTAACTTTCCCCAACATTTTAAGATTGGTTCGTCTCAGGTCAGGTCACCAATGCAAGTCAAGTGACATGACCTTTAAAAATGTTTAAGTTGGCATAAGTAGGAAAATGGTGAATCTATCGAATATAAACTTGTACCACATGCTATTAAAGATACATGAACTAGATATAACCTTCAGTTTAGTGGAGCTACTCCGACAACTTTACCGATAACGGTTGTCGCAATCGTTACCGACGAAAACATTTTCGCAATCTGCAACTATCCATAGTCGAATCATCAGTCACCGTTCCGAAAAAGTTATCGAGATATCGATGTCAAAATCTGGTTAAAATTATCGAGTACTCACCATTTTTTTGCATTAACAGCCATCCGGGCAAATAAACTCCTAGAACGCGAAAAGAAACGACCATCGGATGGCTCAAGTGGGAGACGGATTGATTCTCAGTTCCCAAACAAAAATTTTAAAGAAAACAAAACGCTTTGCAGAGCTTAGCACTGATACTTTTTCCTCTCTAAGTCAGTTTCAATGGATGCCAAATTTCCATGAGTTGTCTATTTTGCCCTACTTTATCATGTATAACAATTATGGATATGCCTGATCCACAACTCTGAATAACCTCAAGAAGGAATTGCACCAGAGACCAAGGCCTTTTTGACAAGAGGTCCAGCAGTGAAGTTTCTTCTTTTTTCTTAAAGACATGATGTTGGCAAAGAAACGGCGGCAGCAATAGTGCTGACAAGAAGAAAGAGCTTATGTCACGGACTATTACTGTCGCTGCACTCCAGACTTTTATCAGTTCTCTGAACAAAGAGCAAGCTGGCTCCCGAGAAACCCTTCCAACAGGGAAAGAGTTGGCGACGCCATATGACCCTGGCAGTTGGTGCGTCGAAGGCCCCAACAATAATTATCAGTTCTCTGAGCCCTTTCGGCAACAAACGCGCGCTTTCTGCTTTGGCAGCTGCCTAATTTCCGTGGTTACTCCCGTCACTCAATTGGAGCATCCTGCACCTACAACCTCCAGATTCTGAGGTTGAATTGAGCTCTCTCTCCCAATGAATTGTTTCTGTAAACAAACTATAAGAGTCTATGACGCCGCCTGTCGTATTTAACTGTAATGTTGGCGTTGAGTCCGGGTTAAATATCACCGAAAAGGTTAAGGGTGCTTTTCGAATTTTAGGGCTGCTTTTAAAACTTTTAGGGTCGCTGGCGTTCCCCTAAAAGTATACAAAGTTACATCCCTGTGTATAATTGCGCAAACAAAATACGTGAATTGCACCTATCAGCGGAAAGGTCAAGCCTCATGGGCTCACGTGCGCGCCTACTCAACACTGAAAATATGAAATTACGGGAAAATTCAGGGTGTGCCACAATAATCCAAACAGATGCCCTGTGCCGCGCATTTAAAAAAATTCTTGATAATGATTGCTAAGTTGTTACCAGGTCATGTAGTCGCACACACCTAGCATCAAACAAACATCAACGAACATCAACAAACATCAACAAACACAGCTTCTCCGAAGTGGGGGCATGATCCTAAAGTTTGAATTTTTGCTTATTGTTCCAACACTCTGGTCGTGGCGGCACATACATTTTACCGCAGGATGCAGCGTGCCACATTTTGTGCCATGCTAGTGTCAAGAATGTTTTGGCTTCTTGATATTTTTATTGGGAAAACTACAGAAACGTGCGGAAATTGTTCAATTCCAACTGGGGTGTTTATTTATCTATTTATGTTATTATCGGTGCCATCTCACCTTACCTGTCGGTGCGCCCTACAACTCCACATAGAATGCTGAGGTGTTTATTTCTGAAACTATCGGTACGCGATCAGGGGTATCAGTGAGCGAAATCTGCAGTCACGTGCCGTCTACACGATGAAAATGAGAGGGACAACAAGTGACACACGCGCCAACCTTGAGGACAGCCAGGGGTGTAATTTTCTATCTCTTTGGGGGTGCCTGAGCACCCCCAATCATCTGTTGAGCACCCCCAATACATGTGCCGCCCCTGGCTTATCACCGCTGCTCTGCACAGTGCCATCCCTATCTCATCACTTCTGCCATGATTTGTGCCGCCACTGCCACCAACAGTTAATCACTGCCGCCCCCCCGGATGATTACTGCTGCCTTTGGCTCATCACTGATCAGATTGCTGGTCACTGCCGCCCCTGGTCACACTGCCGCCCCCGGCTGATCTCTGCCGCCCATGGTTCGTCACAGTTGCCCCCTTGGCTAATCGCTGTCGCCCGTGGTTCATTAAATTCCGCCCCCTGGCTGATTACCGCCGTCATCTGACTTATAACTGCCGCCCCCTGACTGATAACTGCCCGCCCCTGGCTGATAACTCCCGACCCTGCCTGATCACTGCCGCCCCTGACGGATAAGTACCGCCCCCTGACTGCTAAATGCCGCCCCTAGCTTATCACTGCCGCCCCCTGGCTGATCGCTTCCGCCCCCTGACTGATAACTGCCGCCCCCTGGTTGATTACTGCCGCCCCCTGGCTGATCGCTGCCGTCCCCTGACTGATATTGCCGCTCCCTAGCTGGTAACTGCGACCTCCTGGCTGAACACTGCCGCTCCTGGCTGATCAGTGCCGCCCCCTGACTGATAACTGCCGCTCCTGGCTGATCAGTGCCGCCCCTGACTGATAACTGCCGCCCACTGGCTGATAAATACCACCCCCTGGCTGATAACTGCCGCCCTTGCCTAAGCACTGCCGCCCCTGGCTGATAACTGCCGCCACCTAACTGATATTGCGCCCCCTGGCTGATCACTGCCGCCCCCTGACGGATAACTTCCTCCTGACTGATAACTACCCCCTGGCCGATCACTGCCGCCCCCTGACGGATGACTGCCGCCCCCTGACTGATAGCTGCCGCCCTTGGCTGATCACTGTCACCCCTGGTTCGTCACTGCCGTCTCCCGGGGCAGTGAGCATCCTGGGGATATCTGGACTGTGAGCGTTGTGGGGAGCATGCTTCTGTGAATATCACTAGCATCATGTCATATCTGAGGCGCGTTAGTTTTAATGTCATATATTCATTCTAATAGTATTTCAGTTTTTACATCACGTCAATTTTCATTTTACCTAGTCGGTGACCTTAGTATGTCTTGTAAAAGTGCTGAAGTCATTTTTTCAGTATTAATATTGTATTTTATGTATTTAATTAATTTCTTTTTATATAATCTTCTGATACAATATTCACAACCTGACCTGTTTTACCACCTGACTTGTGGAAGCTCGTGCGGAAATGTCCTATTTACGTATTTGATTTAGTGCTATGGGCGCCGTAGGACCCTATATATCGGTGCACCCTAAAACACCAATATGATGGTGGACCTTCTCCCGGCTGATCACTGCCGCCCCTGGTTCATCACTCCTGCCCACTGGCTGATCAGTGTCTCCCCTGGTTCATCACTGCCGCCCTGATTAATCACTACTGCCCTGATTTACGCCGCCTCTGGCTAATCAGTACAGTCCCCGTTTTTTTAATCAACCCATATATCATGAGCCGGCTCTGGTTAGACACTTCCTCCCTCGAATCCTCGCGGCTCTCTCCCCCCTCCCTGCTGATCACTGCGGTCCCTGGTTTATCACTGCCGAGGAGACCATGGCCCTCCAAAACCAGCCAAACTTAAGTCCTGCTGTCAGCACAGTTTTGTCAGCAGGAATCTGTAACACCATTCCAGAAAGCAAACAGCAGCCAAATATCGTCTAATCGTCTGTTTGCCTATTGGAGGAATTCTCCAAACCGAGTAAATGGTAGACTGCTGCTTCCGTGCTTTTACTGTTTTAGTGTCAGCCAGGGGTAAAATGTTTTATCTCTTTGGGGTGAGCGAGCACACCCAATCATAATGACTACCCCTAATACGTGCGTCGCCCCCCGGCTCAGCATTGCTGCCCTGATTCATGCCGCCCCCGGTTCACTACTAGCACCCTGATTTATGCCGCCT
>JAOTON010001584.1:0-10000 GCA_034440635.1 Lepas anatifera | reverse complement strand
AGCAGCAGCAGCAGCAGCAGCAGGTTAGGTTAGGTTAGGTTAGGTTAGGTTAGGTTAGGTTAGGTTAGGTTAGGTTAGTTAGGTTAGGTTAGGTTAGGTTAGGTTAGGTTAAGTTAGGTTAGGTTAGGTTAGGTTAGTTAGTTAGGTTAGGTTAGGTTAGGTTAGGTTAGGTTGGGTTAGGTTAGGTTAGGTTAGGTTAGGTTAGGTTAGGTTAGGTTAGGTTAGGTTAGGTTAGGTTAGGTTAGGTTAGGTTAGGTTAGGTTAGGCAGCAGCAGCAGGTTAGGTTAGGTTAGGTTAGGTTAGATTAGGTTAGGTTAGGTTAGAATACGTTAGGTTACGTTATGCTAGCCTGTGTTAGGTTTGGTTAGGCTAGCTTAGGCTAGGTTAGGTTAGGTTAGGTTAGGTCAGGTTAGGTTAGGTTAGGTTAGGTTAGGTTAGGTTAGGTTAGGTTAGATTAGGTTAGGTTAGGTTGGATTACGTTAGGTTAAGCTAGGCTAGGCTAGGTTAGGTCAGGTTAGTTCTATGGCAGGCTAAATATATGCACACGTCAACAGCAGTAGGAACTCTAAACACATCCACAGCAACTGAGTTTAAGAACACGTCAACGGAGAGTAGAATTGCTGAAAACGGCTGCGGTGGGCTAAATCTTTGTATTTGTCTATGGCAGGCTGAATCTTTGGACACGTTTACGGCGGCCTGAGTCTCTGAACACGAGTATGGGAGGATGAATATCTGAACACGTTTAAAGGGAATCGAAGATCCAAGATTTGGATCCAGGAATCCAAATTTGGATCCAAAAATACTCTATGGGGATTGTAGATTCTCTATTGCAATCCAGGATTCTGAATTGGGATCCAGGATTCCCAATTCGGATCAAAGACTCTCAACTGGAATTGAAGATCCGCATTTGGGATGCAAGATCGTGAATGGGGATTCAAGATTCTAGACTGGGATCGAATATTTTTACCTCTTATAAATGTTTCTCAAGTGGTACCCAAGACTGTAAATTGAGACCAAAAATTTTCAATTGGAATTCAAGATTCTTTATTTGGATCCAAGATTTTCAATTGGAATCCAAAATTCTTTATTGGTATCCAAGATTTTCAATTTGAAACAAAGGTTTTCAATTGGGACTCAATTTTCCCAATTAGGATCTATGACTCTCAATTGGAATCCAAGATTATTTATTGGGATCCAAGACTTTTAATTGGGATACAAGAGTCTAAATTTGAAACAAAGATTCTCAATTGGAACTCAAGTTTCCCAATTGGCATCATGGATTCTTAATGGGATCCAAGATTCTCTATTGGGATCGATGATTCTTAACATGCGCATTGACGGGGGGCGGGTACCCACCCCTCGGGTTTTTCGGAGATAGTAGAAAAACGGCGTCGCGTAGCGCCACCGTACTTGGTATACCTTTTCCCTCATCATTTGTACAACTTCTGTGAAAATTTTAAGGTTAGGTCATCTCAGGTCAGCTCACCAGTACAGGTCAAGTGACCCGACCTCAAAAAAAGTTTAAGATAGCATAAGTCGGAGCAGGGGAACTTATCCGATTGAAACTCATATCCCATAATGGCCCCACCGAGTTCTCTAATATATGTTCCGGTATTTTTTATATCGATGACCTAAGGTCAGGTGCGAGGCATGACCTCTCCATTGGAAATACATAGGGAAAATGGTTTTTACGGAATAACTCAGTAACGGATGGTGATAGAGCATTTATTTTAGCTGCATTAGACTCGCCTGGGCTTTGCGGTTCTAATGATATGCATTTTATATAATTTGACCCTGACCTGACCTTAGGTCAGGTCAAATCCTTGATTTGACCTAGCAAGGTCAAATTATATATCATTCGATTCGGCTTGCTAAGAGGATTCATATAGTTTAAGTCGTTTTGCTCTATCTTTACTTGTTCAGATGTAATGCCCGAAAAACTGAATTTTACATGTTATCCCTATGACGGGCATGTTTTGACCTCTCGTGACCTTAAATGTGACCTGACAAAAAATGGTTCAAATGTTTTCGATGGAGAAGTGGATGGGCAGCCCAACACCGTTTACCGTTTTTCGCTACCTACCGTGGTTCTCGAGATCTTAGGGGGCGGGTACCCGCCCCCCGTCAATGCGAAGGTGGCTCAGACCCCCGTCAATGCGCGTGTTAACTGCAATCAATGTTGCTCAATTGGCATCCAAGATTATAAATTGGGATTAACAATTCTCAATTGGGATCCAGGATTCTCATTTAAACTAAAGATTCCAATTGGGATTTAACTTCCCCAATTTGGATCATAGATTCTTAATGGGGATCCATGATTCTCTATTGCGATCGAACATTCATAACTGCAATCAATTTGGTTCTCCATTGGGATCCAAGATTCTATTTCGGGATACATTATTCTGAATTCGGATACATGATTCTCAATTGGGGATGCCCAATTGGATTATCTTTGGCACCAAGTTTCTCTATTGGCATGCATCCAAAATTCTTAATTGGTATCAAAGGTTCTTAATTGGGATGCAAGATATTCTCCGGATTTCAAGATTCTCCATTTCGATCCGAGACACTCCAAGGGGACTCAAGACCCCAGTAGAGATACTGGGGTCAAAAATTATCTATTGGGATCTATAATGGAATTTGGATAGATTAGGTTATGTTAGGTTAGGTTACGTTAGGCTACGTTAGGTTTGGTTAGGTTAGGTTAGGTTAAATTACGTTAGGTTACGTTAGGTTAGGCTGCGCTAGGTTTGGTTAGGCTAGCTTAGGTTATGTTAGGTTAGGTTAGGTTAGGTAAGGTTAGGTTAGGTTAGGTTTGGTTAGGTTAGGTTAGGTTAGGTTAGGTTAGGTTGAGTTAGGTTAGGTTTGGTTAGGCTAGCTTAGGTTAGGTTAGGTTAGGTTAGGTTAGGTTAGGTTAGGTTAGGTTAGGTCAGGTTTGGTTAGGTTAGGTAAGGTTAGGTCACGTTAGGTTAGGTTAGGTTAGGTCAGGTTAGGTCATGTTAGGTTAGGTTAGGTTTGGTTAGGGTTAGGTTAGGTTAGGTTAGGTTGGATTATGTTAGGTTACGCTAGGTTAGGCTAGGTTAGTCAGGTTAGTTCTATGGCAGGCTAAATATATGCATACGTCTACAGCGTTAGGAACTCTAAACACATCCACAGCAACTGAATTTATGAACACGTCAACGGAGAGTAGAATTGCTGAAAACGGCTCCGGTGGGCTAAATCTCTGCACTTGTCTATTGCAGGCTGAATCTTTGGACACGTTTACGGCGGCCTGAATCTCTGAACACGAGTATGGGAGGCTGAATATCTGAACACGTATAAAGGGAATCGAAGATCCAAATTTTGGATCCAGGAATCGAAATTTGGACAACATACTCTATGGGTAATCTTGGTAGATTCTCTATTGCAATCCAAGATTCTGTATTGGGATCCAAGATTCTCAATTCGGAACAAAGACCCTCCATTAGGATTGAAGATTCCCAATTGGGATGCAAGATACTGAGCGGGGAATCAAGGTTCTGTATTGGGATCCAATATTTTCACCTGAAATATACGGCTCTCAATTGGTTAGGTTAGGTATGTTCAGGTTAGGTTAGGTTAGGTTTGGTTAGGCTAGTTTAGGTTAGGTTAGGTTAGGTTAGGTTAGGTTAGGTTAGGTAGGTTAGGTTAGGTTAGGTCAGGTCAGGTTTGGTTAGGTTAGGTTAGGTTGGGTTAGGTTAGGTTAGGTTAGGTTATTTTAGGTTAGGTTAGGTTAGGTTAGGTTAGGTTAGGTTAGGTTAGGTTAGGTTAGGTTAGGTTAGGTTAGGTTAGGTTAGGTTAGGTTAGGTTAGGTTAGGTTAGGTTAGGTTAGGTTAGGTTAGGTTAGGCAGCAGCAGCAGCAGCAGCAGCAGCACTTAATAAGGTGTCTTTTTAATAAGGTGTCTCCCGTTCGCGTGAAGGAAACTCCTGATCACCTGGCTCTCGTATGAAGAAAGCAAAATTATAGCTGCAACACGACAATTTGTAGGAAGACGCTAAGGAAAGCACGTATTTACATTGAATCTTGTGATTTGATTTCTAAGCGTTCCCTTCGCAGTTAGGAGTTTCAATTATCCACAATCATTATTAACAACCGCCCCATTGTGCCTCAGATCCACCTTGGCCCACTTCCAAATCCCAGGGCGCTGGGTGGGGAGCCGCAACTGAACAAGTTGGATGATCCATTTAATTCTGTGTTATTTTTTCCTTTTTCCCCACTCACTTTTCAAGTGGTGCTTTTTCAGCCGAGTTCAATAGCCTTGGTTTTTATGAACTCATCAAAAGTCTGGAACTAAGAACAATTTTCGTGGAAAATGCATTCCTATAGGGGAAGTCCGTGCAAGAGTACGCACTTAACTTTCTAAAGGCTTTCACTCTTCTCTTTTAAGTCTGACAGCTAAAATTTTTATGCGGTTGTTTCGCCTGAAGAATTGTCTATGTATGGTCCATGTTTCAACTCGATGTCTCTGAAAGGAACTCGCCACGACCCCATCAAAAATAAAAGTCACGTGCGTACTCTTGCCGGAGTGGGTCGGTAAGAGTACGCACAAGAGGGGCTGGAGTACGCACTGATGCCCCGCTGTGCTTTAAGTGCATAAGCCATGTCGAGAAGTTTTTTGGTCGCCAAAATAGGCAATTGTATGATTTTATACCGTTCTGAATATATAAGAACTATGTTGCAACGTTTGGTTTTACAAATATGAATTACGGACACTGTCCCGAGCGAAAATTAAATTTTCCTATCTCTTAAGCATGCGCACTCTTGCCCAACGGCCTACTGCGTACTCTTGCCGGACATGCTCCCTTGGGAAGAAATTCTTCATAAACATGTTGACAGGCCTTTTAGCGTGAGCTCCGGTTCTGGACACATTCCTAACTCAGGTTTCTTACTGATGACAGACCGCAATACAATACTTTCAATGATAGAAGCATGGTCTACAAGTTTACCCAGTTAAGAAATATTACTGCAAGGGTGCCCAGAAACTTATTTTGCTCTGTACTCCCGCGGAAATAACAAGAGCACGTTGAATTTTGGTGTGCAGCCTAGGCACTAACCTTGCTTTTTTATACTAGGGTATCCACCATCTCAGTGGTTGCTAAGTAACCAAAACAGCTGCTGCGTACTCTTATCTCCTGCGTACTCTTACCCGCCCTTACCCTACTGTAAATAGGTAAGGGATGTAAAAGGTTTTTTTGTTTTCTGCATGACTCTCAAAATATTACTTAAAAATTCCACTCGGCGGCTATATTTCCCAGTATGAATTTTACACTAGGCATCATGTCGCAAAACCAGTTTCTGGCACACTGGTGGGGGGGTGTTTAACACGTGCATTGACGGACGTCTGAGCCACTTTCGCATTGACAGGGGGGTACCCGCCTCCCTCCTAAGATCTCAAAAACCACGCTTGATAGCGAAAAAGTAAACAGCGTTGGATAGTACATTCAAGTCTCTACAGAACAAATCGACCTTATTTCAGGTCATATTCTAGGTCACTAGAGGTCAAACATGACACCATAGACATAACAAGTAAATAAAGGTTTTCAGTCATTACATCTGAGCTGGTAAAGTTAGAGCAAAAAATGTAGGCTATTGGAATCCTCGCAGCAAGCCGAATCGAATGATTTGTAATATCAGAGGTGCAGAAAGTATGCTGGCTGTCACAAACTCAATCCGACGTATGCCTCCTCTGTCACACAGAGCTGGAAATAATAATTGTATACTTGAATACTATTTCCAATATGCTGAATTTCCTCTACCTGTCCCTTACTTTTTGCAGCAGACAAGGTTTTAGCACCAAACCATTACAGCATGAAAGTAGTAAACTGAGTTTTCATTTATAGATCATGTTTTTGTTTTTGGAAGGAAAATTTCCAATTATGGGTCATTTTTCCAGTATTGGGGTCATAACTATTATTGGCAACTCTGACTGCAGTTTCCCCCCAATGACATGCATTTCCTTTTTTGAAGAAGTTTCCATTTTTGGAAGGAATGTTTCCAATTATGGTACTTTTCCACATGATTACATGTAGCAATTATCATGAAAATAGTCATTATTGGGAACATACCTATTAATGGGAGGGTACATGTACACACAATTGGGAACCCTAACCACAGCTCCCCCCCCCACTAAACTTCTATCTCACATATCAACAAAAGGGAAAAATGTCAATGTCAACATAGTATTTGAATCTACCTAAAATGTGTTGGTAAAGTGGACCTTAGGTAGCATTTTTATAAACACCACAAATGCTTAAAATTTGCATCCCACTCACGATCATCACCTGCCTGGTCATTCCTTTTTGCAGTAAAAACTCTGAGGCAACTAGCCTGCATAGATGTAAAGTTATGTCCATTGCCCTAATAGGTACAGAGGTATTGGAATTCACATACCAAAGAAAGATCCAGTGTAGTCAAAATCCTGCTTTAACTCCATGCAGTTCAGGTCCTGTGCATTGCTTACCACCACTGGTAGTAAGCAACACACCCCCAACCAGCGTTTTTCGAAGTCTATTTCTTTCTGAGATTTGCTGTGATTTTCTGAGATAAGAAGGGGGTCTACTCGGCCCCCTCCAGTGCACGTTAGTCCCAGGCCCCTCTCCAGTGTGGGTGTTAACACTTTGTGGAGGACTGCAGTAGCACACATTTGCTATCTGTACAATATTGATATGATAATTTGATCATGAAAACTCTCCTGAATCACTGTTGTTGCCAGCCTGTTGCTGGCGCCAACTCTCCCAACTTCCTCCAGCTCCAAATCTATCTAACCAATCTATGGCACAAATAAACTAAGGCACAAGCAGGCTAAGGAATGAAAAACCAAGCTTGATATGGGAAAGTGCATCAGTCTTACAATAGCCTACATTCATCTTAGATTAGCCATGGGCAGCAGTATTTATTCTAGCTAGTTTTAGCCTGCACTTATCTTAAATATACCTAATGAATATGCCATCAAAATAAGTGGCTTCTCACCTGTTTAAATTTTTGGCAGGCTCTACATCACATAAACATTTCTAACTTGTCTTGTCGCTGTTGCGCAGTTTAAGTAGAATTGCTGCCCTGCTATGTTTATTTTCTCACTTACTTAGTACTTTTATTAGTAGCTTTTAGGCGTACTTAATACTAAATTCGAAGAAATAGGGGCCAATAAATCGAAGACACTCAAACTGTAAATATGATTTAACCTGAAAAAATGGACAGAGAAGTACTTGATAAAGTATCTGCGTTATCGTTAATGCCTTAAATATGCCCACAATCGTGCATTTCTTGAAAAAATTGACTGTCACAGTTCCGGTATCTAGGCGACAACTTTCTGCAAACTACTAACAATCAGCCCCATTGGGCTGCATTTTAAAATCTGGCAACTGTGACAGCGGTTTGCGGGTTTTCTGCAGCGGGGGTCCCTCGTTTTAGTAGAAACTGAACACAGTACCAATATTGTATTACTAATGGTACGCTGTGCAATTGAAGAACAGAGCCGCTAAGTTAAAATATTCCCTACACGCTTCATTCTCTATTTCGAAAATATGGGGTTTGATCTTGACCATACAGTCTCAGGATCGCTATTTTGTCACAATTATGCACCCCAATTTTCGTAAATGTGTCACAAACTCCGGTAGCCGAGTTGGCAAGTTTCTGCACCTCTGTGTAATATCACTTTGCTACGTCAGATCAGGGCAAATCTAGAATTTGACCTGACCTGAGGTCAGGTCAAGGTCAAATTAGGTTACATGCATATTATTTGAACTGAAAGGATGATACAAACCTAACACCGAGATAAAACAAGCTGTCACCATTTATTACTAAGTTATTCTGTTTAAAACATTTTCCCGTGCATTTCCAATGGAGAGGTCATGGCTCGTACCTGACCTTAGGTCATCAATATCGAATATACCGGAACATTTTTAAAGAATATGGTGGGGCCATTATGTGATACGATTTTCAATCAGATAAGTCTACATTGTTCTCGGTTCTGACTTATGCTATCCTAAACTTTTTTAGGTGAGGTCACCTGGCCTGTACTGGAGACTTGAACTGAGATGACCTAACTTTAAAATTTTGAATAAGTTGTAAAAATGATCACACACAAGGTATACCAAGTATGGCAGTGCTGCGCACCGCCGTTTTTGTTATATCTCCGAAAACCCGTGGGGGCGGGAACCTGCCCCCGTCACTGCGCGTGTTGAATACCCTCTCGAACTCGGCTCCTCGAAGAAGAAGCAAAAAAAGAACGAAAAAAGCGCTGAATAGGCCACGAAAAGTTATGAGGATGCTATGTCAGTAACATGTTTTGCTCAGGTTAATACTGAGGTCATGATAAGTCCAGCGAGTGAAAGTTTTGAGAATACTTTTTTAATATGGCGCCCGACTGGGTTAACTTGGAGCCAATATTCGAGCGCCATTCCATTCCCTCTCATTACAGCAAACCGAGTGATACTACCTTTTCAATAAAAGAAGTCCTTTTAAGCCGTAGGTATCTTCAGAAATAGAGTCATTTTTCGACTAACTTGCGTTTTCTACATGCATTTCCAATGGATATGCATGACACGTATTTGACCTTTGATCTGCGGTATACAAAATCCCGGAATATTTTTTTCTATCCCCCCGGTGGGTCTATAATGTGATAAGTTTCAGATCGATAGATCCTGACTTGCAATTTTTTTAAATTATGAGTTGAGGTCACGACCTGGCCTGGTGACCTGACCTGAGATGACCCCAAATATCATTTTCAGGAAAGTTGCATACTTGGTCAAAGATAAGTGATGCCAGGTACGGCGGCGCCTCGCACCGCTGTTTTCCGGCAACGTTGGAAAAAACCCGAGAGGTGTTCAAACACCATCTCCCCACTAAGGCGAGAAAGGTACAGTGAAATTACTCACATTGCCCGTAACTTAACCCAGCGAATGATTAGGAAATGATTTCATGGCCCTTGTCTGCATTTTTATTTTGGACTCCCCATGTCATAATATGAAATATGATAAGCACATAAAAATACTTGGTTGGTGGTAGGGGGTCAACCAATTTTTCCCAATCCAGTATAGTTGGCAAGGAATTCTGACCAGAGAATTCTCAATGATATGCAAACATTCCTAATTATCTCCTCAGATTTGCATAATCAGCAGCATAGGAGCTCGAAAGCAATCGGCATGCCGCGTTAAGCAAGCGATTAAAGATCTTTGACTTCTTTAGAATTTAATTTTACAACAGACGAAGTCAAACACTTTACTTGAATATCAAACGTCATTAAATTATCGGTTTCTGAACACCAACTACTTGAGGAAGGTTCAAAGTGTACCATTCAGAAATGCCACTGTTCTGTTTGCTCAGTCAGCAAAATCGACGAACTGCTTACTTAGAAATTAGAGGAATAATCAGCTTCCATTCATGATACTGGACAAAAATATATCAAAGGCTCAAAGCAGACGCATATTCAGACATTGGAACCTGAGTGCCCGTCAGTACAGAAGAAGAAAGGTAGGATTTGGCAATGTTTGAAACCAGGCTGATTTTCTAATCTCACCTTTCCACGTTTTCAGTGACGTTCGTCTGGTACCTACGGATTATGATTTATCACTTTTGACATTTTCCAGAGTTTTGGACGTAAGCTGGTTATTCATAGCATTCTGACCCATGATGCCTACAACCTGAGTACTTGCCTATAATAAGATGCCTAGAAGATGATGCCTAGAATCGAGTACCTGCCTGAGTAGATGCCTAGAATGAAATACCTGCTTACACACCAGTCTTGACCAGAGACCATGCCAATGCCATCATTTGCTTCACATTTACAACTGTTCTTTGGCCTTTAAAGGGAATGTGGCACCTTGGTCGAATCCTGGAATTTAGTGAAATTAGGCGTACTTTAAGCCAAAAATAATGAAACCACTCATGATTTCTGTAAAAAATGTACAATAAGCTCAATATTTTGTTTTTAAAAATACTTCTCTAGAAAAATAAATAAATATCAGCCTGTGGATGATGTTA